>BSBM01000569.1:600000-950000 GCA_027924585.1 Larix kaempferi
AACGAAACACAATAACAAGATAGACAAAGATTTACCTTGGGAAACCCTCATGGGGTAGAAAACCCAACAATGCTTTCCTCAATATAGATAATCAACCAATACAAGATGTAGGACTCAAGCAAGAGCTCCTCCTCCTCCTATGCAGACCTCTCTCTCTCTCCTATGCGCCAATCACAAGTGAGTGAATGAATGAGATAAGTGAGGAACAAGCCTCCTCTACTTATACTCATCTCCGAACTGACTTTTCACCCTAATGGGGCCGACCTCTCCTAAGAGAGTCTAATAACCCCTAATAAACTAACTCAGGGCCGACCCCACATGGGAGATCTAATAACCCTAGTTACCACAATCCATCAGAGGAATAAACATCTCTGGATACATGATAAAGTCCCGTCGGAGGAATGTAACATCTCCAGAATAATAGGATACAAATATAATATTCTTAGAAGTTACAATATTTCAACACTCCCCCTTAACGAGAAGGATATTATAACAACATTTGCAGGAGCAAGGAGTCATCAACTACATCATACATGATACATCTATAAATCATTGGAAGATTTCTTTGTACAACATCAGTAACTCGAACAATTACTGGATCATGAAAATCTGGATCATCCTGATCAGTAGCATCATCATCTCACGATCAGTAGCATCGTCATCTCATGATCAGCAACATCGTCATCTCATGATCAGCAACATCGTCATCTCATGATCAACATCATCGTCATCACACGATCAACATCATCGTCATCACACGATCAACACCATCGTCATCACACGATCAACACCATCGTCATCACATGATCAGCATCATCGTCATCACACGATCAACATCATGGTCATCGACTAGATCCTCTTGATCAATATCACAATATCATCAACTGGATCCTCTCAATCAATAGCACAATAACATCAACTGGATCCTCTCGATCAACAACATAATAGCAGCATACCCTGCAACACACATGATCTATTTAAGACACCATATCATGTCTAGGGACAATGCAGTCCACTAGTCAACTTGGACAAAGTCTAAAGACCACCTCTCAGAGACATCTATTTGTGGATCTATTTAGGACTGAAGTCCAGGGATGATACAATCCTCTCATCAACTTAGACAAAGTCTAAGGACCACCTTTCGGAGACATCTGTCTGTGGATCTATTTAGGAATGAAGTCTAGGGATGATACAATCCTCTCATCAACTTAGACAAAGTCTAAGGACCACCTCTCAGAGACATCTATCTGCGGATCTATTTAAGACTGAAGTCGTGGGATGATACAATCCTCTCTTCAACTTAGAAAAAGTCTAAGGACCACCTCTCGGAGACATCTGTATGTGGATCTATTTAGGATTGAGGTCCAGGGATCATACAATCCTCTCGTCAAATTAGAAAAAGTCTAAGGACCACCTCTCGGAGACATCAGTTTGCGGATCTATTTAGTACTGAAGTCCAGGGATGATACAATCCTCTCGTCAACTTAGACAAAGTTTAAGGACCACCTCTCGGATACATCTGTCTATGGATCTATTTAGGACTGAATTCATATGTCTGTGGATCTATTTAGGACTAAAGTCCAGGGATGATACAATCCCCTCTCATCCACTAGGGACCATTCATCGACCTCATCGTCGGAACATGTAACCTCACCATTGACCTTATCGTCGAAACAGGTAACCTCATTATCGATACAGGTATCCATATCATCAATACAAGTATCCTCATCATCAATATAGTATCCTCATCAATACATGTATCCTCATTATCAATACAGTATCCTCATCAATACATGTATCCTCATTATTGATACAGTATCCTCATCAATACAAGTATCCTCATTATCGACCTCACTATCAATAGGGGCAATCTCATCATCGATACAGGTATCCACATAGATACCAGTATCCAAGTATCATCATCGACCATATCACTCCCCCTTTTGACGAGGGTCCTTCTGAACTACACCAAGCTTGTCTCGGAAATACTCAAACTTTACTCGAGACAGAGGTTTGGTCAATACATCAGAACCTTGTTCGTCAGTGCTCCCATAATCGAGCTTGATAGATCCTTTCTGCACCATATCTTGTATATAGAAATATCGGAACTCTATGTGATTTGACTTATCATGAAACACTGGATTCTCTATCATCTTGATACAACTCTAGTTTTCACACAGGATCATAGTGGGGTCCATCTCTAAGTCAAACAGTCCTGATAATAGCTTTCGAAGCCATATAACTAGCAGAGCAAGCAGCTATATATTTCGCTTCAGTTGTGCTGAGAGCCGCACTCGACTGCTTCCTGCTATACCACGAGATCATGGCAAATCCTAGACAATAACATCCTCTCGATGTACTCTTTCTGTCTGATACGCTTCCTACCCAATCAACATCTGTGTAGCCATACATTCTGAAGTCATGATCTCCAAGGTAATGTAGACCAAAATCTACATTCTTCCATACCAAGCTCTGGGAGCTTGTTTCAACCCATACAAGGCCTTCTTTAGCTTACATACGTGGGTTCTTCTATCTTCAACATCAAATCCTTGTGGTTGTTCTATGTACACTTCCTCTTCAATCACACCATTCAGGAAGGTTGTATTTACATCCATCTGGTGTAATTTCCACTTCATCATGGATGCAAGTGCCATGATGGTTCTAATGGAAGTGTACCTTGCAATAGGTGCAAATGTCTCTTCATAGTCAATTCCCTCTTTCTGAGAGAATCCTCTGGATACAAACTTTTCCTTATACTTTTCAATACTGCCATCCGCAACATGCTTTATCTTGTATATCCATTTGGATGATACCACACTCTTGTCCTTTGGTTTGGGAACTATATCCCAAACATCATTCTTCATTATTGACTGGTACTCCTCCGTCGTTGCTTCTACCCATTCTTTCTTATGAACTGCCTCTTCATAACTAGTAGGTTCTTGATCTACAAGATCACACATCAAAGCCACATAGTTGGAGAATGGATTTGGTTTCTTGCTCACTCTAGTGGAGCCTGCTAGAGCTCCATACTTTTCAGCTCCTAGTATAATGTCTCCAGCCCATGTTGGCTTTCTTTTTATTGAAATGTTTGTAATGGGGGGTTCTTGTGGTTCTAACATATCATGGTCTTTAGGTGTTTCATCTTTAGGAGATGGTACAACTTTTGCAATTCTAGGGGGTACATCTTCTTCATATACTTCTTCATGCTGGCACTTCCTAGACTTCTTCAAAGCTGCTTCTTCATCAAATGTAACATCCCTACTGATTTCCATATGATGGAATCCTGGGATGTAAATCGTGAATGCTTTGGATGTTTCACAATACCCAACAAATATTCCCTTCTTCCCAGAAGGGTCCAACTTAGTTCTCTTTTCTTTAGGTATGTGAATATACATAGGACACCCAAATATCTTAAGGTGACTTACCTCAGGCTTCTTTCTTGTGAAGACTTGTTCTGGAGTCTTGAATTCAAGGGCACTGTGAGATAGTCTATTTTGCACATAGACTGATGTCCTAGCTTCTTCATCCCTTAAGTACATAGGTAGGTCTTGATCATGTAACATTGTCTTTAATGCTTCCATGATGGTTCTATTCTTTCTTTCCGCAACACCATTTTGTTGAGGATTGTAGGGAGTGGTTAGTTCCCTCTTGATTCCAGCTTCTTTGCAAAAGGATTCAAAATATTTTGAAGTATAATCTCCACCATTATCAGTCCTGAGTATCTTGATATTCTTTTCTGAAAGGTTCTCTATTAAGGCTTTGAATTCCTTGAATCTTTCAAAGACTTCATCTTTTCCTTTCAGGAAATATATCCAAGTCTTTCTTGAATAGTCATCAATGAAAGTTAGGTGGTATTCATATCCACTCAAGGATGTGGTGGGCATGGGACAACATACATCTGAATGGATCAATTCCCAAGTACTTTTAGTCTTTGTTTCACTCTTTGGAAAAGGATTCTTGATATTTTTTCCTTTTGCACAACCCTTGCAATTGCCTTCATGTTCAATCTTTAGATCTGGTAGTCCTACAACTACTTTGCTCAGATGAGGTAGTTCTTTGTAATTAATGTGAGCAAGCCTTCTATGCCATAGCTCACTTGGACTAGTGGCTTCATGAACAAGGGCAGATTCTGAATGATTCTTGAGTTTGTATAGACCTCCTTCCTCTTCACCAATGACAATTACATCCTTAATAGATTTACCTTTGGACCACATGAGTAATTTTCCATCAATGAATGCAACCCTATAACCTTTCTTATCCAATGATGAGATGGAAAGCAAGTTCTTCTTCAATCCTGGAACATACAATACTTCCTTCATCTTCATGGGGGCTCTAGAATCAAGCTTGTAGTTTGCTTCACCAATTCCCTTGATGGGATATTGATAGTCATCTCCTAATGACACTTTCTGTGGAGAGGTATTCTCTTCCAGTTTTGAAAGAGTTTTCTTTTATCTAGTCATGTGCTTTGAGGCACCACTATCAATAAGCCATGTATCTTCTCCAGGTGTTATAGATCCAGAGAGTGGAGAGAATAGAACATACACTTCTGTATCTTCTTCTTCTTCTCTTCTAGATATTTTCTTGTAAGGATTTTCTCCCTCTTCTTCTTCTTCACTATCATCTTTTGCAGGATGTGCTTGATGTCTTTTATGGTGAAGATCTTTCTTCTTCTTTGAAGGACAATGTCTAGCAATGTGTCCTATTTTGTGACAACTGAAACATTGGAAAGAAGAGTGTTTTCTTCCTCTTTTCTTCTGAAATATTTGTGGAGATTGAGACTCCTTGTGACTATCCTTATTGAAGTAGGATTGATTCCTTCTTATCTTGGTGTGTGTGGCCAAGGCTTGGTCATATTCTTTGAGCGGGGCTTCTCTATTGGAAACCCTAACTTCTTCTTGAATGCAATCCTCCCATACCACATCAAACTTCATACTTTCTTTTCTGGCACACATAGTTTGGATGAATGAATCCCAAGGTATAGTGAGACCATTTAGAGCAGTCATGACTAGTTCATCTTCATCAAGGGTACCTCCAATAGCATCTAGTTATTCCTTGAACTAGGAAACCCTTGAGAAATAGTCTTGAATAGATTCTCCTTTATTCATCTTAGTGCTCTTCAATTGAGCTCTCAGGTTCATCTTCCTATTGATTTTCTTTCCCTCATACATTCTGGAAAGGGAATCATACATTTCCTTTAGAGTCTTCTTGGATTCCACTTGGGGAATCAAGTGGTCTTTTATAGAATCAGCAATGATTCGCTTTTTCCTAATCAAGTCCTTCTGATACTTCTCTTTGGCTTCATCTTCTTCAGGTTTTGCAATCTCATCTTTGATATATTGGGCAAGATCATTCTCTTCAAGAATGAGACCAAGCCTATATTTCCATGCCTGGAAATTCTCTATACCCTCTAGCTTGTCTTCAAGCTTAGTGCTTGGAGCCGTCTTATTTAGGGGGTCACAGAGATTGAAGTTTCTCAAGAGATAGAATAACACTTACCAGGAGATGTGCTTGATTGAGTTGAGAGATCTGGTGTGTTCTGCTTCTGGAAACTTCAACTTTTCACCTTCCGGATCTGCAACAGAATTTCTGGTTTTCTAGTCTTCTCTTTTCTGGATTTCTAGTGCACAGTTTCGCAACTTTTCTAGTTCACTGGTGCACAGGTGCGCAACTTTTCTGGTTCTTTGGTTTTCTGCACTTTTGGTCAAACTAGGGTTTGAACTTCCCGAAGTTATACCCAACCAAAAATATTGATCTAGGGCTCAAAACTTCGACTTTGAGGAGGGCTATCCAGCCATGCAATCAGAATTCAAAAATTCCATCTTTTGCAAAAACCCTAATTTTCACCGTAGGAGGAGAGAGAGGCATTTTCACCTTGTGAAAGATGTCCTATTCAGGCTAGCTTTGATACCATGTTAAGTTTTGATATAAATTCACTAGAAAGATCATTGAAAGAAACACAATCACAAGATAGACAAAGATTTACCCTGAAAAACCCTCATGGGGTAGAAAACCCAACAAAGCTTTCCTCAATATAGATAATCAACCAATACAAGATGTAGGACTCAAGAAAGAGCTCCTTCTCCTCCTATGCAGACCTCTCTCTCTCCTATGCGCCAATCACAAGTGAGTGAATGAATGAGATAAGTGAGGAACAAGCCTCCTCTACTTATATTCATCTCCGAACTAAATTTTCACCCTAATGGGGCTGACCTCTCCTAAGAGAGTCTAATAACCCCTAATAAACTAACTCAGGTCCGACCCCACATGGGAGATCTAATAACCCTAGTTACCACAATCCATTGAAGGAATAAACATATCTAGATACATGATAAAGTCTTGTTGGAGGAATGTAACATCTTTGGAATAATAGGATACAAATATAATATTCTTAGAAGTTACAATATTTCAACAATGCACATCCTCCTGCTAAGACTGGAGGAGGATTCTTTTGAATGCCAAAATGATAAGCATTACTCTTCTTGGGAGTCCACCATGTTGGCATGGTATCATCACAAGGAAAAACATGGCAACAAAAATTATGACGTCTCAACAATCATGAATGTTTATGCTTTAAGTATCATCTCTGCTCTAAAAAAAATGCAACTCAACCATGAACTACTTAGCAAAAATAAGTGTAGAATAACCCCAAATATAATCTGGTATAATAGTTTCCAAATAAATCATACATCTCCTTAGCAGTCTTCTCAATGAGATGAGAGATCAAATGATCCTTCACAGAATCCAATAGTACTCACTTCACATTCACTGTATTCTTGGTGTAATATACGAAATCTTGGGGATTTGTAGCCAATGTGAGCATTATCTCCACAAGGTATCATAAGTTTGCTACCTCGGCATGGGTGTTGAGCATCAAATTTGTTGATGGACAAGGTTGTTAACCTTTGGTAGATGTATGGAAACAAGTATAATTCGAAATGGATGCTGCCCCCTTGTGTGGCTATACCCCTGTTTGTGAGATATTTTTATTTGTTCTTATTTCTTGAGTATTTGTTTTTATCCCTTAGGCACTTCAGTGTGATAGATTGTAGTATTTCCATTGGACTTCTATGGTTATTTGTTGATTCTTCACCTTGTGGAAGGCCACTAATTGTAAACCAAGTATGAATTTATTTGTGTGTTTTAACTTTATAATCACCTAAAAGAATACTACCCCTCTGAATGGACAATGGAACCCCCCTCTGATCTCCTAGTAGTTGGGGCAATGAAAGATGATGTGCTTATTAGTCTCAACCTCATGTAGGTGGCATAGTTAGCATGAATTATCCGATCAGGCTATCTGTCTCTACCCTATCTTTGAGAACCCAATCCAAACTCTCTATTGAATTTCAAAAGTTTAAGGAATTAGTAGAAAAACAATCTGGGAATTACACCAAAGACCTTAATAATTATAGTGGTGAAGAATTATTGGCCAAAAATTTCAAAAACAATGTACTAAACGTGACATCAAGTTACAATATGCAATTCCTTAGACTCCACAACATAATGGATTAGTAGAGGGTCACAATTGTCATCGAGATGACCCAATGTATGATGGATAACAAGTTTATTCCCTATCAGTTTCAAGTTGAAGGATTGAACACAATGGTGTATTTATTTAAGATATCTCCCATGAAGGTGGTCCAACAACACACCTAGAAGATGCACGGGTCTATAAGAAAATTGAAAGTAAGTCATCACAAATTGTGTATGCATGGTGTTAAAATTATGCATTGATTCCTAGAGACAAACAAACCAAATTAGATCCCAAAAGAAAGAAATTGATGCTCGTATGATATAGAAAAAATCATAACAATTAAAGGTTATGTGATATGGACACTAACAAAATAACCTTTAGTAGAGACATGGTTGATGAAGATGCAGTTATTTTTTAGATATCCAAAACAATGAGCATTTGAAATGAGTTGGTTATACAAGGTTAATATTCCAATCTTTACCAAGATCCACTTGAAGGGGAAATGAGAAATTTCTAGTGTAGAAGCCACTATATGTATCTCAAATTAACAAGGTGACAATACTAATCTGGAAGAAGTAGAAGAACCTTAGAAAAAGAGAGCAAAGTTGTGGCACAACACCATGGGATATTTATGGCTAAATGAGATAATAAATGGATGATCAATCAGAGGCAATACGTCAAATAATACATTTAATTTCACTTTGATGGTCAACTTTTAGGGTGTACTAGAACCAAAAGTATTTGAACAAGACAAGTATAGGCATGAATGGGAGAAGTCCTGTGGAAGATAAGCATGATTCTTTGATGAAAGATTAAATTTGGGAACTCACGGAGCTTCCACTAGGGAAGAAACCCATTTGTTGCAAATAGGCGTGCAAGTTCATGTGCAATGTATATGGTAGACTTAACATGTACAAATCATGACTCATTGCAAAGGGTTTTTAATATAAGAGGGCATTGACTATGAGAAGACCCTTTCTCTTACAATAAAGTTGAATACAATATGCTTGGTTCTAGCCATAGTAGCAATGTTTGTATGAAAATTTTCCAAAATGGATGTAAAGTATGCCTTCCTCAATGAAGAATTAGAGGAATTAGAAGTTTACATTTTCCAACAATAGGGTATTTATGTTCCATGGAAAGATTATCTTATATGTATATTGATGAAATTTTTATATGGCCCAAAGTAGGAACCTACAACATGGTACATAAATATTGATAAATATTTGTGTGAATAGGGGTTCCAGTGGATTCTTCCATATCCCAGTTTTTACATCAAAAGCATAGAGAATGATATCATTATTCTAGTGATATACGTAAAATCATACATGATCATTCTGGTTACATATGTAGTTGGTGACCCTATATAAGGAGGCTTTCTATTCATGTAATGTGATTGGATATCTAAGTCTCTATGCACATCTAAATAATAGTATGGATATTTCTTTGGTAGTTGTACAACAACCATACAATTCTCCTTCAAAATAATGGTTTTGGATATTTACTCTCTCTCTCTCTCTCTCTCTCTCTCTCTCTTTAGTCAAGATTAATAACTTTCCTATAATTACCTTGGGAATCACCTTCTACTATTATTCTATAACTCTAGGGATTCTCCATCGATACCAAAACTCATTTTTTCTATTTTTCGCAACTTGAGGAGAAACAATCACATACATGCTACTAAACATTTCAACAATATCTTGGAAGAATTATTTCTACTATACATGGTAAATTTTGGTGCTCCCAGCCCACTTTTTTTAATCTTTCAAGGTCTTACATTATTATAAATTTGTCCAATTCAATTCCCTCCTTTACTGACAACATTAATGGTAGGCTTGACTTTTCCATCAATTAATTTGGGATCTGAGTTTATTTCTCTATGCATTATCCTAGCTTCCCATTTATCAATTAGTTATAGACATTGTTTTATAGCATGGGTGTTGGTCCTATAACAAGAACACTAGAGTTGTTTAGAAAAGGACAATTCGAGCGAGATGTCCCACCTCATCAAAATTATATATTTTGACTGATACAGTTCTTCCACCAATTCTAGTACCTTTTTAATATCCTCCACCTCTTTCATGACCTCCTCCACCTAGTGGTTGAGAATTGTGAGATACCCTAAAAGAAGTGTTGAGATTGTCTGATGAATCTCACAATCAAGGTGTTAAGAGTCTAACTTGGCAAGATTTCTTAATCTTCATTCTTCACATTTATGTGGTTGAAAAGTCCATGTCACAATTTTACATTTGGTAGATTAGTAATTTCACATGAGACAGGGGCCCTTACCCAATTGTCTCAATATTCCTTTTTCTTGAAGGAATCTTGAGGCTATGCATCCCACACTTCCAAGTATATCCAGGTCTGATAATGTCTGAAAAAGTCCTCTCTCATCACCTTTTTCAAATCCTAGCAGCTGCTATTAGGGGAAATAGGTGAATAATAACATCAAGAGAGTATTTGAAATTGGGGGGGTCATCAAAAGAAATAGAAATAGATTGGAGGAGTAAAGAAGCCTTAGTGCACCAACATTGTTGTTGTCTCGGGGTAGGTCTACTGAAGAAAAATTAATCTCCTATGAGGATCAAAGTACCAAGAAGGGGCACTGCTCTCACTCTGAAACATAGTACCCAAAGAGAGTATGTTGTGAAAAAGGAGACCAAGTTGAAAATATTCTAGGCACTTATGATGTGCACCAAACATGGCCTGGATGTAGCATAATCATTGGGCACTCTCAACTTTGTCCTAGTCTAAAAAGAAGTCCAAGTCCCTAGTTTTCAAAACCATATAGCACTGTGGGTTTGATAATTGTGTCAAAAGGGTGTAATTTGGTAGAAATATTATGAGAATGTGTTTGAAAGCTTTATCACTGAATAATTGAAAGGGATCCATAACCTTTACTGAGCCTGGGAGGGAAATTTTGCCTCAAACTGAACTTCAAACCCATGAATAGTGTTTCCAAGTAAGTATATGATATGGTGACCCTCATTCTCCTTGCCTTTGAAGAAGAAGTGATAATTTTCTATGGAGATAATTGAACAATTAAAACCAAGTGTTTGTTTTGTTGAGTTTCCCTTTCAATCATTTAGATAAAAAAAAATAACCAATGCATCAATATACCATTTCCATCCCTCCTGGGAGAAGGGTAGAAGCATCATATCATCAATAGGAAGAGGAGTGATTATCAATATGTCATGTGCTAGACATCCATGTTGGCTGCTTTTTGGACAGACTCGGGTTTTAATGAGGCGCAGTAACAAAACCCCTTGGCGCAATGGCCCTCTCGGCAACGGGCTGCGCAGCAGCTCGAGGTCTCACCCGAAGTGGCTATGGGGGGGCTAACGAATCAGGCTTCCATAACCTAGGCAGTGCGGAGACTGCGATCTTCTCCCTCTCTTTGCCCTTGAGAGGATTCCTTGAAGCGGAACGTCTTACTCTTCCGCCGACTTCTCAGTGCAACAGCGCTGAAGTTCGCACTTACCAGCCTAGCTGCGCGGTATCTCTGCTTCTGCACACGAGGTAAGTACCCTCTACGTCGGTACTCTATGTATCGTTTCTGCTTGCGCGCCCAGCGCAATAACGCATTCCTAAGCGCTACGGCGATAGTGCTCCTATCGACTCCTTCGATAGTGCGCGAATATAACTTCTAAGGGGAATTCCAGGGCTTGCTTTGTATACTTATTCATAAAGACAATGAAACATTCAAGGAAACACAGATAGAAAACTAAAACATACATTCATGCAACATAGCATCATAACATGGGAATTAGGTAGTTCACCTCCACGGGGAAACCACGTCCACGGGAAGTGTATCTTATATTAATCAGAAATGGAATTACACAATATGCTGCGCACACAGCTGCAGCCTTAGATCTTTCCAAGAAACTCCACGCACACAGCTGGGAGCCCTTCTCTCGATCTAGTCTCTTCCTCTACAGAGATTACAATAGTTCAAACGTCGACTCAGACTGTCTGCAACTCAGTGACTAGCTAACCTATCTCAAACAGCTAGCTTATGTCTAACTCTTGTCTTCCAACACACAATAGAAAACAATCAACAACCAACCTTTCTCCCTTACAATTACACATATATATAGGTGGCCATGACAGTCGCACCTTTACAAAACTGTGGGCCTTTCCCAGCAGCAATCCCCAAAAACCCTAACCACGGACATGGCTAGGTGTACTGTAGGCACCGCTTGTAGTCACGTCGCCATTTCCTGTAGGTTCCGTGACTTCCTGTGCAGATTGCGGGTGTAGGCGCCGCTTCTTCATTTACTGCTCTTTGTCCTTCGCCTTCAATGCTTTGCTCCATTGCTCTTCCTTGATCAGAGCAACCATAACTTCTGTACTTATCCTTAATGAGGGTAGCTGAGCCCTCTCTTCCGTCACTTCATTTATTATGGTAGCTGAGCTCTACTCGGCCACATTCATTCTCCTTTGACGTGTGCGTGCGAGCTCTGCGAATTCCGGTCCATAATCTGCGCTGAGCTCATCCATCTGGCACCGTACTGCGCACTGTTTACTTCTGCCCAAAAATTGGTGTTTATTCAAAATTAGCACTTTCCCTTCAACACTTGTGCTTTTTTCCTCAAAATTTGCAGCTTTACCATAGCTGTGGCCTAGGCTTCAACAGGCCCCTAACACTTACTTGTGGCTCGCCCTCGAGCCACTCGCACTAGCGTGTGGTTGCTTTACTTGCGCATCTGCTTTTGCTTGGGTCTCAGCAAATGTTTTCTTCCACTGCGCAATAGCAGAGTCCATTTCATCGACGCACTCCACAGCTGTCTGCACCATTTCTGCAGTGGCTTCGTCTTCAATTATGCCATCAACCGTCTGTTGAGATTCTGCAATTTCTTTAATCTTTGCCTCAGCTTGGGCAGCAAGTTCAGCATACTCATCCATAAATGGCTGAATGCTGTTGGTGAGTTTAGCATCTTCATTCCTGAGCTTGTGCAGTTGCTATTGTATTTTGCGCACTTCGCTCATTTTCCTCATTTTTGCTAAGCCTTCTAATGCCTTAGCTTCTTCAGTGAGAACAGTTAGGGACTATTCTGCTGCTCGTACCTGTTCCAAAAGACCGACTTTGAAAGGGAGCTTCTCAAGCTCCGTCCAAGCCTCCATAGCTTGGGTCATCAGGGTCTCGGCTTCATCTGCTCTGCTCTTCATTTGTGTGGAAGTTCTGCGCAGCCCTTCAAATTGTTCCTGCCTATCATCTGTAGAGTGCGCTGCAACACGAGCTTCCAACTCGGCGATCTGCGTTCTATGGTCTTCTGCCATAGCAACTATTTCCTGCTCCAGGGTTTTCACCCTTCCACCAATAATTTGAACTTTCTCAACCAGAGGAAGGTCTGGTTGAATCTCGCAGGCCGGCAGCTCCTGGGTAATTTCATCAACTACGTTTCTTATCCCAGTGTCTTGTGCCTCATAAAGTGCAAGCTTCTCAGAGATGTTCTTGTAGCCTACCTTCAGCTCTATCTCCTGCGATTGCAGTATTTGGTTTGCATGGAATGTGGAGAGCTCTCTAGCTCTCAGCTCGATGAAGACCTTCTCTTGCACTAATAGCAGAGTCTCTATGGGTATTAAAGACAAATTTACTTCAATGGGGCCAACTGCGCTTACCTGCAGTGCAGCCAAAGGATCCGGAAGTGTCATGATTGTAGTCGGGATGTGCACGACAGTATGCCTTTCTGCAAGTACTTCAACTCGCTCGGTACTTGGGGTTTCTTGTGGCACTTGCGAAGTAGATGCTGGCACATGGGTCTACGCAACTCTTCCTGTGAGACCTTTTAATTCCACGAACTGCAGGTCCAGAGCACTTCTGATGTGAGCGTGCGCGGTCTGCAGCTCGCGAAATTGCTCCTTTAAGTAGTGGTCGATCCCCGAGGGAATGGTCTCAAAGGGATGCAACACCTTTTGCTTCTTGGTCACTGGTTCTATTGAACCTTCATCAATTCTTTGCTCAGGCGCTTCCTTGCCCTTATCCTTCTCTTGCGCACCAGGAGGTGGCATCGCGGATGCGATTTCGGCGGCCTCCCTCCATTCATCCGACCAAGACTTGATAGTTTCTTCAACATCTTCAATGGTCATCCTGTAAAGGCCTACGACCCATTCTTCTTGAATGCTGCAAGGGCGGAGGTAAATTTCATGCAAGTTGGCGGAAAAAACCAACTTCCCTTCATATATTTTTGCTGTCTCCTCACTCAGCCTCGGCATTTCCTGAATGGTATTTTTGAGGAGGTGGTAGTATTCACAAAATATAGTGCGGTTCATCTTGTGCTTCGCGGGATTATTAGAATCCTAGAGATTGACATAGCGCATGCCTGCAACCTCTCCTGCGCGGCGCGAACCATTTGTTGGCTGCTTTTTGGACAGACCCGGGTTTTAATGAGGCGCAGCAACAAAACCCCTTGGCGCACTGGCCCTCTCGTCAATAGGCTATGCAGCAGCTCAAGGTCTCACCCGAAGTGGCTATGGGGGGGCTAAGGAATCAGGCTTCCTTAACCTAGGCGGCACGGAGACTGCGATCTTCTCCCTCTCTTTCCCCTTGAGAGGATTCCTCGAAGCGGAACGTCTTACTCTTCCGCCGACTTCTCAGTACAATAGTGCTGAAGTTCGCACTTACCATCCTAGCTGCGTGGTATCTCTGCTTCTGCGCATGAGGTAAGTACCCTTTGCGTCGGTACTCTATGTATCGTTTCTGCTTGCGCGCCCAGCGCGATAACGCATTCCTAAGCACTGCAACAAGAGTGCTCCTATCGACTCCTTCGATAGTGCGCGAATATAACTTCTAAGGGGAATTCTAGGGCTTGCTTTGTATACTTATTCATAAAGACAATGAAACATTCAAGGAAACGCAGATAGAAAACTAAAACATACGTTCACGCAACATAGCATCATAACATGAGAATTAGGTAGTTCACCTCCACGAGGAAACCACGTCCACGGGAAGTGTATCTTATATTAATCAGAAATGGAATTACACAATATGCTGCGCACACAGCTGCAGCCTTAGATCTTTCCAGGAAACTCCACGCACACAGCTGGGAGCCCTTCTCTCGATCTAGTCTCTTCCTCTACAGAGATTACAATAGTTCAGATGTCGACTCAGACTGTCTGCAACTCAGTGACTAGCTAACCTATCTCAAACAGTTAGCTTACGTCTAACTCTTGTCTTCTAACACATAATAGAAAACAATCAACAACCAACCTTTCTCCCTTACAATTACACATATATATAGGTGGCCATGACGGTCGCACCTTTACAAAATTGTGGGCCTTTCCCAGCAGTAATCCCCAAAAACCCTAACCACGGACATGGCTAGGTGTACTGTAGGTGCCGCTTGCAATCACGTCGCCGTTTCCTGCAGGTTCCGTGACTTCCGGCGCAGATTGCGGGTATAGGCGCCGCTTCTTCATTTACTGCTCTTTGTCCTTCGCCTTCAATGCTTTGGTCCGTTGCTCTTCCTTGATCAGAGCAACCATAACTTCTGTACTTAGCCTTAATGAGGGTAGCTGAGCCCTCTCTTCCGTCGCTTCATTTATTATGGTAGCTGAGCTCTACTCGGCCACATTCATTCTCCTTTGATGTGTGCGCACGAGCTCCATGAATTTCGGTCCATAATCTGCGCTGAGCTCATCCATCTGGCACCGTACTGCGCACCATTTACTTCTGCCCAAAAATTGGTGTTTATTCAAAATTAGCACTTTCCCTTCAATACTTGTGCTTTTTTCCTCAAAATTCGCAGCTTTACCATAGCTGCGGCCTAGGCTCCAACAATCCATCTCCCTCTTGAATATGCTTTTTAAGAATTCTGAAGCTGACTTTTATGAAGACCAAACAAGGGAGGTACAAAGAGCTATGGACAATGATGATGATGCCCTAGACCATTACATCGTTGGTTACTATTTTGGATGTTTTAATCATAAATGAATATGTGGGAATCAAAGGGCATAGCACTTTTGTAATGTTCCCATTTTTTATAGCACCATGGTACACCACTAACCCATTCAACCCCATGGGTCCTAGTGACAATTTGGCATTAATTAATTAAAGGGGGTAAATTTTGGTTTAGTCACCCATGTAAATTAAATAAATGATGGTGGGTCATAGTTTCATTTTATTTATTAATATTAATAGATATTTGTGAGTTGTAATGCTTAGGTGGATTAAGAGAGGGTGCATAGGATGAGGATAAGGGAGAATAGTTGTCTCCTCAGAAAAAAACTAGACAGAAAGCATATGAAAGTAGGAAAAGCAGGAAAAGCAATGGAAAAGCATTGAAGATTGGAGTTTCCTGATTTTGAGAGATAAGGCTCAAGGAAGATTAGCAAAAGTAGAAAAGTAAGCTAAAATCCTTAGGAAATCTACAAATAATAATTTTAACCGAGTGTGAATTCATGAAGGAAAGTAGGTCCAAGGAAAAATCAACTTGCCAAAGAAACATCCATTGCACCTATGGTTCGAATTTCCTCAATAGAAAGTCCAAAAAGGGTGGCAAAAAAGCTGATAGAGGTTAATAAAAGAAGGTTGAACACACCCATTTATATATTTTGCTAGTTTGTGAATTGAATCTTGAGATATCTGTGAATCTTTGTAGCTTGGGTAATGTGCCCCTACCTCACATTGGGTGTTGTGCCCCATTGCATCCAGTAAACCAGTTGAAGGATTGTGAGATATCTCTACTGGGGATTGAGGAAGAGGATATCCAATCCTCTTCGGTGATTTAATTTAAGAAAATGAAGTGAAGTTTCAGGTATTATTTGCAATCTAGTGCAGCTTCAAAACATATTCTTGAATCCCTTTCATCGGATCGAGTGGTTGGTATTCTTCTTGTGCGGTTCAATCCCTTCATTCAGTGGAAATAGCATTTAAAGGCCGAAATGGAGGTTTTGGTTTTGACATATATGAGAATTTATGGGTTGTGATAATTAATCCATTGCGTCTTGAGGGTCTTTTCCAATAATAAACACCTTTTTTCTCATAAAAAAAGGTGTCTGGATGACCAAGATACAACCATTTTCACCAGAGCCAAGGTTTCAATATTGAGGAGCACTCCTGTGCAACTCTATTTCTTTTTTTCTTGGGTTTTGAGCTGAGTGAGATCCATATGTTGTTTTAATTGGTGTTATTGTTGTATCCAATTTTTTCTCTTTGAATTTGGTTTCATATCCTATCCAATGTCATCCATGAGATCTCTCATCCAATGTTGAGAAATTCTTTGTTTGGAGCACATTCTTCATGTAATTGTTCTTTCCTTGGTTATTGGAGGTTGATAGCGACCCTATGGGTATAGATGATATATATGATTCTTTGTAATGAATTGTTTAATCTCTGAAGTTCAATAATTTGGTGTGTTTAATATCTCTGCAATTTATCTTTTTACATGATAATGCATTTTTGGTACCTATGCTCGTTATAGCATTGAAATTGACTAGTTTTTATAGAAACTACATTTAATTGACTTCAATGAGTCCTTTTGTTAGTATATAAGTTGTTGCTGTTAGTAGAATGATTTTAAACTCATATTATTCATTAGATCAAAGTTCATTACCCTTATAGCTCATTTGAGTTGAGTAGGAAATCCTCTAGTTGAGCAGTCCAAAAGACTAGTCTTCTTTCCTGCCTTCTCAAATCGAGTCCAGAGGTTCGTAATTGTCTTTATAAGGGTTGTTATAGTTAGATTCAGTAGTGTGAAGGAAATTCACTTCCATACTTCACCAGAAGCAGTGTATTTTCCACAGAAGTCCCATGGAAAATTGCATTGAATCCTTGGGTTTAGCCCAAGGAGTCTACCTGGGTGTGACTAACTCTTGAAAGTGTATATGTCGAATTTGAAGCTTGTTTAGGATGTTGCAGGTTGTCATAATATTTTTCAAGTCTTGTGTTACATGTTGGGAGAATTCGGGAGTGGCTAGATGTGTTTGGGGGGTTTCACTTGCATTTCTAGTCAAATTAGTTGGTCTTTGTTTCAAGCTATCCATTATTGTGTTTAATCTTTCAAATCCTTGAGTTAATGTGCTTGTGATCATATTGTGAGATCTATCCACTGGGGATTGAGAAAGAGGATATCCAGTCCTCTTCAGTGATTTAATTGCATCAAATGAAGTGAATTTGCAGGTCTGACATGTAATCTAGTGTAGCTTAAAAACATATTCTTGACTCCCTTTCATCAGATACATTCTTTGGTATTCTTGTTGTGTGGTTCAATCCCTTCATTCAGTTGAAATGGTGTTGAAAGGACGAAATGGAGGTTATGGTTTCAAAATATTTGAGCATTTATGGGTTGTGATACCTATTCCATTGCATCTAGAGGGTCTTTTTCAGTAATAAAAACCTTTTGTATGGTCGAAAAAGGTGTCAAGATGACCAAGATACAACCATTTTCACTAGAGGCAAGATTTCAATGTTGAGGAGCGCACCTGTGCAAATCCATCTTTGTTTTTCTTTGGTTTCAAGCTGAGTAGGATCCATATGTTGTTGTAATCAGTGTTATGACTGTATATTCATCTCATAATAAATATTCAAAGACTTCTCTTCCAGTTATTTGCTTCTATTTCCAATATCTTCCTTCTCTTATGTGCAAACATTGGAATAAACAATATACTATAATTTTGGATATAATAACATATATTGTACTCTTCTATAGTTCTACAAAATGGTATTTCTAATCACTATATATGTGTTTGAATCTGATACAAGCATTAGATCAAGAATTTTTGGTCCTTGGGCATCATTTGGGAACAATTGGAAAACAAGTTGCACAAACTACTGCCAAAAATTGCCTAGTTTTCTATTTTTAAGCTTATTTTTATTCCAGTGTTTTTGATTTTGTAGCTTAATTAGTAGTAGTTGAACCTATCCATACCCTTATATAAATAATTTGGGAGCCTTTAAGCCCATTTGAATTCACCTTGAAATCTACTCCTTCACTAATCCAAGTGGACAATTTTGCGCCTAGTCTTTGTCTTCACAACCAAATCTTTATCAAATCAGTCTAATAGGTATGTAGTAGGTTGCTAACAGTCTGATCAATCCCCTGAATCTTTATTAGCTTCCATTCTGCACCAAAATCCATTGGGTTTCCACATAAGTCCTGGGGCAATTTCCTTGAAGCCTTGGGTTTATCCCAAGGAGTCTACCCAAGCATGAAGCACCTAGAGAATGTGTATTTTTTAAGGTTAGAACATTTTCATGGTATCCTCTTAGTGTTTCCAACCCACCATCTTAGTGTCCAAGCTGTCAGTCTTGTGTCAAATCCCTCTCTAGTGAGTCCAAGATTGAAATATTTTGAGTTAGTGTGCCTAGACTACCTTAGGTAAATTACAAGTTCTGAGCATTTGTGAAATTTTGGGCATATTCCAGTACTAATAGATTAATGAACAACAATTGAAGACACCAAATAGCAGGTCTGGGAACTCTTATAACCTCCTCTAGTGAATCTCGACACTTTTAGAGCAGTAATAGAGCACGGATAGGATTATTCGTTCAATCTCAGTTAACAAACAACCCTAAAGGGTGATTTGAGACAGTCTATGGCACACTTGATACCTTGGAAAACAATTTTGGGAATCATAAACCATCATTGGGGAACGAATAATATGAGTGACCTATGTTGGTTATTTCATGCTAAGGTAGAACCTCAAAAAGGAATAAAGGCTCAGTGCCTCGGCATTGTTCCACCCAATATCAACAAGGTAGATGTGGACCTCCCAAGCCACTGAGATAACACATGAAACTACTAAGTGCATGGCTACATTGTATCCCTCAACCTTTCCAACTCAAAATAATTTAGATGCCCAGAAAAATAATCAACAAAATATAGAGTCTATATAGAAGAAATTGCAACGAGAAAGTGAAAAAAAATTGTATGCCATCTCAATATTTTGCAATGAGGAACAAGCTTGGCCTAGTCTAACTAACTTAAAATAGTCTTACTTCTAACATGCTCAAATATAATATGTAAAAGTTCAAGAGAATTTCTTAAGGGAATGAATTTTGTGTTTAGGCCCACAAAATTATGTACAAACCATTACAAATAGGGAGAAACTATCAAAAACAATCCATGAGAGGATCAACTAGTTGCAACATAAGTAGAACAATTACTTGATCCTCTTTATAGCGAGGAGAATCTCAAGGAGATACATATCACATATGACAAATTGTACCTACAATTTCAATATTTTAGGCAAGTTCAGTTACAATCCTGGCATTCTTGGTTCTAGGCATGTGTATATAATGTTGAAGGTCATGTGTGTAGAGATGGAACTTGGTGTGCATGGTCTTGTCAACGCCAAATTCTATAGAGGTTTTTGGGACTTTTTACCTTAATCACACAAGAGTGTTGCCCCTTGGATCCAACAATGAGCATTATGCATAGAAGTATTGGGACATAAGGGTTGGTGAACACAGCTGGTGGGTGTTGAGTTTTTTCATGCATGGTCATCTGTATCTGTGCTCTCACATCAAGAATGCAAAACCATGGCTCAAAAGGCACGTTGTATGATTTTAGGTCTGGGTCTAGAACCGCTACCACATGTTATGCCCCAAACAAGAAAATAACAAATAGTAACAGAGATATAAACAAAATGAGTGCTTTGTTGATAATATTTCAATCAATGAGCATGTTCAATGAATATTTGGGGAGCACTCAACATTCCTTAAATGAGATCATTCTGCTACCTAAAGGAGAGAGAAAATCCCCCCAAAAAGAGGGATTTGAGTTCCTTTTAATAACTATATAACCTTATATTGACAAATTTAGGGATTTTTAAAACCTATTTAACTCTATTCTGATTGGATTAGCTATTCTAGTGACCCAATTAAGGTCTGGACTCTAGGCATCTCATTTAACCCTAGTATGGGTAGAAAATTTGTGTTCCTACAACCAATGCAAATGCGATGGGAGGGAAACTCCAAAATGAAGTATGTCAAGTGGTGATCTAAATATACATATATGAAAATACAGGAAAATCCACCTGATTGGCATATGAGATTTAGCATTTTCTTGCTTCATCTTGGAGAGATATGTACACTTTGGTTGTTTTCCCTTCTAATTGCCAATTGGATTTCATAGACGAGTTGGATGTCAACTAGGGATTACTTGGATTAACCAATGGTTCCACTAAAATATTCTCATAGATCAGATAGTTAATACTACATGTATTTTGCAAACTTTAAATTTGGATCATTATGTAATTGCTTGAAATATTTTATTTAATCATTTCAACATTTTAAAGAAATACACAAATCAGATTTTGTGTTCCTACTAGATGGCTTATCATGCATTTTTTATATGTTTATAAATATATTTGGTAATGCACGGGTAACTTTTGATGAAGAAGGTAAAGAAAACGGTGTGACATCAGAAGGTGAAACTACAAGATGTAGAAAAGTTGTTTCTGATTTGTCATATCTACCTAATAATAAGGTAATTTGACTTACATGATCTGGAACTTAAAAATATATTGTCATGGCATAGTTGTAGAAAGTTCCTATGTCATGATACCTAACATGCTAAATTTTGTCAGGTTAAGAAGATTGATAAGGTTTCTTGATCAATTTGTATCATGAACCACCCTATTCCAAACACGAATGGTTCACAATCAGTGCAGATAATTGTTAAATTTTCAGAATTTACTTCAATCTGATCTAGGATCTTAACTAAGAGAACAACATGTACAACAAATCTACAGCATATCAATCATGGACACAATAATGCAAGCACACAAGAGACATAGAGTTTACTTGGGGAAAACCATAAAGGTGAAAAACCCCAATAACTTCCTTAGAGATAGATAGAGCAATGATACAACCAGAATACAAGAGATAGTCTTCTCCTAGCAACAGAGCCTCCTCCTCATAAGTGCGCCACTTTTCGAATGAGAGAAGTGCATGAATGAATGATCAAATAGAGATCTCCCGATCTCTATTTATACTTGTTCTATCCTGCCCAATAAACTAATGGGGACTACATGTCTAGCTTAACCCATGGTTAACTTAATTCGGGCCGAACCCACACTTGGTGGTGTAATAACCCTTTGACCCACATGGCCGACCCCCAATAGGGTGGTCTAATAACCCTTCGACCCACATGGCTTATACAGGGCCGACCCCAACAAGGTGGTCTAATAGCCCATCAAGTATAAGTTACGACACTTACAATATAAATGACGACACTTCCGTGTAGAGGAATAATAACATTTCTATAGGAATACAAAATACATATATGAAATACATGGGTGAAATACATTCCAAAGTTACATATACATCAACACTCCCTCTTAACTAGGAAGGTATTTCTCGACACAGGTCTGCTAGCACAAGTCTTCTTCTCTGGATCATCATCAGTGAATCATCATCCTCGAATCATCATCATCGTCACTGTTGCTGCTATCTCAATCAATATTTGAATCTACTCATTATAGGAAGTTCTATAGAGCTAGCCCTTTTTCATACTAGATGTAGTCCCACCACCTGTAGGTCTTCGTCATCACTGGCCATACTGTGGAATCCTCAGGATTTATTACGTGCGTCACAAAACCTTTGAAGAGTCTCTTGCCTAGCAAGAACCCTAAAGAGCATCTAAGGCCTTTTTCATCCTATCCAGATCTCTAGGACTTATTACATGTGACCCCACCACAAAACCTAGCAAGAGCATCTCAGGATGTTACAGGTACACAACTCCAACCTGAAATCTCCCCAGGGCACAAATTACATGTGGTCACCACAAAACCTAGCAAGAGCATCTCAGGATGTTACGGGTACACAAATCTAACCTAAAATCTCCCCAGGACACAAATTACATGTTGTCATGGAAAAACCTCGAAAGAGCATCTCAGGATGTTACGGGTACACAACTCCGACCTGAAATCTCCTAGGGCACAAATTACATGCCATAGGACAAAACCTCACAAGAGCATCTCAGGATGTTACGGGTACACAACTCCGACCTGAAATCTCCCAGGGCACAAATTACATGTCCTCCCAGAGCAATGTCTCGAAAGAGCATCCCAGGCTGTTACGGGTACACAAATCCAACCTATAGGATCTCCCAAACATGCTCATCTGCACAACCTGATCCACGACCACAGAGTATCATCCTGATACTCATCATACATCATCTTGATGTATACATGATCATCCTAATCATCATCACTGCAACATCCTGCTGCATGTCATCTGGAGAAACATCCTGAAGCTTGTCATCTATGATCATCATGATCATACACTGCATCCACCTGATGCATACCAAGTATCTACCTAATACATATCATCATACATGATCTACCTAATCATACAATGTATCCACCTGATACATACATAGGTACATGATCCACACAATGTATCCACCTGATACATACATAGGTACATGATCCACACAATGTATCCACCTAATACATATCAACATACATAATCTCAGTATCCACCTGATACATATACAGATACATGGTCCAAGCATCCAACATGATGCATATACAAAATACATACAAATGATCCAACTGATCATATCCAACATCCAACATGATGCATACATACATAAATGATTTAACTGATCATATCTAGCATCCAACATGATGCATATATACATAAATGATCCAACTGATCATAACAAGCATCCAACATGATGCAATGATCCAACTGATCATAACTAGCATCCAACATGATGCATTGATCCAACTGATCATAACAAGCATCCAACATGATACATATACATATACAAAGTAGTAACTGGAGCTTCATCTTAAAGCTCATCATCCATGATCCTCCTGATCATCATAGCATCGTCCTCTTTAGATCATCTCATCATCCATGAAGCATAGCCCAGATGCATATCATCCAACACTTACACCACCAACATGGGAGAACACATCTACCACCATTCAGGGAAGGCTCCAACGCTTAATTTTTCACCATGGGAGAACACATATACCACCATGTGAAAAATGGCTTCAGCCCTTACATATACACCATGGGAGAACACATCAACCATGTCAGAAAATCTCATGTGCATCTGCATCTTCCGGACTCATCACTTCCCTTTGGAAAGAACCTCGATCTGAAGTGCACCAAGCCTCTCTCTAAAGTACTAAAACTGTACTTTAGCCAATGGCTTGTTCAATACATCTACAACCTGCTCATCCATCACAACATACTCTCCTTTGGCTGTACTCAGTGCTACGCGGGACTGCTTCCTACTAAACCAAGAGATCACACCTGATCCCATATTGAAGCAGCACCCAAAAGTGCTCTTCCTATCTGCAGCACTACGTACCCAATCTGAATCAACATAACCTTGCAGGTTAAACTTTTGATTCACATCATACTTGAGCCCATAATCAACTATACCCTTCAGGTACCTCAGAATATGCTTTACAGCAACCAGGTGAACATCCCTCGGATCCGTCAGGAACTGGCTCAATGTGTTCACTGCAAAGTAAATATCTGGTCTCGTGTTCATCAGGTACATAGAGGACCCAATCATCTGACAATACATCGTGACATCAACTGGATCAGATGAAGCATCACACAGAAGCTTCAGGTTCGATGCCATAGGTGTGGCCATAGCCTTGCAGTCCATCATCTCGAACCTCTTCAGAATCTCTACTGCATACTTCCCTTGTCCAAGGAAGATTCCATCTTTACTCTACCACACCTCCATGCCAAAAAAAAAATAGTGCATCATCCCCAAGTTCTTCATCTCAAACTCGGTAGCAAGCTTCTGCTGCATGTCGACAATCAATCTATCTTCACCTGTAATAAATAGGTCATCCATATACAAAAGTAGTATCACTGGATTGCCTTCCTCAACCTTGTAGTAAAGGTTGGAATCCGCTTTACTCTTGGTAAATCCCAAACTGGATAGAAAGATGTCTATCCTACCATACCAAGTTATACACATATATGACTCCTTGTTGTGTGTCTCAGAACCAAGTGGTTGCTCCACATACACTTCTTCTTCAACTACACCATTCAATAAATATGTCTTAAAATCCATCTGGTGTATCTTCCATTTCATCATTGTAGCCAGAGCAAGTACGGATCTAATGGAAGTGTATCTGGCTACAGGAGCAAAAGTCTCTATGCTACCACCTGCAACATGCTTGATCTTGTAGATCCTCTTGGAAGTCACTACAGACTCCCCTTCAGGTCTTGGTATTGCATCCCAAACATCTTCATGATCGACTGGTACTCCTCGATCATGACATTCTTCCCAGATCCTGGGAACTTCAATATTTTCAATAGATAACTTTGTTGCTGAACAAATGTTGTAGTCCTTCTTTTGTAGGTGATGGTATACGATATTTCCTACACAACAAGTTAAATTGCATGATTAGAAAACATCTCATGGTTTTCAGAACAAATTCTTACACATAAAGAAATATGTCATACAATCATGCAATTATCTTAGCCAATGCTTCAATACAACATTTATCCATATCCCATAACCTTCTAGATGCCTTCCAATCTCTACCAGAACATTGTTAAGAGTTTGCACTACTCCCAACATGTTAGCAAAGAGGTTTCATTCTAGATAAGTAGCAATGGAATGTTGCATAGTGCCATAGGCCACTTACCCATCACATGCATATTAGTAGTATACTGTTCATCAATGCAATTATTCTAATATGCATAATACACAACCTAAGTCTAGGAACATAAGCATATACATCTTTGAATAACATTATTTAAACAAACAAATATGTAAGAAATGACAATTCAAATACTTATCTTTGTTTGGTTGCTGGGTGGACTCCCTCTGAATCTTTGCAACTCCATTCTGATGTGGATTGTGAGAAGTGGTCAACTCCCTCTGAATATCTGCATCCTTGTAGAAACTACTGAAGTGTGCTCCTTTGCTTTCTTGCAAGAACAACTGGAGTGTGCTCCCTCTTGATCTTTGCTTCCTGGATTACCTGTCCTTGAACTTATATCCATCCTTAATCACTATGCATGCTTATTAGTATCATCATTGTGTTATCCTTGAGGTCTCATACATAATCACACATTTATTAGTATAATCTTAATACTATCAAAACACAATATTCTTAATCATGTATAGTCATGATCATTCACAGATAATAAACATTAGTATTCAAGGTTTCAGGGAAGTCTTCTTTTGCTCATGCATATTCTTACTTTATCATAGGACTCTTTTGATTAGTTATATCATCAATTATGGTAAGAAACATAATATGCATACAACCATGACTATTCAAACCTATGACTTCATTAATAATAATTATCAACAACACAATAGTATAAGATCCTAACACAAGGTAGGATTCTAGCTTGATATAGGAAAAACATACCTGGATTAGCATGCTAGCTAGTTATGTCTAACATACCCGCATAATGTCTTCTGGTTCTCTTCAGTGACTTGTGCTAGTAACCTGCATGTCTCATAAGTTAACCATTGTAGAACCAAGTTACACATACCTTGAAAGTAGATCTTCTATGTGATCCATGACAATGGATGGATCTTTGTCTTCATGTAACCATGATCATATGTTCTTGAAGTAGAACATGATTTGACTTTCTTGGTGTACCTTTTGTGTTAGAGAACAACATAAACCTCATACAACATCACAATGCATTAGTACAATCATAAGTGTCAAAACCTTAATCAATGAATATCTTCTATTAAGGTGATACGACAAGTCTAGTAATTAATCAAGATTGTACTGTAATGATATGAAGACAAACATATCATAAACTTAACCATGAACAGAATTCGAAACATACCTGTAAGCCATACCTGTCAAGATTGCTTGTAATCTTCTCATGGAAGGCCTTAGCCTCATCTCCCTCTAAGACAGGAACTTCTTCACTTATGCAGGTGACCAATCTATCTTCTTCTAGGATTAACCCAATCCACTTGATTTGCAAGAACTAGACCTGGATCTTGATGAGCTGATCAAGCTGGTATATTCAGAATTTGAAAACTGCAAAGTTTCACTCCTCAATTTTGCCTTTGAAATTTTTGGATTCACTCAATGTAACCCTAAACTAGGGTTTGATGAATCCCACTCTTCTTCCCAATCAAAAGGTTTGATCCAAAGCTTTAAGCTTCTATTTTTCTGAGGAGCTTCCAGCCATGGTCACAGATTTCAAAAATTCTCATTTTTGCAAAAGCCCTAATTTTCCACTTTTCCAATCAAAGTCCCGAACTAGGGTCTGATCAAGCCCGGTCTTCTGCCCAACCAAAAATTCTGAACTTGGTCTCTAAATTTCTATTTTGATGAGTGGAATTTAGTCGTAGTCTCCGATTACAAAAATTCCAACTTTCTCCGAAACCCTAAATTCCGGAAGCCATGAATGAAGGTGCTCAAAAATAATTCTGTTATGACAGAAATATGTACCTTATTGTTTCTGGTTTAACTCCTAACTTTTCAATCCCTAAGGTCTGAAAATTTTTCCTGAGATAGCCCGACCTGTCATCTTTCCATATCGACAGGTCTGACCTCAATTGGATTCTCTGAGAGAGATTTCTGCCAAGTGTCGCAACGTGACCAGTTTATGGGATAAAACAGGAGAGCAAACTTGTACGGAGTGCCATGTATCACTGGTTCAACTTCCGACTCTAAAAACATTTCTTGAGATAGTACAGTCTATTTACTACCTGTCACTTTTTACGAAATTTCATTTGGATATTCCTAGCCCAAGTTATGACCTTTTTTCCAAGGTCACTTGTTTATAACTGAGATCTGGAAGAGACAGAAACTATATATTGTACAGATCATAAATCACAAAGTACAACAAATTAGAAGTTTTCCTTTGGATACAAGGTACATGGGGATCTGATCTTCGACCTGTAAAATTTTCAGATCCAAAAAAGTTTCCAAAATGGATTTATAGCAAAAGTGCTACGATGAATGGTTTTTGCTATATCAAGCCTTAGCATCGTGAGTGCAACAAGTGTCATACATGCCATATCATGCCTTATTTCAGGCTAGCTCTGATACCATGTTAAATTTTCATAATTTACTTCAATCTGATCTAGGATCTTAACTGAGAGAACAACATGTACAACAAATCTACAGCATATCAATTATGGAAACAATAATGCAAGCACACAAGAGACACAAAGTTTACTTGGGGAAAACCATAAAGGTGAAAAACCCCAATAACTTCCTCAAAGATAGATAGAGAAATGATACAACAAGATTACAAGAGATAGTCTTCTCCTAGCAGCAAAGCCTCCTCCTCATAAGTGCGCCACTTTCCGAATGAGAGAAGTGTATGAATGAATGATCAAATAGAGATATCCCGATCTCTATTTATACTTGTTCTATACTTCCCAATAAACTAATGGGGCCTACATGTCTAGCTTAACCCATGGTTAACTTAATCCGAGCCGACCCCACACTTGGTGGTCCAATAACCCTTTGACCCACATGGTCGATCCCCAATAGGGTGGTCTAATAACCCTTCGACCCACAAGACTTATACAAGGCCGACCCCAACAAGGTGGTCTAATTGTTAACACCCAAAAAGTGCTCACTACCTCATCTACCCCATTACATGACTCATTTGTTCATGTTTCCTACCACATTTGCCTCCAAAACCTTAAAAACCCATTAAAAATCCTCCGAAAGGCCAAAAAACCATTAAAAAAGCCTCCAAAAGGCCAAAACCCCCATTTTTTCCCCCAAAATAAAGTAAATTCCTCCAAAAATAGCAAAAACCCTCTAAAAAGAGAATAAAAAATACAAAAAAGAGGAAAAAGAGGGGAAAATGAAGCAAAAACCCTATACAACTGACCTAAACCATATGGTGCCCAAAACCATGGGTCAGCACTCCACCACTAAAAACCTATAAATAGGTGATGGAGGCTCCCCATTTTTCATCCACAGTCATCCCTATCCTTACTCTGCCAAAATCACTCCTAAAATCCTAGCTCACCCTTTTGAGCTATTTTCACATTTGAGTGCCCCTTTCACCCATTTCCAAAACCCTTTGGAGAAGGAGAAGGAACAACACTGGAGCTTGGAAGCAACCCTCTTGGACTGCTGCAAACGCTCCACCAACCTCACATTGGAGGTATAATCAATCTAAAAACCTTCTTTATTATCTTTTTTTTTTATGCACATGCTTAGAGTAGTTATTGTTTTATTTACTGTCTCATTTTACCATTGTTATTGAACTGTTACTAAGGAGTCCCTTCTCCTTAGTAGGTACCCATTTTCACAAGCTAGGGTGAAAACCCTAGCTACAGTTTTGGTGACTCCCCTAGTGTTCCTTTGAATTTCTGGTTATAGTTTTAAACGTTTTTAATTTTCTGCAATATTTTTATGTTTTTTCCTTTCGGCTGCCATAAACTGTGTTTTTTGTCACCGTAGTTGTGATCTGACCGTGCCTTTCAGACTGTTACCCACGATCTGACCGTGGCTCTCAGACTATTTTTGGCGATCTACCGATGGTTTTTAGTCTGTTACTTGCGATCTGATCACGGCTCTTAGCCGGTTTCGTGTGGTCCGACTGCGACTGTTCACCCTTTTTCCCGTGGTCCGCCTGTGGCTTTCAGCCATTTTCTTGCTATCCGCCTGCGACTTTCATCCCTTTTGCTGTGGTCCGCCTGCGGTTTTCAGCCATTTTCCTGCTATCCTCCTGTGATTTTTGGCCTTTTTCCTCCCGCGGTCTGCCTGTGGCTTTTAGCCATTTTCCTGCTATCCGCCTGCGACTTTCGGCCCTTTTCCCACAGTTCGCCTGCGGCTTTTAGCCATTTTCCTGCTATCCACCTGCGACTTTTGGTCCTTTTCTCGCGGTCCACCTGCAGCTTTCAGCCATTTTCCTGCTCTCTGCCTGCGACTTTCGGCCCTTTTTCCACGGTCCGCCTGTGGCTTTTAGCCATTTTCCTGCTATCCGCCTACGACTTTCGGCCTTTTTCCTGCCGTCCGTCTGTGGCTTTCAGCCATTTTCCCGTAATTTGCATGCAAATGTCGACCTATTTCCCGTGGTCCGACCGCGCAAATTTGCCACAAACCCGCAGTCTGTTTTCTGCACTTTTTTCCTGTTTGAACCCAATACTTTGCTGCAATATTTTCTGCACCTACACAGTCATCTGTCCTATCTGCAGCCTTACTTCCCTATAGCCTATTTTCTGCAGTAGTATTTCTATTCCATTTACAACATTTTTTTTTTAAATTTCAGCATTTTAATTGAAAAGAGAAAATTTTGCATTCAAAGTTTAATTTCTGCATTGTTATTATTAGTTAGAAAGTTGCCCACCCCATGGCACTTTTGTTTGGGTTCATTATCTCACACGCACACACTCTGTCACCTAATTCAAGTGAGCCCTAAAATACTGCTTAACACAACCAACATTCTAACCCCACTTGGGGAACACAAAATAATATTGTAGTTAGGTAGGGTCGGGGGGATAAGCATCCAAATAACACCCCTTGGTCACTTACACTTGAGACATAGTTGTTGTCCATCAAGGAACCAAAATCCCCTAGTATTTTTTGACACGGTTTAAAACCAATTTATCGGGAAGGCCTCTCCCCTAGGAGGGTTGAAGTAGCCAGACTGGTTCCAGAAGCCTGAGTGGAGTACTACAATCCATTTAGTAACCGAAGGATACCTTTCATAGTTCTCGGTGTACTACCCGTATGGGAGTACAACGACGATAGAACCAAACTGCAAATTCACCCAACCGAACGTGTCATGAACAGGGTATCTTAGTTGCTTTTATTCTAGGATTGACTACCTGGTGTCCCTCCCGGTAGGGGGATATCTTTAGCCACTTGGCTCTACTATCCATATTGTATGACTTGGATTTTATCACCTTGCAGAGGATATGTTTGGTTGAGTCAGAATACTGTTTAGCTAGGTGTTTGCATGCTCCCTTACCTTCCTTTGGTCTAGCGAGTCCACTATTTTTATTTTTTAGGAAACCTGCTGCTTGTTGGTATTCGAACCATTTCTGTTGATACTCCACTTATTGTAGCATAGCTGTTACAGTAAGTGTTTTGAGTTGGTTGTTGGCATGAGTGCCATATTTTTTGCGTTCTCTTTATGCACACTCGGTTGCATTAGGGTTTTTGAGTTGTTTTTCACTCAACACAAACCCCAGATACTTGACACCATCTGTCACCATTGAGTCCCCGAGACATTCTCGGTGCCTCCAAGGCGAGCCCCCGCAACACGGTTCACTTGACATCACTCGTCATAGACGTAGATCTTCATCACTTGATACCAGTCATCATAGATCTCGAGCTTTGTCACTTGACTCCACTCGTCAATGGCATAGAAATCCATCACCCGATCTAGACGCCCCTTATTTTACCTTTGATTCTAAGGCGGAGTCTGAGAACCCCACTTACACTACACCAACCAGCCCCATGGCAAGCATGACTTCCAACCCTTTCTTTGTAGGGACCATTGGTGGAGCATCCACCACCACACCAGCTACCACACCTGCTTTGGGTATGCCCTCGATGGGGCCCACATCTACCATTCTGATCACTGTACCCATTCCAGTAGCTAGCATACCCATCCCAACTCCATTAGTGACTCACACTACCCTTGGCGGTGCAGGACCGTCCCATACCACTTTCATTCCTCCACCTAGGGGAAAAATCCCAAACCCAGCCCTCCACTTGGGGGGCATTGGCCCCAACATGGTCACAACCACTAGTATGTCACATCCTTCTACTAGTTTTCCATTCATGGCTAGTTTCAACCTTCCTGACCTGGCTAGACTGACTAACGATCCCATCAGACATGACCCTGCGTGGCCTCACATGCCCACCAAGCTCCGCTCCGACATCCCTAAGTTTGAGGGAAAGACAGGTGAAGACCCCTAGAACCATATTATGTCCTTCCATCTATGGTGTTCCTCCAACTCCATAGTGGATGACTTTGTCCGCCTCCATCTATTACAGCGCACCCTCATTGGCTCTGCAGCTAAGTGGTACATCGAGCAGCCCCATGGGACCCATGCCACCTTTACTTCCCTTGCCTTGACTTTCCTGTAGTTCTTTCAGTTTCATGTCTGCTATGACGTGGGAGTTGAGATCCTACTATCTTGCAGACAGAACATGGCTACCCAGATCACCGACCACATTCACGAGTGGCGTTGACGCCGCAGCCTCTGCAAAATCAAGTTAGATGACCATATCTTCTTAGATTGGTTTCTAAAATCTCTCCTTCTTGTCATTTCCAAGGATGTGGCATCTGAATGACCCTAGTCCGAAGAAGAGGCCATCCTCAAAGCCCAACAATTTGACCTTATTTACGCCCAATCTGGCTACCTATATTCCATCATCCCTGACACCCCCCGCGGTGATTCCTCCCAACACGATGCGTCGGGGGCATCCCATGTCACAGATGGCATCATTGGCCGTATTGCCTCACATAACCAACCCTTTTCCATAGCATGTCCTAGCCATGGCCCCAACCTTTCGCGAGCTACATCTCAGTATGGAGCAACCAATTCGTATGCTCCCATGGCACATCACCACCATTCCCACAGACCCTCATGTCCACCTCAGTGCTTTAGTCATGCATCCCCTACTTACGCCCCCCCAGTCGCACCTCATCCATATTACCACCCACAAGCTGCACCAGCTCATGTATCCTCTCAAGCCCAACCTGCTTATTACACACCACAAGCAACCCCTGCGGCAAACCCACAGCCCATTCCGCAGACATATCAACAACCCCCACAAAGTTCAACACTTGTGCCGCCTCCACCTATTTATTATCCACCGCAGCCTCCTCCTGCACCTACACAACCCCAGAACCCACCTGTTTCCCAAGGGCAAGTGTATGCCCAACAAAATCCAGAGCAGAACCAAAATAACCAGCGCCAATAGGGCCAACAAAACCACGGCAAAGGCCGTAACTGTGGGAATAACCCCCCTCTAGACCAAGGAGGACAACCTCCCAATCCCCCAAACAACAATAATGCGGCACCTGCTAACCAGAACCCTGACCGGTTGCCCAAACAAGCCAAAAGTCCTAATTTTTGAACAAACCATCCTTGTTCTATTTGCGGGGTCTATGGACACTACACACATGCTTGCCCACATTTGGAGTGAGCTTGGCAACTCTGGACCGATGATGCCCATCGCCAAGGGCACGTGGCTCCTCAGGCACCGCCCAACCCCCCACCATCTCAGCATAAACCCTTGGTGCTACAAAACCCTTTATTGACCCAAGGCATAGTGAACACTCAGCCATTAGCTCCCCCTCAAGGAAACACGCCACCACAACAACAAATCACTTATGCCGCTCCTGATCAACCCATGTTAGACTTAGGTACCCATCATTTGTTAATGATGTCATCCGTCGATGTCAACCTTCAAACCCTTCGAAACCAATATGGCTACACCCCTGAAGCCCCTCCCATCGACAAAAAAACTAACACTCATCCCACTGATCAGTCATTACGTATCCCTCTAGCTACACTAGATGGCGCCTCCAAAGCACCTCGCTTCCCACTTTGCCGCATCAACAATAATCCCAATGCTCATGCTGCGTTTAATTACAACATTGTAGATGACTTAGCCCAGTCCCTCGTAGCCATGTCTACGTTAGAGGTCTTAAAAAACTGTCCTTCACAGCGCAAGACTTTTCTCTCCACCATTGGTGCTATTGACCCAAATGATTCACGACTGATTGCCTTCGATTTGGACCAATCTGAACCACGCCTACCTTCCACTTTAGCATTCCAAGTTTCTATATCCGTTCGGAATCTTGTCATCCATCGGTGCATTATCAATGAAGGTTCCTCTACATGCGTTATGTCCACATTCATTTGGCAGAAGTTGGGATCCCCTACTCTCCAACAGTCCACCACTGCATTGTGAGCCTACGATGGTCGTTCGGCTCAACCCCAAGGTCTCTTAGCTAATGTCCCTATCCAGTTGGCTGGTAAAACAGTGCTCATCGACATAGAGGTCATCAACGCCCAACTTGATTATAATCTCTTACTTGGCCGCAGTTACATGTATGCCATGCGGGTAGTTGCCTCATTCGTTTTTCATACCATGATGTTCCCTCATGATGGACGCGTGGTCAAGGTCGATCAACTCACCTATTACGATCACAATGCCCCCGCTGCACCAGAAAATGTTCTCCCCATGGTTGAACAACCTGTTTGTGGTGCATCTACCTCGTTGGTTTCCTCCGTGGGACCCAGATTTTACTCAGATATGCTGATGACCTCAACATTCCAATCCATTCCACCCCCATCACTAGGGACTGAAATATCTAACCTATGTACCCTTTCCCACAATGCACAAACACCCAACAATCAACTACCCTTGTTACCCAAACCACCATTGGTACCTAGTCATATTGGTGTTACACCCATCCACACAATCCCCTTCCTATTCCCCCCCTCGGGAGTAGTAAGCGCCCTGGTTATGGATACTCTCAGCCTCCCCAAGTTAACCTTAGGAATACCCGTAGGGTATATTTTTCCTCCCGTTCCCCCACCGACACCAAATGTTGTCCTACAACCGGTGCAACCCATCGCCACTACTAGTCAACCATCCCCTAGTGTCACTACTCCTTCCTCATCCACCAATCCACTCCCTATTGTCAAGAACACTGGGGGCAAGAGGCCCACAACCATACAGTGCTGTACCCCCACCCAAAACAGTTAAAAACCCCCTCGTGTTTCATGCTCCTCCTAAATGCTTGTTGTGTGATGAGTTAGGCCATCCTACCCATCAATGTCCACAATTACCTGCATTACAAGAGAACATGCAAATGCTTGAAGATGACCCCAACATCCCGGTTGTCCAACTGGACCCTACCCCTAAGCCTCGTGATAAATCATTGCGTACCAACCACCCTTTTCCAATATGCAGTATTTACGACCATTACTCACATCACTGTCCTAATCTCCCAGATTATAGAGCAGCTCTCTACGAGGTGAATAATTTGGACCTTGAGACGATGCCCCCCACCATTGAAGAGATCCACCCCCCAGCATCCCCGCCAACCGGAGAGATTAATACCATTTATATGATCTCTTCTACTAGCACTCCCTCATCAACCGATTTGACAACCCAAATTTTTTACAATGATGAGGAGATTCTAGAGCCTCTCACTACCCCGGATTACCCCTTGGAAGACATGCACCATCGTTCCTACTTCCTCCCAAAAGATTCCTCCTCCACTACAGCCACCCAATTCTTGGTTGAGTCCAAACATTTCCTTCCCGCCAAAGTCGACTGGTTCAAAGATCCCATTCCCACCCCCGACGCCTTCGAGGAAGGTAACATGGCCAACATTTCACCCGTCATCCACATTGATATCTCTGCCCCAGCTGGTGCTCCTGAAATCATTTCGTTAGGAGCTTCTTGCACCGAGCACGAGATCAGAGAATACAAAAAACTTTTCCAAGAGTTCTGCGATGTCTTTGACTGGTCCTACACGAAAATGCCTAGTCTTGACCCTGCTATCATAGCGCCCCACATTGACACATCTGAGTTAGGGGGCATAATAGATTACCTCGACCTTGGGATAGGGGGCATGATCAATCATTTTGAACCTTCCCCATCACATCTATCTCAGTATTTCAATGATCCCATTGTTCAAACCAACACATATGTGATCCACAATCACAAACCCCATGTGCATAGCATGGGGGCAACTCATTAACCCTGCTCACTTTTTCACATTTGTGATCTCAACCATTTTTGAGGTCATGTGTCACTTTATTTGATTTGATTCAATACACCTAGTATTCTACCCCTGCGAGTCATCATTTTGCTCCACCACTGCATCCTTAGCTTGGTGGGCTCACCTTTATTTGTAACCATTTTTTAACCTAGTTATTTCCTTTGACCATTCTGGAGTCCTTATGACCTCCACTTTTTGCACCATTTGCACCATCAGATTCATATTTCCATGCTCGTGATAATGCTTGAGATCATTTCTCACTCTCACCAGGACCAATATCAACATTGCGTCTCGACATCTCTCATCGCCTTGGTTTGCGTGCCACATCAGCCATTGCCCATTTTTGATATATTTTATATCATCATATTCATTTTTCTGAGCCCGTGATGATGCTTGAGATCATTTCTCGCTCTCACCCCCATATTTTTCGGGTATTTTTTCCAAAACGCCCCCCGTCGCCTTAGTTTGCGTGCCACCTCGACCATTCTCCATTTTTGACACTTTTTATATCGCCAGATTCAGTTTTCTGAGCTCGTGATGATGCTTGAGATCATTTCTCGCTCTCACCAGGTATAATTTCAACATTGTGTCCTGACACCTTGCTGCCTCGGTTTGCATTCCACATTGGCCACCATCGGATTGTTACACTTTTTTACATGAGCCATTCACTCCATTCATACTGCAATTATTTCGTTATTTTGCCACCATTCATTACCCCGCAAGGAGGCCCACCAGTTCTCCCCCCTACCCTCGTTCTTGGTTCTCATCGATGTTCCTTGATTGAGTGCTTCCTCCTTGCCTGGCCATTCCTTTTGTTCGGTATAATTTTATCCCTTTTTCAGGCCGGAGAAGTCCTTTACGAAAAAGGAACTAAGGAAGTTTCTGTTAAGCTCTTTTCTGACTCCTAAAACAATGAAAAGATCGCTGAGAAATCTTGCTTCCTTTCATGCTCGTTAAAGTACCTGAAAGGGCATCTATCTGGTATAAGTTTAACCCTTTTCTAGACCTGGTAGACTAATTACGAAAAATGAATACTCTAGTCACACTAGCTAGAAGAGTTCTTCATTGCATCCTTTTATTCTTATTCGGGCCTTGGAGACAAACACATGAAAAAGCAACCCCGTGGAGTCTTCTTATCGCTTTTAGACTCTCTAAAATTGAAAGCAACCATGACCATGAACTGTCCTGGGCTCGTAAAAATCCACACGATAGTACCATTCCATTATTTCAGAGTCTTCTTATCACTTTCAGACTCCTTAAAATTGAAATCAATCATGAGGATGAACTATCCTGGGCTCATACAAATCCACACGACAGTACCATTCCATTATTTCAGAGTCTTCTTATCGCTTTAAGACTCCTTAAAATTGAAAGCAATCACGAGCATGAACTGTCCTGGGCTCGTACAAATCCACACGACAGTACCATTCCATTATTTCAGAGTCTTCTTATTGCTTTCAGACTCCTTAAAATTGAAAGCAATCATGAGCATGAGCTATCCTGGGCTCATCTAAATCCACAGGACAGTACCATTTTGAACACATTTCTTCTAGTTCCTTAACCCATGAAGAAGTTCCCCCCATGCCTCTTGGCACTATGATCGATCATCTCGGCAGCACCCCCAATAAGGTCGCCTTTGTTCAGATTATTTTGCAGTCTCCTGCCATCTTACACCAACTTGAGTATCACTCATCCCAGACATCATCCTTGATCCATTACAGTTATGATCCCTTTCCCACTAGTCAGTTTCATATGTTTCCCTATCATCCCCGCCATCATACTCTGAACAAAGGAAGTTTGAGTCCACCCACCCTACTTGCCCAGTTATTCCATACCCCCACAGTATGTCAATCTTACCATCAGTACTCTCACACTCTAGTTCTCCACCTCGTGCTCCTCTCAAGGAAAAATCATTGCCTTGCTAGTTGCAGGTCTCCCTCTGTCGACGACAACCCATCTATTCCAGAGGATAGACCCAGAGGTCCCTGCACCTTAGACTCATCACCATTTGTGGTGAGTGCCTATGGACCATTTTGAGAGGAGTCATCAGTGCCTCTCCGAGTGGTTGTTTCTCACATGTTCGACTTCAACACCTTGATCACATCGTTGAGAATTGTGTAGGGTGTATATCCCTTCAGTTATTGGTCGAAGACCCCAGATTTCCCCCAACTCTAGCACATTGGTGAGTCCCTTCGGAACGCCCAGTTATATGTTCCCATGGATGTCTGAGTTGCGTATCCAATTGTATTCAGAAGCCATCTAGTTATATGCTTCCTTGAGTACCCACTTCAGTTTCAGTTCAGTGTACCATTGAGGGTATGACTCCCCGTCACTATGATCCAGCAGCTCATCAGTTCCTCTGGTACCACACTCAGCAACACTGTTGTTATTCTAGTGTATCAGTTCTTCAGCTTAGACATGGTCAGCTCAGCAGTATGTCCCAGATTTTTGTCCCCTATGAACCCTTATGATGTACACAGTGGTTCTCCATGTATCCTTCAGGCCCCCATTTTTGGGCCTCATTGTTATGTTTTATATATATCTAGATACGAGCATGGGTATGCCTGCCTCGTCCATATATTGAGATTCTTCCTCATTTGAGGCCATGTATATTTCAGGTCCCCATTTTTTGCACCCCCTTGTTATTGTTCTATATCTTTCTATGAGCATGGGAATGCCCGCCTCGTCCATATGTTCAGATTATTCCTCATTCATTATTGAGGTCATGTACTTTCAGTTTTTGCAGTTTGTTCGGGACTGTTGTTCAGGGCTCTTGTTCGTTTCTTCTCCTCTCCACATCCCCAGAAAACCATACAAGACCTATGATGTCTATCGGCCATACGATGAGCTCCTTCCCTCACACATCAGGGGGCAATCTATTAACACCCAAAAAGTGCTCACTACCTCATCCACCCCATTACATGACTCATTTGTCCATATTTCTTACCACATTTGTCTCCAAAACCTTAAAAACCCATTAAAAAGCCTTTGAAATCGAAAAAACCATTAAAAAGGCCTCTAAAAGGCCAAAAACCCCCTTTTCCCCCCAAAATAAAGTAAATTCCTCCAAAAATAGCAAAAACCCTCTAAAAAGGGAATAAAAAATACAAAAAAGAGGAAAAAGAGAGAAAAAAGGAAGCAAAAACCCTATACAGCTGACCTAAACCATATTGTTCCCAAAACCATGGGTCAGCACTCCACCACTAAAAACCTATAAATAGCTAATGGAGGCTCCCCATTTTTCATCCACAGTCATCCCTATCCTTAATCTACCAAAATCACTCCTGAAACCCTAGCTCACCCTTTTGAGCTATTTTCACATTTGAGTGCCCCTTTGGCCCATTTCCAAAACCCTTTGGAGAAGGAGAAGGAACAACACTGGAGCTTGGAAGAAACCCTCTTGGACTACTACAAAGGCGCCACCAACCTCACATTGGAGGTATAATCATTAAAAAAATCTTCTTTATTATCTTTTCTTTTTTTATGCACATGCTTAGAGTAGTTACTGTTTTATTTACTGTCTCATTTTACCATTGTTATTGAACTGCTACTAAGGAGTCACTTCTCCTTAGTAGGTGCCCATTTGCACAAGCTAGGGTGAAAACCCTAGGTACACTAATAACCGATCAAGCATAAGTTACGACACTTACAATATAAATGACAACACTTCCGTATAGAGGAATAATAACATCTCTATAGGAATACAAAATACATATATGAAATACATGGGTGAAATACATTCCAAAGTTACATATACATCAACAATAATTCGACCTCATAAGCAACTTGGATGTAGATCTAATATATATTTCCTCTTATTTCATATCCTGTCTTTTCAAAAGGAATTTATTTTGCAAGATTTTGGTGACACCCATAATGAGTTATTAGTTACCTTTTAATGAACATGCAATATTTTATTATATGATAGAATTTGTATATTTTTCCTTGTGTTTTTTTGGATCAATCTCCAAATTCTGGGTAAAGTCCCACATCCGTAGAACTCCCTCCTCACCTTCACATACATTTCTCTCAACACCAATGTCTACAAAGTACAAATTTTGATAGAAACCATGCATCAAGCATTGTGGTGGCTCCACATTTACATTGTTACAATCATGGCATTCTTCCATTTATGACGATTAACAACTTTCTCAGACTTGACATTACTAGTTGACTTCAACAACTTCCTGACATCCATCATGGAAATATTTCCATCCCCATATGCAAAAACGAGCCATGGATCCTAAAATGCAAGTGAATAAAGTGGGCAAGAATGAGGAACCCATGAAGAAACTAGTTTATCATTGAATATAACGTCATCACTAGAATGGCTCATGTGACATTGGGGAGATCGATCCTCAAACATATGAATAGATCCATCCTCGCCTACAGTAAACACCAAGTGGATAGAATGACTGCATTCTAGAGAGTATGCATTTCCAGCATGGACATTCATCCTTACCCTTAGCTGGTGTCATGTTTTTATATACCATGTGTATATGTCATTGCCCAAACTGCTCATAAGGTGAAGGCCTCTCACAACTAGTGACCACATCTAATCTCCATGCATAAGAATTTCCAGACACTTCAAAGAATCTTGATCCCATACTCGAATGCTCATATCCCAAGAGCCACTATAAATTCTAGTTGAGTCAAGGCCCGGGCATGTGATGGGTCCAATATGTCCATGAAAGAAAAATTCATTGCTCTGACCTATAGTTCCCGAAATGTGAAACAAATGAGGGAGCTCAAGAATTTCTCTCCAACCTCTTACAAAAGCCTCAATTCCACCCACCACCAACATCTTTGTATCCGTTGATATGGCTCGTATTTTGCTACGAATTGATTGTGACCATTCAATCATAAATACTTCCTCCATGTTCCACATTATGATCACTGTATCATATCCTGCAGTAAATATGAGATTTGCAAATTCCAAAAGACAAACAGATGGTATGGGTTCAATATGGCCATGATAAGCATCTATTTTGAATCGACCTAGAAAGGCCTTGCTACGAGATTCTCTCTCAAGGTAAATCTCTCTTCATTACTTTTCTGATGACAAGGCACATGTTTCAGAAGGTTTTTGAGGTGTTGGAATCCCCCATCTCCTGCAATAGAATTCCTTCCATCCATTTCTATCGGAAGAAATCCTCCATAAAATAACACATGCACAGGAGATTATGTCGAGTTCTCTTGCATTGAGACGATCAAGGATCTTGGATATTAGTATAGGAGGAATTTCAATAAATGAGCAATTGTTGTTGTGATCAAAATATGTCAAGGAAAAAGTTGATGTCTCCACATCCAGTTTTGGTATTTTATTGCATGATGTTTATTTACATCATTTTTACAATGTTCCATGGCTAAATAGCACATGGGTAACATAATGTCTAATACTTGCCTTTTAAATAAAATTTGAGCTTCCACTAGCGGAGCCTTGGCCTTGGGATCCACGCTAGGAAAACATACATCACATGTATACAATATTTACATTAAAAGCTAATATATCCTAAGGGTCAAAATGGAGTATTACAAATATTACATGCAAAGAAAAATAAAACAAGTCGGCCTTAGCCTGTTACAATCTACATAAATAAACTTATGTTCTGTCAGTGTGTTGTACCTTCTGTGTGTGATCCTCTCAGTGTTCTGATCCTCTGAACAATGAAATAAATATTGATTTCCCCTTCACTATGTGCCTCCGTACCAGTCTTCTACTCTGCTCCACTATTGTTCTCGAGGTACACCCTACTAGCTTCCTTGAGATGTCCTTCTCTGTCCGCTACTCTTCTCCCTGATATTACAAACTTATAGATGTAAACGCCCCTCTATGCCTGCACAACCTTCTTAAATTCCATTAACTTCCTCAACAACCCACAATGGTTGCAGGTCGATTTCCTCGACTGTAGTGCTTCTCTGACTTTGCTACAGTGGTTGGTCTTATCACTGTCCTCCCAGACTGATCTGCACTCCACCGTGTATACCATTTTACTTCATTGGTATTCGACTTAACTCATCGGCTTCACTTCATCTCTACGGCTGCCGTTTACCTGCCCCATCCTTCACGCTTGGCCTCTTCCACCTTTCCTGTTGATGTCGCATCTCGACCATCTTGTCGACTTTCAACTTTCGCATCATGTCGACTATGCTTCGACAGCTTCTAATCCACTGCCTGGATTTGACATCCAGTCTCCTTCACACTAGTGTTCATCGGAAATCCCCCTGTTCGACCTCCTTTTGTCGATCAACTTTAACTATTTTGCCTAGGCCCTGATGCCCCTGCGTCAGTATCCCCAGGTGAAAAATAACTCGAAGGCTTTGTTAGTCTTTTGTATTCTTCCTCTAAAATCCATGTCGCCTCATTCAGTTCATCATCCCTCCATCGGACTAAGTATTCTTTCTTCCGCAAACTCCTTGTGCGTCTAACTTCGCACTCATACACTACTTCGACGATCTCTTCTTCGTGTCGATCCAGAATTTTCCCTATCTAGTCGATATTCGACACTTATGTGTTGTTTCTTGTTGAAACTTCTTCATACCTGTACATATATGATACATTGAACGTAGGAGAAATGTTCAATTCCTTCGGAAGCTCTAACACATAAGCATTGTTCGAAATCATCTTTAAAATCTTACATGGTCCATTCTTCTTTAGCTTCAGCTTGTTGTATGTTCCTGTCAAGAACCTCTCTTTACTCAAGTGTGCATAGACTAAGTATCCCTCACTGAACAATTGTATCATGTTCATCCTGTCGACTCTCAACTTATATGTTGCATTGCTCTTTTCAATACACTTGCACACATATTCATGCACTTCTTTCATATACTCTATGAATGCCTCTGCATCCACACTCTTTATGATCTCTATTGGTATTGCAACCAAATCAACCACACCATGCGGGCTTCGACCTTGAACAATCTGGAATGGACTCATACCTGTCGACCGATTCATGGAGTTGTTATACGTGAGTTATGCTTGCGCCAACACATTCTCCCACTGCTTGGGTTTGTCAGTCGTCAAACACCTCAGAAGGTTTCCCAAACTTCTATTTACTACCTCAGTCTGTCCATCAGTCTGTAGATGATTTTCCGAGCTAAACTGCAACTTTGTGTCCATCTTCTTCAACAGAGTTCTCCAAAAATGACCCATAAACTTGGTATCTCTGTCCAATGTTATACGCTTCAGTAACCCATGCAATCTAACTATTTCCTTGAAGAATAGTGCAAAAATGCTTGTGGCATCACTTTCCTTCTGACATGGAATAAAGTGTGCCATTTTCGAAAATATGTCGACTACTACAAATATTGAGCCGTTACCTTGCTGTGTCTTTGGAAATCCTAGCAAAAAATCCATGCTCAGGTGCTCCCATAGGAAATTCGGCACTGGAAATGGTGCATATAGCCCCATATTCTGACTTTTTCCTTTCGTCAAATGGCAAGTTCAACATTGTCATAACCACTTACCGACATCTGTCTCCATCCCTATCCAATGGTACTTTTCTTCGACCAATGCCTTGGTCTTGTCACTGCAAAAATGACCTGCTAATCCACCATTATGTAGATCTCGGATTAGGTTATCTCTTACGGATCCCCTGGGAATACACAACTGTTGTCCCTTGAATAGGTATCCCTCTTGGATAAAATAATCCAAGTATGGTGTTATGTCGACACTCCATGGTTCATGACTAGCCTTTCATGCTTTCGTAAAATATTTGTCGATCTCATACTCCATCTTTACTGACTTTGTTCCTGTTTCCTTAACTATCATCGTGTTCAGCAATGCAACTCTTCGACTGAGTGTGTCGGCAACCTTGTTCGACTTTCCTGACTTTTGTCGCAACATGAAGGTGTATCCTTGCAAGAATTCAACCCATTTCATGTGTCATTGATTCAATTTTGACTGAGTTTTCAAGTACCTTAGTGCTTGGTGGTTTGTATACAACACAAACTCCTTGGGCATCAAATAATGCCTCCACTTCTTCAATGCTTGCATGATAGCATAGAAATCCTAGTTGTAGACCGAATATTACCGCTTTGCTTTGTCCAAATTTTCATTTAAGAATGCAATTGGTCGCCCTCCTATCTCAACACTGCACCAATTTCCATTCCACTCGCATCACAATCGACTTGGAAAACTTTGTCAAAATTTGGGAGAGCTAATACCGGGCTCTCACTCACCTTCTGCTTCAACTTGTAGAAGGATTTTTGGGCAGCTTCTATCCACTTAAACACCCCTTTTCTCATGCACTATGTTAATGGTGCACATATCCAAATGAATCCTCTGATGAACTTCCTATAGAAACTAGCAAGTCCATGAAAAATCCGAACTCATGTCGTGCTTGTCGGTTCTGGCCACTCCAATATAGCCTTTATCTTTTCTAGGTCCATCACTAACTCTTTACCCGAGATTACGAATCCCAAGTACACAAGTTCTTCCTTCATGAAGAAACATTTCTGCAGGTTCACCATCGGCTTCTCTTCCTACAGATTCCGCAATAATTGTCGAATGTGCTTCAAATGTTCAACTTTGGTTCAACTGAAAATCAAGATGTCATCAAGATACACTATGACGAACTTTCCCAAGAAGGGCTTCAATACTTCGTTCATCAATCGCATGAATGTACTAGGTGCATTAGTCAGTCCAAAGGGCATGACTAACCACTCATATAGTCCTTCCTTTGTCTTGAATGTTGTCTTCCATTCATCACCTTCTCTGACCCTGATCTGGTGATATCCACTCTTCAAGTCTATCTTGGTGAAGTATATCACTCCACTCAAATAATCCATCAAGTCATCCATCCTTGTAAATGGAAACCTGTACTTGATCATGATCTTATTGATATCTCTGGAGTCTGTACACATCCTCCATTCTCCACCCTTCTTCGGCATTAATACTGTTGGTACCACGCACGGGATCAGACTTTCTTTGATCAATCCCTTTTCCAACAACTCCTGAACTTGTCGATTGAGTTCTTGACCCTCTGTCGGAGTAATTCTATGTGGTACGTTGGTTGGAAAACTCGATCCTGGAATCAAGTCGATCTAATGGGATATGCTTCTCGTCTGTGGCAATCCCGTCAGTTCCTCGTCGACTATTATGCTCTTAAACTCGTCGAGCATTTCTTTGACTTCGACTGGCATTATTTCCATTGTCTACCTTTCTACACATGGTCCTTTTGGAATGATGGCGAAACATCCCAACTGTTTCTCTTCCTCTTCTAGGAATTCCTTTGTTGATCACATCAGCACTCGCTTCTCCCAATAGTTGCTTTCACCTTGCTTGCAGTCAACGCGATCCTTCTGCTTTGGCTTCAACATCCTCCGCATGTTGTTTTTCCACACTATGACCGTGTTGGCTCGACCATCATAGATCATCTTCTAATCATATTTCCATGGCCTCCCTAACAACAGATGACAAGCATCCACTGGGATTATGTCGCACAGTACACTGTCTTCAAGATTTGCAACTTTAAAGTTGATCAGGCACTATCCGGTTACCTTCACATGATGTCCTTTCTGTAACTAGGATATCTTGTATGGATTTGGTTGTTGTTGACATATCAAACCCAACTTGTTGATGACCTCCGTCAACACTAAATTATTTGTATTTCCTCCATCAACAATGGTCTTGTAGTATCTGTTGGAGATTAGCACTTTGGTCTAAAAGATGGCATTTTGTTGTGCTGGCTCCTCCTCCTTCCACTGGTTGTCCTGAACCAACGTTCTTCTAGGCGTCATGTTTCAACCTTTTCCTCTACCCTCTTCACCACTGTCAGATGTTGAATCCATCTTCTCATCGCCTGATCACCTTGTCGACGTCTGGGTTTCGACTCCTCTGCCCTGTGTAGATTCTTTGGGCATTCATAGGATTTTTGTCCCACTCCATGACACTTATAACAGACAATCGTTGGTTGGTCAGCTCCTTTCCTTTCTGCTAGACCACTTCAACCAAACGCACCCCAACCGCGAGTCTCTCGACTATCTCATCGATTTCCTTATGCTTTCTCTTTGGTCGTTATCCCTTTTGCATGTCGGTTGTATCCGACAGCTTCTCCCCTGGATCTGCTACTTTGTCCCTTCACAGAAAACAGTCTTCACACCTCGAATAGTCATCCTTCCTCTAGTCAATGTAGTTCTTCTTGACAACGTTTCTTCTGCCTTCAGAGCTAGTTGGTAGGATTCTCCAACCATTTTGAACTTCGACAGGATCAACTCGTCCTGTATGACATACTTCAAGCCGTTAACATATATTGCGACTGCTTCTTTTTTACCAGATCTAATCGACATTATGTAGAACTATTCTGTGTATTCCTTCATAGTCATCTCTTTCTATCGAAATTTTTGTAACTTCCTAAATAAGGAAATCACATAGTCGCTAGGCAGGAACTTCCCCTTCAACTTGGCAACCATTTTGTCCCAAGACTTGATTTTCTCCTTTTCTTTATTGACTTTGTCTTCCTATACATTGTCCCACCACAATGAGGAATGACCCTTCAACTTCAGACATGCAGTCTTAACCCTCTTAGGATCCTATATCTTCTCTATGTCAATGTATTTCTCCATTTCTGTGAACCAGTCTATCAAGTCTTTTGGATCCATACTTCCTAAGTAGGTAGGTATGTCCATTTTTTCCTTACCCCTCATCTATGTTAGTAGCTTGATGAATTTATCTTCTGGTTCTTCTTCCATCGTTTCCTAGGATTCCACTTCTTCGACTTCCTCATCGCTATGGTAAAGTGCATCAGGAATGCATCCATGCCTTTGGATTTATTTGATCACTGTGACCTCATTGGTCAATGTTCTATGATTTGCATGCACTCGTCGAACATTTCGCGAACAACTATAACTTTTGTGCCTTGCACTCTTCGTCCTACACCACAAACATTTACACCTCTTTGTGCCATTCTTTCAACCGCAGCTGAAATATCCTCTCATCCAATCGCAACCAGACTTTCACCACACGCGCACAACTCTACACAACTGTAGTTGGAGATGTTCACGCCTACTCAGACTCAGCCTCGCCTTCAATATGATGTTGCTCTGATACCACTTGGTGCAAGGGTGGGTTGGTTGAACCCTCTTACTTAACAATGACAGACAGTAAACACACAATGCGCTCACAAAGACTAGATGTGAATTGGAAATGCCAAGAAGCTGGCTTCTATTACTTGAATCAAATTCAATGTTACATACAAAGCAAAATAAAACAAGTTGACCTTAGCCTGTTACAATCTATAGAAATAAACTTATGTTATGTCGATGTGTTCTACCCTCTGTGTGTGATCCTCTCAATCTTCCAATCCTCTGAACAATGAAAGAAAGATTAATTTCCACTTCACTCTATGCCTCCACACCAGTCTTCTACTCTACTCCACTGTTGTTCTCGAGGTCCACCCCATTGGCTTCCCTGAGACATCCTTCTCTGTCCACTGCTCTTCTTCCTGATCTTGCAGACCTGTAGTTGTCATCGCCCCTTTGTTCTTGCAAAGCCTTGATCTTAAATTCCATTAACTTCCTCAACAACCCACAATGATTGCAGGTCGATTTCCTGGAGTGCGGTGCTTCTCTAACTTTGCTACAGTGGTCGGTCTTATCATTGTCCTCCCCGAATGATCTACACACCACCGCGTAGACCATTTTACCTTGTTAGTCTTCAACTTAACTCATCGACTTCACTTAGTCTCTACGGTTTCCGTTTATCCGCCTCGTCCTCCATGCTTGCCCTCTGTCTCCTTTCCTATCGATGTTGCATCTCGACCATCTTGTTGAATTTTGACTCTTTTGAATTTCGCATCTTGTCGACTATACTTTGACATATTTAGCTCGACTATCTGGCTTCGACAGCCAGTCTCCTTTGCATCAGTGGTCGTTGGAAACCCCCTGGTCAACCTCCTTCTGTTGATCAACTTCGACTGTTTTTCCTAGGTCCCAATGCCCCTACATCACTAGCATAATAGAATGACTTGTATATTGTGTACCCCTCTAGTTTTTCCCTTTGTCAAACAAATCCTTTCAATTTTTTCATGTACTCCTCTAATAAGAACATCCAATGACAAGAGACCACCCCAACTAATCCAACTTCATCAACTAGGTGAATTAAAAGATGAACCTCTAAATCCATGAAACTCATCAGCAGTTCCTTCTCAAACATACAAACAATCTCAGCTATCTCTTAATGCCACCACTGAATGTTATCCACACGAATCTCCTTTGATGTGATCCAATGTACAAATGCAGATAATTTACATATGGCACAACGTAGGTCCAGAGGGAATTCATGGTTCACACAACCACGCATGCGCAGAGGATGATGACACTACAAAGTAAACACATACAAAATTAATTGTGTTTTAACCCATGGCATAAAAATAAAAATAAAAAATGAAATCATGCTTTTGACATACGTACTCTTAGAAGGTTCAAATGATCATGTGATTTCAACCCCGAAAAATGTTCTTCTACAGTGAATTAGTGTTGTAGAGTAGACCCATCCAATGAAGGCACCTTCACACCAAATATAACTTCCTTTCCCAAAAAAATATCAGCTTTATTCAAAATCCATGGGACATCACCTTCTTTGAAAGACCAAGAGGGATCGACCTCTCCTCTACTTACTTGTCTTGGCCAATGTTTATTTTTAGTGTTTGAATAAATAATATCTTTCATAACAACCAATGTATCACTTTATTTCGATGATATGTTCCTCCATAAAGAAGATGAAACATTTCTAAATATATGCATGGGATCTAGTAAGTGGGAAATCTTAAGATGCTCCCAATATGGGAGCTCATAAAATACAGATTTCATTTTCATCCCAATGGGAAATTTCTCAACATAGGTGTCAAAAAATTATGGATCATCTAACATCGGCTCCACATTGGAATCAAACATTTCTGTAATCTCCTTATCCTTCTCTCTCTCATATTCCCTAAGATAGTCTATTAGTGTCATTATTGCAGGCCTTTGGGATCTCTTTGGTTTACCATTGAAAGTAGATGTTGCTCTTCTGTAAGGGTGTTATTCTTCCAAGAATACCCTAGAGTAGTCATACACTAGCTTTTGTAGTTTGTTGGACGACCTAGCCTTAAGAGAAGGTCCAAAACATTTACATCCATGATACCCTTTTGTTACAAGACCTATGAAGCTATGGCATAAAAAGTGTGTCAGCGTTGAAGGTCAAAATAGTCACACTAAATTAAATATGCAAAAAAAAAATATTTTTATGAATATAAATATATCAATAAACATTTTTACCAAAGCAAACTCCTAATCCTAGATAATCATGTGTGATGTATGCACATATGCCATACAATGTAAAACTCCTCTATGCTGGGATAGGATTTGATACATCGTATACTTGTATCCCTTCCCATAATTCCTTCAATTCATTGATCAATGGTTGTAGGTAAACATCCATATTCTTCACTTGTCTTCTACCAGGGACTATAAGAGCCAACACGAGATGTTCATTCTTCACTGAAAACCATGGGGGATATCATTATTGAACACTACTATAGGAAAAATAGAATAGTGTGTGTTTGGGAGGGCATATGGGTTGATTCCATCCATGTCTATGCTCAATTGAAGTTTTTGTACTTCCTCCTTGAATTTATCAAGCCATGTATCCTCTATATGCTTCATGGTTATTGAATATGTTGGGATTCACATAAATCCTCCCTCACTTTGGTGTGAGGCATGCCATCCCTACAACATAGCTAATTCTTTGTAAGGAAAGAGCCATTAGATCCTCGGTGTTGTCCATTAGGTTGTACCTCAACCGTAAATGATGTTTTCTTCGATAGTTATGCCCATCTACTTATTCAAATATCAAAGAAAGGGGGCTTCGATTAAGATGAAAATGCCAAGGACAGTTGTGCAGATAGCACCATATATACACCATTTTAGGTTATCAAGCCATTCCTCTAACCAAGGGAGGGTACCCTAAACAATAGAGAGGTATGAATCCTATTCTATAACCCTATGTACCTTACAGATATACATGAAAAAATTGACTAGGTTTATAGTTGAAACTTGAGGTGCTCTTGGGAAAATATCAACCATGGAAACAAAATGAAAATTAAAATGAGTGTTGAAATTTTTAAGAGGAGGCACAACATATTCCAAAACAAAGCAAGGATCACATGGGCTCCTTAATCATAGCCTAATCCTTGAAAAGAAGAACAATAACCATGAAAAGCATTCTAATAAGAAAATAGTTTAACCTATCTATTAAAATTCATCCATGAGAACTATTGGAATATCGCAAAGGCGAAAATAAGGTTCTGGCCATGTGAAAAATGTATTTAGGTGGAGACTTATCTATTGCATTTGAAAGAGAATTACATTACACATAAAAATCTATTGATTTAGACACCTAGTGGCATCATTGCCTTGTTCCTCGTCCCAAAATACTCAACAATCTCATTTCATTGTATGGCAGTGTACAATTAGAGGGGATTAGTTCATCACTATAGCTCTAGTGCTTATCATGCTAAAAAAAATTTATAGCAATTTGTTATTTTGCGCTTATCATTTCTAGCTTTTGCAAGAAGAATAATTCAGATAAAAAAATTCCTCATAATGGCCTTGAACGTGATATTTCTAGTTTAAGAAATGAAGGAAATATCCTCTTAATGGGTGACTTTAATGTTCGAACTACTAGTAACCAAGCTATTCTCTTAAGCAATGTTTCCAACCCTAATCCTCTATGGTTAGATGAAGACCTTGCTTTATCCAGCAACTACATAATCAATTCTGAAGATTTCACGAAAATTTTGTTTGGTTCTAAGCAAATCAAGTTGTATAGTGATCAAGATCTAATTATTTGTATTCCAGTCCAATCAAATGGCCTAATTCTAGCTGAATGATTTGCATTCATGGGCTTGGAAGTAGTGTGGTTGACTATGTCATTTATGATATCCCTTTAAATGACCAAATAATAAATTTTGACATTTTAAACAAACATGAACCTAACTCGAATCATAAACCAACTTTTTTATGCATAGTAGTCCCATAAAAACAAATTCTCAAATTCAAAAGTACTTAATCTTCAACAAAAGTAAAGCTGATCTTTTTTTAAATGATTTAAATAATAATATGTATCCTCTATCTAGTAGGGGAAATATAAAAAACCTTTATCATAATTTCTCTACAACCCTCTCCTCTTCCATTAACAACTTCTCTATTGAACTATCATATAAAAATAGAAATAGAATGACCAACCCTTGGTGTGACAAATTGTGTAAAATCATAAAAAGAGAAATAAAGAAGCTATTGAGGAGTCACTAAAAATTGACAAGATAAATAGGTAAAATTCCCTCATTAAAAGAAAAGAAAAAAACCTATACAAATAATAAGTAGGAGAAGGTTTTACACCTCGCTAAGATGGATCCTAAGAAATTACGGAGACAAATTCTAACTCGCAAAACTAAAGAGAATAATATGATTGAATTGAAGGACTAGAATTCCTATCTTAAGAAGCTTTATGAATCAAATGATGGTGTGGACAGCATTCAACCCCTTTTAATGGAAGATGAATTTTTCTCTTTAGAAGATATATATTTTGGGATTAAGCATCCCACAAATGGGAAAGCTAAGGACATTGAAGGATACCAAGCTGAAATCCTAAAAATTTGGGGGTCTGTCCTCATCCCTCATATCCATAAGCTCTTCAATCTAGCATTCAATAAAGGCTTCCCTAAACCTTGGAATTAGATCCTTATTGCACCATTTTTAAAAGAGACAATACAAAATAACCACTCTAATTATAGGACCATTATGATTAACCCTCTCTAATCCAAGTTATATGGTTTTATTTTGGAAAATAAGATCAACAAATGGCTAGAAAGTCAATGTAAAAGAGCTAAAGGGAAATACAATTTTAGAATGTATCATTCCACCAAAAACCACCTCTTACTCTCAGGATCATTGCAGAGGAATGTCACAATAATAATCTCAATTTCCTTTGTTGCTTTGTGGACATTAGGAAATCTTTTGATACAATGCCTAGAAATAACTTGTGGAAATTATTAGAAGAGTTAAAAGTTCATTTCAAGTTGAGAGTTGTTGCAATAAGGTTGTACAATAGTGTCATTGCCAAATTAAAGAAAATTGAGGGTTGGTCAGAAGATATTAATTGTAATATGGAATTTAATCAAGGTTTCCCCCTCTCCCCTAGCATTTTTGGTCATTGATAAGTTAGAAGGTTGTTTAATAGAGGTGGGTTGCATTGGCATGCAATTAGTAGGAATTATCATCATCCTCCTTATTTATGATGATGATATTGTTCTTCTGGAAAGATGTCCCTTTGATCTTGATAAGTAATTACGAATTCTCAAGGATTTATGCTCTAGTATGGGCATGATCGTCAATACCGACAAAACCAAAGTTTTGTTGATAAAATCTAATAAGGTCACTTACGCTCATTTTTTGTATGATAATAGCAACTTGGAGGAAGTGACTTCCTACAAATATCTTGGGATCAATATCCATCACAACCTTAACTAGAACTACAACATCGAGAAAAGGATAAATAGAGGGTGAAAAGATTATTTTGGTCTTGAAAACAATTGTAAGTTAGAAACCTTGTGATTTGGGCTAAAAAGAAATTCCTATTTGAAACTCTCGCCACTCTCATTCTCTTGTATGGGTGTGAAGTTTGGGATTGCATCCTCTCTAGATAATCTTGGAGAATGATTGATAGAATCCAGAATCATTTTAGAACTTACAATCTTAAAATTAAAAGCAATACATCATATCCTATTCTCCCGATTGAAGTGAGTCTTTCCCCCATTGAGAGCATAGATATGAATAAGTACCTAATGTACAAGAAAAAAATAAACAACTTGGGAGATCATAGACTTTCAAAAATTTCTTTAAATTCTAGTCAAAACCACCTAAGGCTCAAGCGAGGTTGGCATAAAGATGTCATATCTTGGTTAAATATGTGGGGGATTAACAAAAATGTCAGTTTGCAAAATATAGATGATATTAAAAATATTATTACTCTGAATTTCATAGAGAAGTTGTGGTGTGATGAAAATTTAGAGGATAAGACAAATTAAAATATTACAAGGTCAATAACCCTAATCCTGAAGATAAAAATAATCTTTGTTTTAACTATCATAAAGAAGAAGATTTGCATAGCTAAAATAAGAAGAAACGCTCATGAGTTGCATAGTGAAATAGGAATTTGAACCTTTCCTAAAACTTTGTGGGTTGAAAGGCTCTGTCATTTTTGTGATACTATGAGTGTTGAGGATGAAAAGCACTTCCTCTTAGATTTCCCTATGTACACCCACATAAGATCTCAGTTTCAAAATTTTTGTTGCAATACGAACCTACCCAACCTTCTTTCTCATCAAAATTATTGTAATTTAGGAACAGTCATTTCCAAGCTTGGTTGAGCGCAAACCAAGTAGTTCCTTACTATTCTTTCTTAAGGTCCAAGGACCAATAGACTAAAATCAGTATAAGTGGACGTTAACTATCATCATCATCATTTTATCTTTAAGTAACCTACAATTAGTTGCAATAGAAATGTACATTATTAACACATTATACAACTTGACAAGAACTTGGTACTAAAAAAACTCATACTTTTTGCGTCAAAAATATCAAAAACAACCCCTAAATCGAAAAGTGGTGCTACCGGTAGCACCCTTTTTTTGGGGGCTAAAATGATGACTTTTTTGGACCTAGGCTAGTGTTGGTGCAATCAAAACCTTAAATCAATCATTGAATCAAAAGGTGGTTCTATCAGTAGCACCATTTTTTGGGGGCTAAAATTATGACTTTTGGTAAACCCTAACCGATGTCGGTGCAATTAATCAACCCCCGAATCAAAAAGTGGTGCTATCGGTGGCCCCCTTTCTTCGTCGGTTTACTATTGTATGCATTTGGAAACCATGCATGGCATAAGAAAAATATTTAATATTTTTCTTTTAAATCAATTTTAAAAAGATGAAAGAGTCCAATTTTAATTAAAAAAACTCTCTAAAAAATAAAAAATTAGATGAATTGAAAAAAAAAAACATTGAAAAAATTGATGATGGTTAACGTCCATTGAGGCCAACTTTGGTCTATTCGACCTAAATAAATTATTTGATTTGATGTAACAATTTATTCCTATGTTCAAAAATCTAAGAAAGAAGCGTACCAAGGTCACCACGATTTTGACAAGTTCGCAGATTAGAAAGGCTAGAATTATAAAATATTGTGAAATTGCGATCTAATGTGGTTGTATGTAGGGCACTCTAAGAGGAAGCGACTTTCATCCTCGGTGCTCTTAGTCTCACAGAGATGGCAAATCCTTTCATCCCATGGTGTTTTAGAAATTGTCAATTTTAAAAAGATGAAAGAGTCCAATTTTAATTAAAAAAAATCTCTAAATTAAAAAAAGAAAAGATGAATTGAAAAAAATAAACATTTAAAAAATTAAAATACTCAAATTATTTTAAATAAAGTTGAAATTAAAAAACGCACACACACATATGTATAAAAGATTAAAAAATTAAACGAAAAAATGATTAAAAAAACAAATTTTAAAACAAAAGTTTGAAAATACACAAATTAAAAAAAAACTTTTAAAAAAAATCATTTTTTTTTAAAAACATACAATTTAAAAAAAAACTTAAAAAAATAAAAAATACATAAACAAAAACTATTTTTAATAACAAAAATAAAATAAAATTTCAAATAAAAAAATTAAAGAAATACATAAAAACAAAATTAAAATTAAAACGAAAAACTAAAATAAATAAATTTAAAAAATAAAATAAAAAAGTAAACAATAAAATTTAAAAATAAAAATAAAAAATAATATTTTTTGGAAGGGGGCTCATTTCCATAATCGAGCCAACACCTCCCTCCATTCCCTTCTCCCTTCCTTCCGCTTCCAGTCCCTCCTCCACCCTCACCCTCTCCCCCCCTTCCACTCCCCTTCCTATATCGCATCCCCTTTTTCCTTCCGCTCTCCCATCCCCCACCTCCCCTCTCCCCTCCCTCTCGTCAGGTGTCCCAAGCACATACTTGATTCAATTGAGTCTCTTCTCGTACCACCTGATGAGAGGGAGAGACAGATGGCAAAGAATATGGAAGACTCGTTTGAATCGAGTCTCCAATCGAATCACTCAATGGGAGGGAGGGGAAATGGGAGGTGGGGGGAAAGAGAGGGGGAGAGGGGGAGTGTTGATGGAAAAGGGGGGTGCAGGAGAGAGACAAAGGGTGGAAGAGGGACAGGGATTCTTGAATCAAGCCCCCTACCCCTACTTCATGCCAACATTTCAATTTTTAAATTTTTGTTTCAATTTTTTACTTTCCCGGATTTCTACCCAACCAAAAAGTTCGATCTAGGGCTCAAAAGAATGGTCTTGAGAAGGGCTATCCAGCCATGTAATCAGATTTCAACAATACCAACTTTTTGCTGAAACCAATTTCTGACTTATCGCACTTTTGGTAGAATTAGGGTTTGACTTTCCCGGAGTTCTACCCAACAAAAAGTTTGATCTAGGGCTCAAAAGAATGGTCTTAAGAAGGGCTATCCAGCCATGTAATTAGAATTCAACAATAACAACTTTTTGCTGAAACCCTAAACTTCACCGGAGAGAGAGAGAGAGATTCTTACCTTGTGAAAGATGTCCTATTCAGTCTAGCTCTGATACCATGTTAATTTTAAACCAAATAGACTAGCAAGATCACTGAAAGAAACATAATCACAACATAGACACAAAATATACCCTGGGAAACCCTCATGGGGTAGAAAACCCAGCAAAGCTTTCCTCAATAAGATGATCAACCAAAATACAAGATGTGCTCCCTCCTTCTCTACCTCCTTAGCAGATCTCCCAAACAAGTGCACTACTTTTCTGTATTGTGCAAGTGTGTCTAATGAGGAGTTCACCTCCTCTATTTATACTAACTCCCGACTGACCAAAATACCTAATGGGGCCGACCTATCCTGGAGAAGTCTAATAACCCCAAAAATATAAGAATAGGGCCGACCCCCACATGGTGGGTCTAATAACCCTAGTTCCCACAAACCCCCAGAGGAATAATCATCTCCGGATACATGATAGGGTTACCTCGGAGGGATGAAACATATCCAGAATAATAATGTACAAATTATAATATTCTTAGAAGTTACAATATTCAACACATGATACATCATACATCTATAAATCATTGGAAGCTTTCTTCATACATCATCAGTAACTCAAATAGTTACTAGAACATCTTCAAGATCTTCAATACTGGAACATCAACATCTTCAGTACTGAGTCTTCATCTTCTGCAGCACTCGAACAACTATGGTAACATCATCATCTTGATATCTCGATCAACATCATCAACATCTGGATCATCACGATCAACAACATCATCATCTAGATCATCACGATCAACAACATCGTCATCTAGATCATCACGATCAATAGCATCGTCATCTAGATCATCATGATCAACAGCATCGTCATCTAGATCATCACGATCAACATCATCATCATCTAGATCATCATGATCAACATCATCGTCATCTAGATCATCACGATCAACAGCATCGTCATCTAGATCATCACGATCAACAACATCATCATCTATATCATCACGATCAACATCATCGTCATCTAGATCATCACAATCAACAGCATCGTCATCAATACACATGATCCAATTATGGGATGGTCAATCCCTCTCAATTTAGGACATAAGTCCAAGGACAATGCAATCCTACCATGTACATTTTGAACCAAGGGTTTCGGGATGATGCAATCCCCATCACGTACATTTTGAACTAGTGGTTCCTGGATGATGCAATCCCCATCACGTACATTTTGAACTAGTGGTTCCGAGATTATGCAATCCCCATCACATACATTTTGAACTAGTGGTTCCGGGATGATGCAATCCCCTTCACATACATTTTGAACTAGTGGTTCCGGGATGATGCAATCCCTATCACGTACGTTTTGAACTAGTGGTTTCGGAATGATGCAATCCCCATCATGTACATTGTGAACTAGTGGTTCCGAGATGATGCAATCCCCATCATGTACATTTTGAACCAAGGGTTCTGGGATGTCGCAATCCCTATCACGTACATTTTGAACTAGTGGTTTCGAGATGATGCAATCCCCATCACGTACATTTTGAACTAGTGGTTTCGGGATGATGCAATCCCCATCACGCACATTTTGAACTAGTGGTTCTGGGATGATGCAATTCCCATCACGTACATTTTGAACTAGTGGTTCCGGGATGATGCAATACCTATCACATACATTTTGAACTAAGGGTTTCGGGATGATGCAATCCCTATCACATACATTTTGAACTAGTGGTTCCGGGATGCAGCAATCCCCACCACGTACATTTTGAACCAAGGGTTCTGGGATGATGCAATCCCTATCATGTCCACTAGAGACCACTTTCTCGGATACATATGTCTATGAATCTCTTTTAGGACATGTGTCCAAGGATGATACAATCCACTTATCAACTTAGAAAAGGTCTAAGGACCACTCATCGACCTCATCATCGGTATCACCAATACAGGTATCCACATCATCGACCCCACTATCGATGCAAGAAAATCTCATCATCAGCGACCACATCACTCCACCTTTCGAGGAGGGTCCTTTTGAACTACACCAAGCTTGTCTCAGAAATACTCAAACTTTACTCGAGATAGAGGTTTGGTCAATATATCAGCAACTTGTTCGTTAGTGCTCACATACTCGAGCTTGATAGCTCCTTTCTACACCATATCTCGTATATAAAAATATCAGATCTCTATGTGCTTTTACTTGTCACAAAACACTGAATTCTCTGTCATCTTGATACAACTCCAGTTGTCACACAGGATCACAATGGGGTCCATCTCTAAGTCAAATAATCCTAATAACAGTTTTCGAAGCCATACTACTTCACAACTAGAAGAGAAAGCAGCAATATATTCTGCTTCAGCTGTGTTGAGAGCCACACTATACTGCTTCCTACTAAACAACGATATCATGGAAGATCCCAGACAATAAAATCCTCATGATTTGCTCTTGCTCTCTGATACACTTCCTGCCCAATAAGCATCTGTGTAGCCATACAATCTAAAGTCATGATCTCCAAGATAATTTAGACCAAAGTCTATCATACACTTTAGGTACCTCATCACATGCTTTGTAGCTATCAGGTGAACTCATATAGGTTCCACTAGATACTAACTCAGGGTGTTCACGGCAATGCATATATCTAGTCTGGTATAAATACATCAATGACCCAATAATATGTTTGTATAGAGTCATGTCCACTAACTCCGACGAGTCATCATCTAATAGCTTTAAGTTAGAATCCATGGGAGTGGCCATGGCTTTGCATTCCAACATATCAAATCTTTTCAATATTTCCACCGCATACTTTCCCTGGTTGAGATAAATTCCTTCTGGGCCTTTCCATACTTCCAAACCTAGGAAGTAGTGCATTAATCCGAGATCTTTCATCTTAAATTCTGAAGAGAGCTTCTTCTTACACTCAATAATTTGTTTCTCATTCCCAACCAAAAATAAATCATCCACATATAGCAATAGTATGACAGGTTCATCATCCATAACCTTGAGATAAAGATTAGGATCAGCTTTACATTTGGTAAAGCCAATGCTTGTCAGGAAATTGTCAATTCTTCTATACCAAGCTCTGGGAGCTTGATTTAACCCATACAAGGCCTTCTTTAGTTTGCATATGTGGGTTCTTCTATCTTCAACCGCAAATCCTTGTGGTTGTTCTATGTACACTTCCTCCTCAATCAAACCATTCAGGAAAGCTGTCTTTACATCCATCTAGTGTAATTTCCACTTCATCATGGATGCAAGTGCCATGATAGTTCTAATGGAAGTGTACCTTGCAACTGGTGCAAATGTTTCTTCATAGTCAATTCCCTCTTTCTGAGAGAATCCTCTAGCCACAAACCTTGCCTTATACTTTTCAATGCTTCCATCTGCACCATGCCTTATCTTATATATCCATTTGGAGGATACCACACTCTTGTCCTTTGGTTTGGGAACTATATCCCAAACATCATTCTTCATTATTGATTGGTACTCCTCTGTCATTGCCTCAACCCACTCTTTCTTATGGGATGCTTCTTCATAACTAGTGGGTTGTTGATCTACAAGATCACACATCAAAGCCATATAACTGGTGAATGAATTTGGTTTCTTGCTCACTCTGGTGGAGCTTTCAAGAGCTCCATACTTTTTTGCTCGTAGTAAAATATCTCTTTCCCATGCTAGATTTCTCTTCCTTGATATGTCTATAGCAGGGGTTTCTTGTGGTTCTATCATGTCATGATCTTCAGGTGTTACATCTTCAAGCGTAGGTGCAGCCTCTGTAATTCTGGAAGGTACATCTTCTTCATATGCTTCTTCATACTAGCAGTTCCTAGATCTCTTGAGAGCTACTTCTTCATCAAATGTCACATCCCTACTTATTTCCATATGATGGAATCCTGGGATGTAAATTATGAATTCTTTGGATGCATCACAATATCCAACAAATATTCCCTTCTTTCCCGAAGGATCTAGCTTAGTTCTCTTTTCTTTTGGAATGTGAATGTAAACTAGGAATCCAAATATCTTGAGGTGACTTACCTCAGGCTTCTTACCCGTGAACAATTATTCTGGGGTCTTGAAATTGAGAGCACTATGGGATAGTCTATTTTGCACATAAATTGTTGTCCTAGCTGCTTCAGCCCCACAGATACATAGGTAGGTCTTGATCATGTATCATTGTTTTCACTGCTTCCATAATGGTTCTATTCTTTCTCTCCGCAACACCATTTTTTTGAGGATTGTAAGGAGTGGTTAGTTCCATTTTAATTCTAGATTCTTTACAAAAGTCTTCAAAATCCTTTGAAGTGTATTCTCCATCACTATCTATCTTGAGTATCATGATCTTCTTTTCTGAATTATTTTCTATCAAGGATTTGAACTCCTTGAATTTTCCAAAGACTTCATTCTTTCCCTTTAGGAAGTATATCCAAGTCTTTATTGAGTTGTCATCAATGAATGTAAGGTAATATTCATATCCACTCAAGGATTTGGAGGGCATAGGTACACATACATTTGAATGAATCAATTCCAAGGTGTTTTTGGTCTTTGTTTCACTCTTTGGAAATGGGTTCTTGATGTTATTCCCTTCTGAACATCCCTTGCATGTGCCAGCATGCTCAATCTTTAGATCTGGTAGTACTATGACTACCTTGCTCACATGAGGAAGTGCTTTGTAGTTAATGTGAGCAAGTCTCCTATGCCATAGCTCACTTGGGCTAGTGGCTTCATGAATAAGGGCAGCTTCTAGATGACCCTTGAGTTTGTACAGACCTCCTTTCTCTTAACCAATAACAATTTCATCCTCAATTGATTTTCCTTTGGACCACATGAGTACTTGTCCATCTATGAATGCAACTCTGTAGCCTTTTTTATCTAAATCTTAGATATAAAGTAAGTTCTTCTTCAAACCTGATACATATTGAATGTCCATCTTTAATGGAGTTCCATAATCAAGCTTGTAGCTTGCTTCACCAATTCCCTTGATGGGATATTGATAATCATCTCCCAAGGGTACCTTCTAAGGAGAGGTCTTTTCTTCCAAGTTTGAGAGAGTTTTATTTTGACCTGTCATGTGCTTTGAAGCACCACTATCAATGAGCCATGAATCTTCTTCAGGTGTTACTGAACCGGAGAGTGCAGAGAATAGAACATATTCTTCTGCATCCTTTTCTTCTACTTTGGTTCTCTTCCTTTTAGGCCTTACCTCTTCTTCTTCTTCACTGTCATCTTCTGCTAGATGTTCATGATGTCTTTTGTGAAAATTCTTCTTCTTCTTTGAAGGAAAATTTCTAGCAAAGTGTCCTGGTTTGTGACAACTGTAACACTTAGCTGAGGAGAGGTCTCTTTCTGAGCTTACTCCTTTCTTTTGAAATCTATGTAGAGGATGATTTTTCTTATGGCCATTCTTCATGGAGTTGAAATGACTACTTCTCCTTCTGGTGTGAGTGGCCAAAGCTTGGTCATCTTCTTTGAGCAGGGCTTCTCTATTGGCTACCCTAGCTTCTTCCAAAATGCAATCCTCCCATACCACATCAAACTTCATACTTTCTTTTCTTGCACACATAGTTTGGATGAATGAATCCCAAGGTCTAGTGAGACCATTGAGTGCATTCATGACTAGTTAATCTTCATCAAGGGTGTCACCGATGGATTCTAGTTGTTCCTTGAACTAGGAAACCCTTGTGAAATAATCTTGAATAGATTCTCCTTTATTCATTTTGGTATTCTTCAATTGAGTTCTCAAATTCTATTGATGTTCCTCCCTTCATATATTCTACCTAGGGCATCATACATTTACTTTGGGGTCTTCTTGGATTCCACTTGGGGAATCAAGTGGTCCTTAATAGAATCAGCAATGATTCTCTTTTCCTTAATCAAGTCCTTCTTATACTTTTCTTTGGCTTCATCTTCTTCAGGTTCTGCAATTTCATCTTTTATATATTGGATAAGATCATTCTCTTCAAGAATGAGACTAATCCTGTATTTCCATGCTTGGAAATTCTCTGTACCCTCTAGCTTGTCTTCAAGCTTAGTGCTTGGAGCCATCTTATCCAGGGGGGTTACATAAATTGAAGTTTCTCAAAAGATAGAATAACACTTACCAAGAGATATGCTTGAGATAACTGGTGAACTCTGCTTCTGGAAACTTCAAATTTTCACCCTTCAAATCTGATCAACAACTTTCAGGTCTGCAACAAAATTTTTGGCTTTTTGGTTCACACCTTTTCTGGTTTTTTGGTGCCTAGGTGCGCACTTTTTTTGGTTTACTAGTTTTTCCGGTTTTCTGGTTTTCTGGTTCAAAACCCAAACTAGGGTTTGACTTTTCTGGAGTTCTACCCACTCAAAAAGTTCGATCTAGGGCTCAAAAGTTTGATTTTGAGGAGGGCTATCCAGCCATGCCATCAGATTCCAAAAAATTCCAACTTTTGCAGAAACGCTAATTTTCACCGGAGGAGGAGAGAGAGGTATTTTCACCTTGTGAAAGATGTCTTATTCAGGCTAGCTTTGATACCATGTTAAGTTTAGCCTAAATTTAACAAGCAATATCATTGAAAGAAACACAATCACAAGATAGACAAAGATTTACCCTGGGAAACCCTCATGGAGTAGAAAACCCAACAAAGCTTCCCTCAATATAGATAATCAACCAATACAAGATTTATTACCCAAACAAGAACTCCTTCTCCTCCTATGCAGACCTCTCTCTCCCTTATGCGCCAATCACAAGTGAGTGAATGAATGAGATAAAAATAGGAACACACCTCCTCTATTTATACTCATTTTCTAACTAACTTTTCACCCTAATGGGGCCGACCTCTCCTAAGAGAGTCTAATAACCCCTAAACAGCTAACTCAGGGCCGACTTCACATGGGAGATCTAATAACCCTAGTTACCACATACTCTCGGAGGAATAAACATCTCTAAATATACAAGAGGGTCTCCTCGGAGGAATGGAACATCTTTGGAATAATAAAGTACAAATATAATATTCTTAGAAGTTACAATATTTCAACAGATTAGGGTTTCCAAAAAGTCATAATTTTAACCCCGAAAAAAAGGGGTGCTACCATTAACACCACTTTTTTTATTCTGGGTAAAAATAGCCACTAAATGCAATGTATAAAAAAATATAACTCATGGGAATTCTTGTCAAGTTGTATAATATTTTTAACATCAAGCATGCATAAATCAATTATTTTCAATGTTCATTGTGTGACAAGAATCCTTAAAAAATTAGGGGATTGAATGGTTAATTACCTCAAAAGTGTTGAGAAATAGGCATCTGACATACCATACATTGATTTCAAGTTATATGACAATATTTTTGTCACTAATTAGTTAGACCTTGATCCATGTCCAAAGAGAAGGGTGGTGGAAGTAGATTTTAGGCTTTCAAAGAAAGTATCAACGATATCAGCGTCATCCCCTGGTTCATTTTGTTGGAATGCATGTAACAACATTCCCTCCATGGCATGGGTATTCTGTAAGAAATCATCCATATCGACCTCTATATCATTGCTTTCGTCCCCAACATACGAAGAGCTAAAGTTATTATAGAGGTTTTGAATTGGTGACTCGGGATGTAGTGGGAATTGAATAGGAGGTTGATTCAACCATGCTTGGTATGCTTCATCTCTGAGTTATGCCAGTTTAATAGCATTCTCTTGATTTGACATCATAGTGGGATGTAATAGTAGATGGTAGATAGGTCACTCATCATTAGAATTATGATTGTAAAAATATTGAACATAACATCAATAATATTAGTAACACAATGCATTTAGTATGTTCAAACATTATACCATACAATTGTTAGGATATTCCTATACTCCATCCTAGTCCCACCAGTATTTTGATCATTTACATTTTCAGTCATGCATGCACCTTTTAGGGTTTGCATGCATTCTAGGGTTTGCATGCATTTTGCATGCATCCCAGTCATCAGTCCAGCACCTAGCCCTCAGTTAGCCAGCCCCCAGGAGCTTCTCACTATTCAGTTTTAGCCCTCCAGTTGCTTAGTGCGCCCTTCTTCCTTGATTTTAGGGAGCAACTCGCCCTTCTTCACCTACCAGTTCAGTTACACTCAGTTACAGTCAGTTACAGTCAGTTACACTCAGTTACATTGAGTTACACTCAGTTACATTGAGTTACAGTCAGTTACATTCAGTTACACTCAGTTACATTCAGTTACTCTTAGTTACATTGAGTTACACTTAGTTACATTGAGTTACACTCAGTTACACTCAGTTACACTTAGTTACACTGAGTTACACTTAGTTACACTGAGTTACACCTACCAGAGTTAGTTTGACTGATGGTTGACAGTTACTTGAGCATTGATGACTCCACTGATGATGATGAAGACTTCCAGTTGCGCTCCGATGATCATGAGGACACCTAGTTGTGCTCCGATGACACTCCAGTGATCCTTTGATCACTCCATGAAGGCTAATTCGAATTGCCACCTTAGGCATTCGAATTCCTCATGCATTGTATTATTTATATGTCCATTTGTGATTAATAATGTAGTATGACCGAAGTATTATTGCTTCTATCTAAGTTCTACTGTACCATATTATTCTGTTGCTCATTATACTGCATGTATCACTCTTCTTCTATTTTCTTGCTTAATCATAATTATTCTCTTATGAGATACATCATCTCTTAGATCTGCTGTGAGGATTTTCACAACAATTATTAGAAGTGTGGATTTTTTCCAAATAATAAACATGCAACCGACCACTTTATAAAACAAATGTTGAATTAATCAATACATTTCCATTAGTTCCATTAAAATTCCAAAAAGACAGTTACTCAATGATCTTTTTCTTACACCCCAAGGGAATATCTAAAGGTAGACCCAATGCAAGGCATTTTTTACAAGTGATTGGTGGTGTGTGTAAGTCATAAGTTATTAACAACTCGTCACCAGGAGGAAAACTGTGTATTGCATGCTTAATCAAAAATATGGATGCCTTCCTTCTCATAAATAACTCTATGTCATTGGATTGTTCCTCAAATGAACAATTTACACTAAATAATGAGGACCTACAACTATTTATGAAACCTGCAATGCATGAGTTCTTGGACAACCATCGATATATAACAAATTTTTCATGTTAAAATTTCTAGAAGCATAGGCGTTTCTGTACATACTATACATGGAATGCTATGTTTGTATTTAATAATATTCAAGTAATCGATAAAGAGGACCACAAAATGGAATAAATACTACTGATTGTTTGAGAGGAATGGATACATGTGAAAATATAAACAACCCAAGATTTGCAACATCTATTTTAGACTTGGAGATCATATAACTATTACTACAAAAAGAGAAAATTTAGTTCCAACATTGGGCACATGCATGGAAGATGGCCAAGCACCATACAAAGCATGGTTGTAACCGTTTTGGTATTTACTTTGCAGATGGATAGGAAGAGGGACGTCATCGCCACCTTTCTGTTAATTTTTTAGCATTAATTCAACATACTCTAGGATATTTACTAAGAGAATAACATGTACAGCATATCAATCATATCAAGCATAACAAGCAATCACATAAGACAATAAACACACATATTTTCATTGGGGAAAACCATAAAGGTGAAAAACCCCACAACTTCCTCAGAGATAGAAGGAGCAATGATACAACCCAAGTACAAGAGATAGTCTTCTCTAGCAGCTACTTCTCCTTCCTCATTTGTGCGCCACTTTCTAGAGAGTGTATAAGTGAATAATGAAGTTATCCAATAGAGTTCCTCCCACACTCTATTTATACATGACCTGACCTGTCTAATAAACTAGCAGGGTCGACTTGTCTAACTCAGTCTAATAACCCATGGTAATATTAATCAGGTCCGACCCCACACTTGGTGGTCTAATAACCCATCACATGCAAATTGAGACACTTGCGACACTTGTCAGTACAAATGACGACACTTATGTATAGAGGAATAATACCATCTCTATAGGAGTACAATATACATAGGTGAAATACATTCCAAAGTTACATATACATCAACACTCCCTCTTAACTAGGAAGGTATTTCTTGACACAGATCTGCTATCACAAGTCTTCTTCTTTGGATCATCGTCACTGGATCATCATCATCGAATCATCGTCATCGTCACCACTGCTGCTATCTCAATCAATATTTGATCTACTTGTCATAAGAAGTTATACAGAGCTAGTCCTTTTTCATGCTGGATGTAGGCCTGCCACCTACAGGTCTTCATCATCTATAGAGCCAGCCCTTTTTCATGCTGGATGTATCACAGAACCAACCCTTTTTCATGCTAGATGTGACCTACAAAAAATATAGGATTTCCACCATAGAGCCAGTCCTTTTTCATACTGGATGAGACCTAGAACAAATCTAGGATTTCCACTAAAGAGCCAATCCTTTTTCATACTAGATGGGACCTAGAACAAATCTAGGATTTCTACCACAGAGACAGTCCTTTTTCATACTAGATGGGACCTAGAACAAACCTAGGATTTATCACCATAGAGCTAGTCCTTTTTCATACTGGATGTGAGCCATACTGTGGAATCCTCAGGACTCATTGCTTGCATCACAAAACCTGGCCAGTGCATCCCAGGACTTATTACGGGCACACAGCACAACCTATTGGATCTCCCAGGGAGCTATTATATGTGATCACCACAAAACCTCGCAAGAGCATCCTAGGACTTATTATGGGCACACAACCCAAACTGTCATATATCCTAGAGATACATTACATGTGGTCATGGAAAAAACTTGAAATAGCATCCCAGGACTTATTACGTGCACACAGCCCAACCTATCAGATCTCCCAGGGCTACATTACATGCCATATGACAAAACCTCGAAAGAGCATCCTAGGACTTATTATGGGAACACATCCCAACCTATCGGATCTCCCAGGGAAATATTATATGTCCTCCTAGAGAAATGCCTCGAAAGAGCATCCTAGGACTTATTACGGGCACACAGCCCAACCTATGGGATCTCCCAAGTCAACTTACATGCTCATCTGCACAACCTGTCCACGGCTACAGAGCATCAACCTGATACTCATAATACATCATCTTGATGTACATCATCACATGATCATCCTGATACATATCATCTGGAGCAACATCCTGAAGCTCGTCATCCATGATCATCCTAATCTTACAATGTATACACCTGATACATATCCAGTGCAGTAGCTAAAGCATCATCCTTATGCTCATCACACAGCGTTTACATCCACAACCATGGGAAGAATACTCCTCTCACCATGCTTGGAATGGCTCCTGCAAATGTGTCCATCACTTCTTCCTCGAAGTGTCATCAATTTGAAGAACACCAAGCCTCTCTCTGAAGTACTCAAAATTCACTCTGGCTAGTGGTTTCATCAACACATCTGCAACTTGCTCATCCGTTGCAACATACAGGAGCTTCACTGCTCCTCTCTGCACCATATCCCTGATATAGTGATATTTGATCTCAATGTGATTCGACCTGTCGTGGAACACCGGGTTCTCAGACAGCTTCACACAACTTTGGTTGTCACAAAAGATACCAGTAGCCTTCAACGGGAGATCAAATAACTCAAACAGTAGCTTCATCATCCATACTGCCTTACAACTAGCCGAACAAGCTACAACATACTCTGCTTCAGTTGTACTCAGTGCTACGCAGGACTGCTTCATGCTAAAGCAAGAGATCACACCTGATCCCATACTAAAGCAGCACCTAGAAGTGCTCTTCCTATCTGCAGCACTGCCTGCCCAATCTGAATCAACATAACCCTGCAGGTTAAAATTTTGATTCGCATCATACTTGAGCCCATAATCAATTGTACCCTTCAGGTACCTTAGAATATGCTTTACAGCAACCAGGTGAACACCTCTTGGATTCGTCAGGAACTAGCTCAATGTGTTCACCGTAAAGCAAATGTATGGTCTCGTGTTCCTCAGGTGCATCAAGGACCCAATCATTTGACGATACACGGTGACATCAACCGGATCAGATGAAGCATTACACAAAATCTTCAAGTTCGATGACATAGGTGTGGCCATGGCCTTGCAGTCCATCATCCCGAACCTCTTCAGGATCTCTACTACATAATTCCCTTGTCCAAGGAAGATTCCATTTGCACTCTGCCACACCTCCATGCCTAGAAAGTAGTGCATCAGCCCCAAGTCCTTCATCTCTAACTCGCCAGCAAGCTTCCTCTTTGTGTCGGCAATCAATCTATCCTCACCCGTAACAAACAGGTCATCCACATACAATAGTAGAATCACAGGATTGCCTTCCTCAACCTTGTAGCAAAGGTTGGAATCCGCTTTACTCTTGGTAAAGCCCAAACTAGATAGAAAGTTGTCTATTTTACCATACCAAGTCCTAGGGGCTTGCTTCAAGCCATACAAGGATTTCTTCAATCTGCACACATATGACTCTCTATCATGTGTCTCAAAACCAAGTGGCTACTCCACATACACTTCCTCTTTGACTACAGCATTCAAGAAGGTTGTCTTGACATCCATCTGGTGTATCTTCCATTTCATCACTGCAACCAGATCAAGTACTGATTTGATGGAAGTGTACTTGGATACAGGAGCAAATGTTTCTTCATAGTTTATCCCCTCTTTCTGGGACAAGTTACGAGCTACAAATATTGCTTTGTATTTCTCTATGCTTCCATCTGCAGCATGCTTGATCTTATAGATCCACTTGGAAGTCACAACAGACTTCCCTTCAGGTCTTGGGACCACATCCCAAACATCATTCTTCATGATCGATTGGTATTCCTCGACAATGGAATCCTTCCATTCTTTCTTTTCCGTTGCTTCTTTATAATTGGAAGGTTCTTTTGTTCATAATATCACAGAGTAAGGTAACAAAGCTGGTATAAGATTTAGTTCCCTTCCTTTCTTTGTGTTCTTCTTCTGGAATACCATATATTTCTGCATCTTGAATGAGCTCTCTAGCCCAAGCAGTTTTCCTCTTGTGAGAGTTCTTCTCAAGGGGTGGATCTACAGGTTCTTGTGGATCTTCAACTTCACGATCTGCTTCTGGAATTGCTTCAGTCATGGTGGTGTCTTGGAATCTGATTTCCTTTGGTTCTTCATGATCTTCAACAGGTGTCTTCCTTGATTTTGATATAAGTTGAGTCCTCATCAAATGTTACATCCCTGCTGACATCAATCTTCTTGAACCCTGGATAGTATATTCTGTAAGCCTTTGAGCTTTCACTAAACCCCACAAAGATGCCCTTCTTTCCTGAAGGATCTAGCTTAGTTTTCTTTTCCTTTGGAACATGAGTATATACTAGACAACCAAATATTCTGAGATGGCTGACTTCAGGTTTCTTACAAGAAAAGACCTCTTCTAGTGTCTTGTTGTCCAATATCTTGTGAGGTGTTCTATTCTGCACATATACAGTTGTCCTATCTTCTTCTGCCCATAAATTCATAGGCAAATCTTGGTCATGCAGCATTGCCTGTGCTGCTTCCATGATTGTTCTATTCTTTCTTTCTGCAACTCCATTTTGTTGTGGATTGTAGGGAGTAGTCAACTCCCTCTTAATCCTTGAATCAATGCATAGCTTCCTGAAATCACCTAAAGTGAATTCTCCACCATTGTCGGATCTGAAGGTCTTGATCTTCTTATCAGTTTGATTTTCCATCAAGGTTTTGAATTCCTTGAATTTATCAAATACTTCATCTTTGTTCTTCAAGAAATAAAACCCAAGTCTTCCTAGAGAAATCATCAATGAAAGAGACATAGTATACATACCCACTCAGAGAACTGGATGACATCGGACCGCATACATTAGAGTGGATAATTTCCAAGATTCCTTTTGCTTTACTTTCACTGCTTGGAAATGCCTTCTTAATGTTATTTCCTTTTGCACATCCTTTGCAAACATCTTCATGCTTTGTCTTGATTTCAAGAAGACCCTCTACTGCTTTACTTGCAACTAGTAGTGCTCTATAGTGCACATGTCCAATCTTTCTATGCCAAAGTTCACTTGGCTCCATGGATTCATGTACCATGGCATGTTCAAGTTGTCCCTTCAATTTGTACAATCCTCCCTCTTGCTGTCCAATCACCACTACATCATCTATAGTTCTATCCTTTGGCCACATTAGGTCTTGGCCATCTACAAATGCAACCCTCATGCCTATTGAATCTAATGCATATATGGAGAGTAGGTTCTTCTTGAGCCCAGGTACATATAGAACATCTTTCATCTTCAAAGACTTCCCAGAGTCTAGGTTGTAGGAGGCTTCACCACTTCCCTTGATAGGATATTGATAGTCATCCCCAAGTTTCACTTTATGGGTTGACTCATGTTCAGATAGATTTACAAAAGATTCTTTAAACCCAGTCATGTGTTTGGAAGCCCCACTATCAATGAGACAATCATTACATCCATGAGAGATAGTACTTGTGATAGTAGATATTAGAACATATTCATCTTCACTAGATGAGTCATCACTTTCTTCTCTAGCTTTCTTTTTGGGAGGTTCATCATCCTCAGCAGCATGAGCATGATATCTCCTTTTGTTGTTGTTCTTCTTCTTGTTGAAGTTGTTGTTGTCCCTTTTGTTCTTGGGACAATCTACAGCAATGTGTCCCTTATCATTACATGTAAAACATCTTCTCTTCTCTTTATGTTGATGGCGATGACAATATTTCTTGAAATGAGATGGCTCTCTCTTGGGATTTCCTTTCTTGGTGTGTGCTGTGAGAGCTTGATATTCATTCCCCATCTTTTCTTCTTGGCCCGCAAGCCTTGCTTCTTCTTGTGAGAATTCCTCCCACGGTCTACTGAAGGAGACCAATTTCTTTCTTGCACAGATTCCTTGGATAAAGGAATCCCATGACCTAGTGTTATAGGTTAAACTTGCACCTCTCCGTCCGTGATCACCTTGAGCTGTTGATCACACAAAAGGACAACTTGGATGGAGGAGCATGTTGACCTTAGATGATACCTTGACTTACTCAATTTCCTAATTTTACTGGAAAAACCCTAAACATATCATTATGAGATATGAGCGCTACTCTACTCAAAGAGACTAGTGCCCATACGCTACTCCAATGTACAATAGTAGCGCTCAAAGCCTTATGAGCGCTACTCCTTCTTAGCATAGTAGCGCTCAACATTTAAAATTGGATGAGCGCTAGTTGGTAAGCACTAAAGTAGCGCCCTATACGCTACTTCACTGAACAATAGTCACGTACATATCAAAAGATGATTAAAAAATAATTAATTTTCACGAGGAGGATTAGTTGCTGGTAGTTTCCCAACTTCCCCAACTTCCTCCATAACCATACATTGACCTGAACTACTTCTCTAATCCTATAAATAGAAGGAATACTAAAGAGAAAGGTTAGATGGATTAATGGAGAAACTTTGAGACATAGAGATCTAATGAAGAAGCTTGTATTGGAGGAGTTGATGCTGAAGATATCCAAGCTAGAGAAGAGCAAGAGCCCAGAATCAAGTTGCAGGAGCCTGTCATAAAGTCAGGTATACTTGTACATCAATTTACTTTTGACAATAAAGGTTGAAGTGTCTTTCTTGTTCCAACTTAAATGTGTTATGAAATGACATCTTAATTTGGATCTGTTTTGGTCAATATCAAATGCTTAACATTGTTTTTGTTTCTTTTAAACATTATATATTGTCCAAGATGCTTTGAGAAAGGTATTGTTATTGCAGGTTTACTGAAAGGAAGGTGGATTTGAAGGTTGAGCACAAGATCAAGTAAAGGCCAGGATCGGACTTCGATTGAAAGGTGTGTTCTCAAGATCCATAACTTATTTCTTTTCATAAATATCTTTGTAATATGATCAATACACTTACGTGTCACCCCACTCCAGTTGATAGCATTAGTTTCCTTGCTATAGGGTAGATTTTCCCGCCAACAGACTGGCGAATCCACTTGGGATAGTTGAGTTTTTGCTCTAGGAAACCTTATTCTTGTTTGTCTTCCCATAATTGTTTTGACTCCTTTGATGTGTTGAGAAACCCTATAGGTATCCCCTGCCTGTTTCTTTCTGCTTCCATCAGTCTTTTGGTATCTTTCAAAGTCAGTTTTTAAGCTTTTGAGATATGAGCGCTACTCTGTTGTACATACAGTAGCGCCCATACGCTACTGTGCTATACATATAGTAGCGCCCATCTCTACAGGGGCGCGAGTTTCCCTACTGCACAGTAGGGTACATTTCCTGAAACTCTCTGTTAGTAGTCTGCTTGAGTTTTTAGTCTTTTGGTGGTTTGCTGACTTTGCTTTTAGCTCTCCTTGACTGGTGTATGAGGTTTTTAACTTTTGTTTAAGTCATAGAACCTTTCTTTGAGTCTTTTTTCCATCCTTTGAATCGCTTTTTTACCTTTGGAACGTTTGGACTGTTTATAACTTTTTGGAAGACTAGGTTGTGTTTTGTGGTGAACACTTCCACTTTTTTAGGCCCTGACTGTATGTTGCTGGTTTACAAACCTGCATACTTTTGTATCTGCAGTTTGTGGAAACATTTGTCTGCTCTTTACTCATCCTATCCTTTGTTTTAGGGTTTGGTCCGTTTTAGAGCCTCTAGGGTGTCTTCTGAATCATTGGTTTCCAATCTTCTTGGACTTATTGTCTTTTTTTTGGTTTCAAGTGTATTTGAAAGTGCTTTAGGCTGATTCATTTCTCAGTTCTTTGTGTTAGTAGGGTAATTGGCAGCTTGCTTGTCTACTTTTTGCTTGGCATAGTGGTCTTGCTAGGGTTAGATGCTTTAGGTTAGTCCTCTTGTATCTACCTCCTTTGTTTTCTCCCACTTTGTTTCCGAGTTTAGAGGCTTTTTCTTTGCAAAACACCTGTAGATCAAGTCTTTTTTGAGCTAGTTCCTTGACAGCTATAAGCTTAGGAACCATTCTTAGCCATACTTACACATTGCACATAAGTTTTATTTTGCTTTCCATCTTTATAGTTCTTTTTCGTTTATAGAAAAAGCAAAAAAAAAATTGGTAGTTTAAGTTTAATAAGACTTATTTTTTTTGCTACAAGATAGCATAGGATATTTTGTACAATTCCAAAAAGAAAACAAAAAAAATTTAGTAGATTTGCTCAGATTTTTAGTTTTGAAAAGAAGCAAATGAAAAAATGAAAAGAGCTTTGTTGTAGAAAGTTTTGATTTTATGCACTTTTGTTTTCTTGTTGCAACCACGCCACACAAAAGCACTACCTTTTGAGTAATAACAACCCTAATTTTTTTTTAATAAAATGAAATAGAAACAATTTTTCTTTTTAGGGATACACTACACCAACTAGTTTTGGTTAGGATCTTGAGTTTAAATCACCTTAAACCACTCAAGATCACACATTACGCAAAAATCGTAGTTTGACTATCACAGGTAAATCCATTTCACTCAAAACTTGCCTGGGATCTATGCAGTAGGTCATTGCGAGATCAGATTGTTAGGAATACTCATCCTACTTTCTGTTCGAGCATATGCCAGGATTGGATTGTGTTTGCGGACTCTTTCGAGTTTTGGGCTTAGTTACCCTGCCCACGCTTTCTGATTCGACCGGTGATTGTTCCCCCAGGAGTTTTCGGTGTTGTGGTATCCTTAGTATCTGACTTTAGGTTCATACACAAGTGGCAGCAGAGGGTATATCTGTTGTACCTAAGACAGACGTGGGAGGAAATCCCTTGCAGGTCTTTGGGAGGGTGGTTGGGTGATTCCAGTGCTTGCACCCTTAGTCATTGTATTGTGGACCCCGGGTAACTGTCTTTCTTCTTTCGTTGATCTGTTCTGGGCCCTCATCATCCCAGACTCTTCTCCGGAAGGCATCTTTGTTTGCCTGGTTTGCATACTTAGGACTTTTTAGTTGGCGTGATGTTTTCCCCCTAGTTGTAGTGGCCACTAGTTTCTAGTCTGTTATTTTATATATATAATCACGGAGAATCAAGAGCTTCGTAGATCGAGAAGGTTTCAAAACCTTCCACCACTTAGAACAGAACCTTTACAGCCAGCTAGACGACAGTGGGTAAACCCCGATATTTCTTCAGAAACTACTCCTGAAATAGAATTTCCTGAGGAAATTCTTACAATAGAAAATCCTGAAATAGGAATTCCTGAGGAATTACCAGCTGAAGTTGAATTTTCTAAAGAACAAAAGATAGCAATAGAGACCCCTGAAATAGAGGTTCCTAAGGAACCACTACCAAGTACCCCAAATCAGCGACACTTTAGTTCAGTTGAGGTTGAAGATCTTACTTCTGCGGAGTATAGCACTCCTTTCAATCCTCCTTTGATCAATACTAGAATTCTGCTTCTGTCACCTATTAGTTTCCAGCAGCCCCATTTCAGTGCAGATAATTCCTTGCCCGGACATCTGATGTCTACGCTAGGAGGTGAAAAGGGAATTCCCCAAACTCCCCCCTTAGGTATGAACACTAACACGGTAAATCCTTCTTTTACTGCTACACCGATTCAAGCACAGACAACCTCTGTGCCTACTCCGTCTTTCAGTTTCAATACTAGTACATTAGGTATGCCAAGTTCAACAAGGATGGCATCTATCCCTACACCTACTGTTGGACCTAGCAGTACAACCAACTTTGCACCACCTCCTGCTTTTCAACCGTTATATCAGATACCTAGTACTTGGATTTCCACACCTGCTGTAGGACCAAGTGCTTCTGCAACCGTGCCGGTCATGAGTACCATGACCGCACTGTCTACATCAGCTACCACTGGTTTCAATACCTTTGCAGGCCCTAACATGAATCAATGTAATATGCCTGCAGGTAATGTCCCTTTTTCCTTATTCTCAGGGGGAGGGGGTAATATTTTGAACCAGTAATATGACGAGGCTAATGCCTAGCCACAGTGGATGAAACCACAAAGCACTAATCCACTTTCATATGGGTGGGAAAATTTCAATAATTCTTTCGTACAAAAACAGATGACAGGGGGAAACCCCTACCAACAAGTAGCTGGGGGCAACCCCTATCAACATATGGTAGGAAGAAACCCCTATCATCATATGGCTGGGGGCAACCCTTCTCAACAGATGGTTGGGGGAAACCCCTACCAGCAGACGGCTGGGGGCAACCCCTACCAGCAGTTCATGGGTCAAACTATGGGTGGTTCCCCTTTTTCGACCCCAGCTTATCAAGTACCGTCTTACCGGCCTCGTGTCCCATTTTTGGCAACTTTAAATTTTCCAGATCTTTCCAAACTGACCAACGATCCTGTGTGTCATAATGCAACATGGCCATCAGTTCCCACCAAGTTACCTTCGGACATTCCAAAGTTTGAAGGCAAAGCAGGTGAAGACCCTGGTGACCATTTCACTACTTTCCACTTATGTTGTTCCTCGAATTCATTAAATGAAGATTCCATTAGATTGAGATTGTTCCAAAGGACTTTAACCGGTGCTGCAGCCAAATGGTACATTGAGTTACCGGCAGCTACATTCTCTAATTTTGGGGATCTCGTGACTGTCTTTTTGAATCACTTCCAGCTTCTTGTTCGATATGATGCCGGAATAGACCTTTTGTCTACATTTAGGCAAAATAAAGCCACTCATTTATCTGACCACATTCAGGAGTGGCGAAGACGGAAGAGGCTCATTAAGGCCAACATACCTCCAGAGTTCCTTCTTGAGTGGTATTTGAAATCATTCCTTCCTTATATTTCTAAGGAAGTAGCTACATCTGGAGTATCCAACGAGGAAGAAGCCATCCTACGGACCCAGCAGTTAGATCCCGTTTATGCACAATCCGGGTTATTGTATGAGATTATACCTGATGCACCGCGATCGAATACCGATTTGAGTAGACCTAAACCTAGACCACATGCTGACGGCATAGTGGGGTCAGTTGACTCTGCAGCTTTCGAAGCATTGACCAAACAGGTTCATGCCTTATCTGCCAAACAATCGACTGCAGATGTTTCTTCCGTCACAACCTCTCCTTCTACTTCTGAGCCTGTCAACCAGGTTCAGAACAATCAAAAGGGCCCTCGGCAGCCCAATAACAAAAAGAAGGGTAAGAAAGGAGAGGGGAACCAACAAAATCCCAAAAAGAGAATGCCGAAGAGGGTAACAAAGAGGAAAAGAAGGTTAAGTTCCCTTGTAAACTTTGCAAGCAGAACCACCTTACTCACCAATGCCCTCTGCTTGAAGAAGCCCAGAAGCTCTTAAGAGAAAAGAATCCTGTCGTCCTGAAAGATCCATTCCCTAAAGGACAGAGCTCAACTTCTGGCACCTCCAATACTGGGGGCACTACACATGCTACGGTTGATCAAAATTTTATCAACATGGTTAATTCGGATGCACTCTTACAAATGAGAGCGAGGAACTATACCCCAGACACACAGAAAAAGGATAAAGAGATTCCAGAATCCTCCACTCCACTCCACATACCTGTGGACCCAATTCCCAAGATCCCGAAAGGTGTCTTGAAACGGGCATCACACAATCCCAACACTCGGGCCGCCTCCAACTACAATGTGGTTGAAGATTTAGCCCAAACCCCTTGTGCCATGTCTACTTTAGAAGTCTTGCAAACTTGTCCTTTACAACGAAATGCACTTCTGGAAGCCATTGGAAGTATGGAATTCTCTAACATGTCTGCGCGATTTGATATGACTGATGTCAAATACCGGTTTCCCTACCATGTTGCTCTTCATATTGAAGTCGTTCATGGTCCAATGACTGTCAGATGAGTTGTAGTAGATGAGGGTGCGTCGACTTGCGTAATGTCAATTTCCTGTTGGAAAGATTTAGGCTCCCCCGAGTTAGCCCCTTCTAACACATTGCTTACTGCATTTGATGGCAGAACTTTTCGTCCACATGGGGTTTTGCCATCATTTAATGTCACATTGGCCGGTAAGACAGTTGCTGTAGAAGTAGAAGTTCTGGATGCTCTGCTTGATTACAATATGTTATTGGGAAGGAGTTGGACATATGCCATGCAAGCCATTGCATCGACAGTTTTTCAAGTTCTTATGTTCCCATTTGAAGGCAAGATCATTACAGTCGATCAACTTTCTTTCACTCAGAGAAACAACCAGACTTCTTCGGAGACCACAGTTCCATTGATTGATCAAACCACCCCGGTTGGTGAGAGTTTAGGAGCAGGACTTTACGGGTCACTAATTGGCACTTTTGACCTACCGGCTCCTACATTATTCATTGGTACTGAGGGATGTTCATTGTCTGAAACTTCCATGGTTAGTTTAACAACTGATTATGGGTTTCTCCCAACTAATACAAACCCCTCTGTGCCCACCCCTATTGTAGAAGTTACCCACTTGGATTCTTATCAAACTACAATAGAACATATGTTGACTCCATTGGTGTCTGTCGAGTCAAATATAGATTGTGCCACTACTCAGTCACCAGACCCGATCCACTCTCTTGATAGTTCAGATACTACTTTACCTTCTGAGGAGGAAATGTTAGAAGCCATGACCGACTCGGACCATCCTCGTGAACTAATAGATCCCGGGTCCTTCTTGTTTCCTTTTCTTAACTTGATAGAGAGAGGTGAATTTTGTCCAACACCCAATGAAAATACTAATTCCACTTCTTCACAAGTTGGTGTTGTTGAAGTGAATAGATTGAATACCTTGCTGGTGAACATTTTCATTGGGATCAACGGAAACATTTTTTTTGAAACGGGCTGTTATCTCGATGAGATCATTCCGTATACCAATCTTTTCCGTGATTTCCATAACACCTTTGCCCAACCTCACGAGGAGGATCCAGGCATTGACCCTACCTGAAGAAGTATTACGCTTAAGCTGAAATACTTTTTCTTGTAACATAGCTGTATATTTTTTGTAAAGCTAGTTTTGTTATGCTTGTTAGTTAATCTTATGTGTGTTTTTTGTTTCCTGTACCAGATGTCAACCGAACATTTCTTAGGATTTGTTGATGACGCCAGTCACCACACCTGTCAGTTGGTTGCAGCAGCTTGGGTCATTCATTCACCCGCTGGCAACTTGTCTCTTCGGGGGGGGTTTGTTTGGGTCCTACCACGAATAATGTGGTTGAATACAATGTAGTTATAGAACTTCTTCGAGATGCTCTCAGTCATGGCATTTCACATTTGGAGGTAAGGCTTGACTCACAATTAATTGTATTTCAGTTAACAGGTGTCTATCAGATTAGGGATCCTGGATTGCTACGTCAGTTTCTACGAGTTAAACTTTTGGAAAGACAATTTGATTCTATCATATATGAACACATTCCAAGAAGTTTAAACACATTAGCTGATTCATTAGCAAACTATGTGTTAGAATGGCATTTGCATCATACATTTTCATAAACAATATTGCACACATAAAATTAAAACACATACACATGTAAATAACCGATACTGTATCAAAAAATATATGAGTTTTTGGGTCTCAAGTCTATCAAGTCAAGTCATAAAAGTACAAAAACCGGGCATAGTAGCCTCAAAAATATATACATAGAATGTATCTCTCTCCTATGGAGAAGGAGGGACATCATCATCATCTACTATATTGTGATAGCATATGACTAGCCTAGCTATCTTCCGCAGCACCCTAAGCCATGCTAGGGGCACCCCAACAACATCTTCCTGCATATCAATAGGTATCTAATCCATACGGCATGCAGGAATTTCATGAGTCAACCGACTCATTTTTCTCTCTAAGGTCCCCAACATAGCATTTGCTGCAGCAATATCAACTGTCCTCACAAAGATGGTAGGATGTCCCTTAGGACAAACAGGCCCCAGATCTGCATATGACACTTGATTAGAAATTCAAAATTCATTTATAAAAATCAAATACTTGAAAAAGTTTGAAAAAATTAAATAATTCTCAAAAATTTAAACATACCAATATCTCCCCAGGCTCCACCTGAAGGAAGCACCAGTTCTGGATCATGACAGAAATCCAATCCAGCATATGGAAACTGCTCGAAAGCGGGCACTTGCCTCTCCCACCACCCCCAAAAATCATCAGTATGATAACAATAGTGACTTTCCCCACCACCCTGGCGGAGGAATATGTCACCCCAACGGCCTAGTCTGGGCTCACAGGGGTTAACCTAAGGTAGAGGCATCCCCAAACTGATAGCAAGCATCCTCTCAAAGAAGAAAGTACACAAAATACTACTGTACCCAAAATTCTTCATTGTGCCGAATTTGCAACCTGTCAATTGAGATTTCATGTTCACCAGTAAACTAGTACACCAATCATAGACATGACCGTGTAAGCATTGTACACCAATATGCATAGAGTGCCTGGAAGCTAAGTGTTGTGAGGCACTACCTGCCACTCGGTTGATCATGCTCACTATCACTTTCAAAGGGAGGCCGTCAATGGTTGAGATCAAGACTTGGCTTCCCAATTTCTCAGCTCTGGCAACACAATATGTATTCACGTACTCTTGCACAGATCTTACACCCACACGAGAAGACCCTTTCAGATTAATTACATCTCCTCTCCGTGAGAGACCAGTAATGAAATATATGTCATCAACTATAAGCTCCAAATTTTTCCCACGGATGACAAAAGTATTGGTATCCACATCCCAATACTAAATAAGTCTTTGAAACAATTTGTTTAAAGCCCTCATGTTTACAGTTCGGTAAAACTTCAACAAACCACATCTTCGGAGAGCATGGAGAGTGGTCGGATCTTGCATGGCCAACCTATTCATGTCCTCATGTTCTCTCTCCCTCCATTGAAGAACCATTCTGCACAAAAAATGAATTTTTTTTGAGTCTCGGCGCTTGTATGTAGGTTTTCATGACTGAGCGCTACTGTGTATACTACACAGTCACGTATGGGTGCTACTCTGCTTAAGCACAGTAGCGCCCATCGCGTTTACATGCTACTGTTATGGTTACACAGTAGCGCCCGCACAGCAAAGAATGTGAGCATCACGTTGCAAGCCATTTTTTGCTTAAAAATTGAAAACTAAACCATGAAAATGCAAGTAGGGTGAATTTTAACTTACTTGGTGGAGGAATAACGACGTTTGGATGCTTGGTTTGATCGCCACAGAGATTTGAAATTGTAAAAGGTTTCCCCAATCTTTGCCCTACAAAACAATTTGAAAATTGATTTTTAAAATGAAATTATATATAAGAATTGGAGTTTGATTTTTACCCACCATTGTTTAATTTTCTATAGTTTCAAAATTTTCAAAAAATCACTAATTAATCAATTGAAACACATATATGGTACAATACTAATCCAAGCTCAATTTTCATTTAATTTTTTTCGGATTCATCTCCTAAGTTTAAAAAAAAAACGCTTGATGATAGACCTTGTCAACTAGTTAAATAGTTCAAATTCATATATCATTCGAGATTTTTGCCGCATCAACTAATATTTTGTTGAAGACCTAGTTTTGGTAGAGTATGAAGCTATGATCCTAGAAGCTGACCTTTAAGTCATTTTAAGCTCTTGTTTGGACTATTTAAACCTAAACAAGATTGCCGAGCAAGCTTGTCCTCTTCGAGCTCGTTAAAGTAATCGAAGGCTCATCCAATCAGGTATAGAATTACCCCTTTTCCGGGCCTAGGTGGATTAACTACGGAAAAGGTATGCTCTAGGTATACTCCTGTATGCGCTAGAAGAGTTCTTCTTCCATTGTTTTATACTTTTTCGGGGGGGGAGACTAGCTGCACGAAAAAGGACCTTTTTGGAACCTTTCTTTAGGATTTTCAGGCTCTCTAAACATGAAAATACCAAGCGAGCATTCACCTACTTGGGCTCGATGTGAAATCCACGAGAGGGTAAGTAGAGGACTGTTTAAGTTTTTCAACTCTATAAACAAGAAAACACCGCCGAGCACAGACCAATCCGGGCTCGATATAAAATCCACGGATAGGTGAAAAGAGGATTGTTTATGTTTTTCAGACTCTATAAATAGGAAAACACCAGCGAGCATTAATCTGCTTGGGCTCGATACTAAAATCCACGAGCAGATATATGGAGTTATTGTTTAAGTTTTTCAGACTCCTTAAAATTGAAAACACCGGCGAGCAAGAACAAATATCGGCTCGATATTAAAATCCAGAGATCAATAATATAGAGTAATCTTCTATCTCTTCTTCGAACTCTATAAATAATGAAGAAGGTCCTGAGTCTTCCTCCCATGGGCTCGTTAAAATTTTTACATGGTTGGATATATTGAGTTTTCATTCTTTCTTGGACTCATTAAAACAACAAGAAGGGTATTCTTTTATCTAAAAAGAACAAGGGACGGGAAAGACATATCATATCTTCATTGTCAAAGGCAGTTCAGTCAGTTCTATCCTTGAACACAACACCTACTTGAGTCTATCTTGTCGGTTGGGTTTAGTTTTTGACCTCAGGGTGAACCTTTCCTCTGAGTTATTTACTCCCCCGGTTGGTTATTCTTCCAACCATATGGAGGGTCTGATAATGTCTCTTACATTTCAGACTTATTATTTACCCCATTATGTTAGAAACTGCCCGAGTCACTTTGTGTCGTGCTCAATGTTCAAGGATATACCCTGTGTCAGCCATTCTGCAGTTTACCTTGACCTCATGTGTCGGCCTTCCTAGTGTCAATCTTGTTACATATTATTCCATATCAGCTCTTACCAGTTGAGTCTTCCTCGAGTTGGATGATGGAGGATGCCTTAAGGCCTCCCTTCCAACGAACTTCTTCCCATCGACACCAACTCATTTTACTCTGGGAATGAAGTTTAAAGTTTCGGTTAGTACCTTGGAAATTGCAGTCACCAGTGGCAATTTTCCTCGCTGTTGAATGATGAGAATACATCAATGTCTCTTCTTCGACAAGATTCCCAATTGTTTGACTCTAAGTCCATCTATTCACACTTGGCGGATCGTACTTGGTACCTTGGACCCCATCATCCTTATCGGTGGAAGTCCTCGCGTTTGTTAACGGTATACATCAATGACCGGTAATCAAACGATACCCCCATGTTCGACTATCATCTCATCTATTCACATGGTTAGGGTTTGTACCTAGAGTTGTTTTGGATGAAGACCTTGGGATTTTGGATGACAGTACCTCATTTTGTTATCACCCAAGTTGCGCAAGACTGAGCCTCACTTATATTCGGCTCTCCATGAGACATAGATCCAATTTGTTGTTATGGCTATGATCTCTCAGTTTGACATGGATCCATGCTTGTATTCCAAGTGGCCATGCTTTATATACATCTCCTTGTTATGTATCGGATATCATGTTGTATCACACTGCACATCTATATGGTGTCAAAGTTGTAATTGCTCGCTGACCTTGATCTTTGTTGCAGGTGTTCTTGTGACTTGTTTTCTGCGGTTCTTTGCTCCTCCTCTGGATTTGGATTATAATGTATTTCGGCCATCGTTTCCCTCTAACCTCACACATTAGGGGGCATCTGTTATAGGTTAAACTTGCACCTCTCCGTCCGTGATCACCTTGAGCTGTTGATCACACAAAAGGACAACTTGGATGGAGGAGCATGTTGACCTTAGATGATACTTTGACTTACTCCATTTCCTAATTTTACTGGAAAAACCCTAAACATATCATTCTGAGATATGAGCACTACTCTACTCAACGAGACTAGCGCCCATACGCTACTCTAGGGTACAATAGTAGCGCTCAAAGCCTTATGAGTGCTACTCCTTCTCAGCATAGTAGCGCTCAACATTTAAAATTGGATGAGCGCTAGTTGGTAAGCACTAAAGTAGCGCCCTATACGCTACTTCACTGAACAATAGTCACATACATATCAAAAGATGATTAAAAAATAATTAATTTTCACGAGGAGGATTAGTTGCTGGTAGTTTCCCAACTTTCCCAACTTCCTCCATAACCATACATCGACCTGAACTACTTCTCTAATCCTATAAATAGAAGGAAGACTAAAGAGAAAGGTTGGATGGATTAATGGAGAAACTTTGAGACATAGAGATCTAAAGAAGAAGCTTGTATTGGAGGAGTTGATGCTGAAGATATCCAAGCCAGAGAACAGCAAGAGCCCAGAATCAAGTTGTAGGAGCCTGTCATAAAGTCAGGTATACTTGTACATCAATTTACTTTTGACAATAAAGGTTGAAGTGTCTTTTTTGTTCCAACTTAAATGTGTTCTGAAATGACATCTTAATTTGGATCTGTTTTGGTCAATATCAAATGCTTAACATTGTTTTTGTTTCTTTTAAACATTATATATTGTCCAAGATGCTTTGAGAAAGTTATTGTTATTGCAGGTTTACTGAAAGGAAGGTGGATTTGAAGGTTGAGCACAAGATCAAGTAAAGGCCAGGTTCGGACTTCGATTGAAAGGTGTGTTCTCAAGATCCATAACATATTTCTTTTCATAAATATCTTTGTAATATCATCAATACACTTACCTATCACACCACTCCAGTTGATAGCATTAGTTTCCTTGCTATAGGGTAGATTTTCCCGCCAACACCTAGGTAGGCCATTCAATGTGGTCATAACAACTTCACCATTATCCACTATTTCATCCATAGCTTCAAGTTGTTCCTTGATCTGAGAGACCTTATAAAAATAGGATTGAATGGTCTCTCCATTCTGAAGCTTTACCCCTTTCAATTGGTTCCGTAGAGTCATCTTCTGATTTATGTTCTTCCCTTCAAACAGCTTGGTCAGGGAATTAAACATCTCCTTGGGTGTCTTTAGAGATGACACATGTGGAATGAGATGGTCTTTGATAGAATCAACAATGATCCTCTTTGCCTTGACCAAGTTCTTCTTATGTAAGGCCTTAGCCTCTTCTCCCTCTAGGATAGGGGCCTCTTCACTTATGTAAGTGTCCAATTCATTTTCTTCCAGGATTAACCCAATCCTATACTTCCATGCTTAGAATTTATCAGCCCCTTCAAGCTTATCCTTAAGCTTGGTGTGGTGAGACATCTTAAAGAGTACTTCAAATGGAAATAGAAAATATTTAGGTCTTACCACTTTATTTGCAGAAATATGGATCTGGTGCTGAATTGGGGTTTTGAGAGAAACCCTAAAAATTCAAAATGTGAATTTCAAATTTCTGAAAGGATAGAAAGATGCACCTTGATGATCTAATCATCTTGGTATACTTAGAAATTGAAAACTGCAAAGTTTCACCCTTCAGAAATGCCTTTTAGTCTTCCCAGATTCACTAGGGAGGACCCTGAATTAGGGTTTGAGTTTCTCGGAGCTTCACCCAACCAAAAAGTTTGATCCAAAGCTCTAAACTTCAATTTTTCCAAGGAGCTTCCAACTATGTTCTCCAATTTCAGAAGTTCCTATTTTTATGGAAACCCTAATGTTTAGGGCCAAAAATGAAAGTGCCCATAATTGAATTCTGATTGGACAGAAAGATGCACCTTGCTGAATAGAGTCAATCTACCTTACTGCCTTTCCAAAATCTGTGGAGAGAAACCCAATAAACAAGAAACCCTAGTTTCCACAACTGCACAGTGTCTTCTTCTCAGGTTAGATTTGATACCATGTTAATTTTTTAGCATTAATTCAACATACTCTAGGATCTTTACTGAGAGAATAACATGTACAACATATCAATCATATCAAGCACAACAAGCAATCACATAAGACAATAGACACACAGAGTTTCACTGGGGAAAACCATAAAGGTGAAAAACCCCACAACTTCCTCAGAGATAGAAAGAGCAATGATGCAACCAAGTACAAGAGATAGTATTCTCTAGCAGCTACTTATCCTTCCTCACTTGTGCACCACTTTTTGGAGAGTGTAGAAGTGAATAATGAAGTGATCCAATAGAATGCCTCCTGCACTCTATTTATACATGACCTGACCTATCTAATAAACTAGCAGGGACGACTTGTCTAACTCAGTCTAATAACCCATGGTAATACTAATTAGGGCCGACGCCACACTTGGTGGTCTAATAACCCATCACATGCAAGTTGAGACACTTTTCAATACAAATGACGACACTTCCGTATAGAGGAATAATACCATCTCTATAGGATTACAATATACATAGGTGAAATACATTCTGAAGTTACATATACATCAACACTTCCAACAATTGAACCAACCTTGGTGTGTACTTGGACATTTTTTCTCTCAACTCGTACAACTTTTTGGATCTCTTAGTAGAGATGTTTTGCATAATATTGATATCATACTTTTGCTCACTGGAACTCGCTGTTAACTCAAGAGAAGGAGACAGGATGGTCAATTTAGGATGAATCTTAGTTGATATGAATTCCAACCTTTCAAAAAAAGATTATATGGAAGTGTTCCTCCTATGTGTCTTTTCTATATAACCTATTGGATGCTTGACCTTAATGGTAGGTATTAGACTGTCAACATTGGGTATTCGATCATTTATATAATGGGACAATCTAACACATCGAGGGTTCTCCTTCAACCCTTTACATTTTGAATAGCCACATACTACTGGCATGTCATAAAAGAGATCTAATTCATGGTGTAGTACCATTGACCCGAGTTTGTTGCTGGAAGATACCATAGATACATCTGCATATGGTATCTTTCTCTTGATAAGAGCTTGCGAGATTTTTGCATAGGTGGAATATCTTGAGCATACGAACTCGATCCTAAATCATGATACTACAAAATTCAATGAATGATTATTCAAACTCACATGCATAAGTAACATAAATTCAATTAGAGAAATAAATCATAAATAAAATATGGACTTACTACAAACGACGAGGCAAAAGTTAAAGAACTTGCAACGATATGGAAATGAGATGGAATCTAAATATTTGGCCAATTGATATTCTATTTTTTTTCCCTACAATTAAGTCGAAACTATAATCAATACGTGGATAAATTCTTAAAAGAAAGTTTGGAAAGCATAGAAAAATATAACTAGTTGAAATCATTGCTTCATATGATTATTTTACACATCGATGCACCTAAATATATTAATTGCATTGGTGCACTAAATAATTATGTGCACCAAAAAGTGACCTTTGTTTCTACCTCGGCAAAGCAAAACCTTTGCAAAATTTTAATTGCGGAGGTTTGCATTTGCATGTTCTTTTAAATTCATAATCGATGCGTTTGGACATGAAATCGCACCAGTGTGATTTACATATATAGCGCACATGTGACAACAAGTTTAAAAAAAAAATGCATTTTTATCATCTAATGAGTGGGAATTTTATTTTTCTAAATGTGTTTTTATAAGAGAAAACCCTAATCTTTATTTCATTACTTTTCCATAATTTACAGGGAATATTTATACAATCAAAGATTTACCAATAATGTCTTTGGAGTGGGCATAATTTCTTGGAGACAAATTTGTTAGGGATCGCCGTGGGTCACATAAAAATCTTGAAATGGGAAATTATAGGTATGTGAATTCATTCTATTGATCATTTCAATATTTCCCTTATTTAATTCAAACAATTTTTATTGCATTATCAAAAAAAAAATGTGTTTCAAAGTTATTTTTAGTATTGGAAGAAGCGCCTCTAGCTTTCTTGTTCTTTCTCTTGGTTCCCTCTTTATATTTCACAAGAATATTTTTTTTCTTTTAAGCAATATATTTTTATAGGGTTTCCTTACTTTCATATGGGGCCTTATAGTGTTTCTAACCACAAATTTTTTTAATTTTTACGTCCCTTGGTCCACATGTTAATATCGGCACTAGCGCGTAAAAAATGTTACAATCACCGGAATTCCATTAAACAAAAAGATCGAATCTATGCGCTATTTTTATAAAATATTCGGTGCATCATAGAACAACAACTTTGGAACCAATGTGCAATTAATATATAAGCATCAATGTGTTAAATTATTTTGGCACACTGGTGTGGTGGTGTTTGAACACCGATGCGTGTTGTGTAAAGAAGCATTGAAGAAAAAAAACTCCTATAAAACCTCTATCTACCCAAAAAAATTTAGTTATAAAAAACATTTATTAAAACCACTGCTAAAATATACGCTATGATTGGCAGAGGCTTTAGAGGAGGTTTTTTGAAAAAATTTCCCTATCTTATAACGCTAAAAACCTAAGCTATGTGATCTTTTCCTTGTTGTGATTTAGATTGTGAGAGAGCATACAGTTTTGATATGACTTGTAATAAATTCACATATCATGGCATCTTGTGGAGAGTCTACGGTAGGTGAATTAATGTTGTCAACATTTCAAGCCATCCTTGGCTCATCATCAGGACATTAGCGATGCCTGAGAAGATCCTCTCCCTCGTCAATTATTTAATATAGAATAGTCAAAAGGAATTAATGGAATGTTTTCTAGGGTTAGGGTTCTATTAAATTAAAAAAAATTAAGAGTTATAGTTTTAATTACTATTAATTAATATTTAAATTTAAGTTTTTATAATATTAAATCATATTTCAAATTTAAGTTTTTTAATAATATAAATTAATATTTAATTTGAAATTTTATTTTGAAATTATATTATTATTATTAATTAATTTTAATTTTAATATTATTAATTAATTTTTATTATATTTTAATTAATAATTTAAATCATGTTCAAGACTATAAATATTGAATAATATGAAGAATATACATATTATATCAATCGCTAATGACCATCAAAATGTTAACTTCTATATAACAAAGTATTGGGTTTATAATGCACCCACTTAGACTACTGTTTGTCATCATAGTGTTAGGTCTTGGTTGAATTAAGATTAGTGATTAAGTTTAAGGTTCATTTCTTCTTGTGGATGTTCACATTATAATTTGTGCTTTATACTTACATTTGTAATTTGTGCTCTGGCACTTAATACACTTATTTATTTAAATATTATCAACAATAAAAACTTTCAAGGGAATTTTTAGGGGTAAAAATTGAAAGAATTTTCTTAGAGGCTAGAAAAATGTTGTTTTCTAACCAACATCTTAAATATTTGGCAATATGGAGAACTTGAAGCCACTCACACTCAACTCACTTTAACAAGAGTGAAAAATTTTGGGGTCCATCTCGAAAAATACACTCAATCAATTGACTACTAAATAGGGTTGTCAAATATTCAGATTCTAATGACTTTGTCTAATCGAATTTAGTAGGAGATAAGTCCATCACATGTAGAAATATAGTGTAAAATATCTCTAGCTACACTCTCACATGTTAGAAGAAAAATAGTACAAGTTGATAAAAGAAAAACTGAAACTTCATACCATCGATACCTTCATGCATGGCAGTACATACATCTATCTTAAAAACGGAGATGGCTAGCTGAAGCGTATAACATTTTCTTTAAGTACTTGAATTACTCTATTACGTTACCTGCAGATCTACGAAAGAAAAGAATCCAATGCTTTAGCTATCAAAGATAAGTAAACCCAAGGGTACCCTGTAGGAACCCCTTCAGAAGTATGCAAACAAGTTGTCAGTGTTATCTCTAGAACCAGTATGCATGAGAAGATAAACATTGTATGATTGCATTTACTGTTGTTCAGAAATAACAATGGTAATTATGTGAAGCTGCCATTAGTTAGTTAGTTAAATATATTTTATTCCGCATTTAGCATTTCTTATGAATTTGCTATATCAAAAATTTTAAATTTTTAGCGATTTTTGGGATGTTACATGTGATATTAGAGCGCGGTTCAAACCCTAGGCCTGATTTAGGTTCACACGCGCAAACAGAAAACAAATCAGAAAGTTTATGTTACTAACTTTTGTAATTCAATTTTATTTTTACACAGAACAAATTGACCTTTAAATTTGTAGGTGTGGAAATACCAGAAGAATCAGCAGAGGATAGATCTCCTCGTAACAAACGTATTAATAATAATAATTATGAAGGAATCTATGTTGAACTAAATAACCAATCTTCTGAAATTTTACGCACTATACAAGATTTAAAATCTGAGTTGAAAGCTGTTAAAGAAGAAAATGAACGGATCCTTAAGGTTCAGGAGGCGTTACAACAAAATTTAAGGGAGAACTGTCATAATGATGAAAGAGGTAGAAAATTAGAAATGAAGTCTGATTCTGAAACATTGTCCCACCAACATAAGCATAAGAAAGCAAGAAATGATAAAATGAACAGTTACTCATCCTCTAAATCTGATCCAAGTAATAATGACTTTGATTATGATAGCAGTAACAACGATTGCTGCTCTAAAAAGAGAAAACATAAACATCATGAACATATTACTGGAGAATTTAAAAAGATTAAGCCACCCACCTTTAATGGCGAAAGTGAGAAGGGTGAGACATCAGAAGCTTGGCTGTCTGGAATGAAGAAGTACTTTAATATTTATGACTACTCTTCTCAACCAAAAGCCAAGATGGCTATTTACAATCTAACCGGAAAGGAAGATATTTGGTGGCAGGATCTTAAAAGTATTAAGAGTATAAAAGAAAAAGAAGTAACTTGGAATATGTTTAAAAGTTTGTTTAAAAAGAAGTTTTTGTCGGAACAATATTTTGAGGATAAGTCAAAGGAGTTTTACGATTTGAAGTTGGGTACAATGAATATGAAAGAACTATGCAGTAAATTTCTTAGCTTGTTGAGGTATGTCCTTACATGGTCAAGGAAAATCCTAAAGTGCAAAGGTTTCTCAGCTGTCTACCTTTTAATATAAAGGACCGTATCGAGTATGATAATCCTTCCACTTTGGAAGAGGCCATGAGAAAGGCCAATTTTTTTTTTATCAAAACAGAAAAAGAGAAGGAACAACTGGCTAGAAGAACAATAAGACTAATCAGTTTGACTATAAAAAGAAGAATTTTAATCATAATTATGGAAGCTTTAAGAAAAGTTTTAATGACATAAATTTTCCTAATCATAATAATTACAGAAATAATGCACCTCATAACTTTACTGCTGCAAGAAATGTACCTAACAATAATAATCACAACAATAACAATAATAACAACAACAAGTATGTTGAACAGAAAGGACCCATGAAGTGCTATGACTGTGGCGGACCACATAGGAGAGCAAATTTCCCATGCAACAAAAGGACAACCAACAATATTCACACTATGCAAGCAGAACCTACAATTGGAGATATTGCAAGAGAAATGCCCAGGATAAATGCAGCACTAGGAAATCGTCAAACTGACCATCAAACATCCATGGTCGAAATTGAAGGTATGATACGAAATGAGTCTATTTCTATTCTGATAGATCCTGGTGCAAATCTGAGTTATATTTCACCTACTTTAGTAAACCGTTGCAAGTTAAAAGTAGAGAAATTTGATAATGCATGGTTAGTTCAGCTTGCCACAGGTACTAAAAGAAAAGTTACATATTTTGTCAAGGATTGTGAAGTATTTATAAGTCAGCTGAAAACGCAAATTAATCTGAATGTTTTACCTTTAGGGTCATATGACTTGCTGATTGGTATGTACTAGCTTGAACAACATAGAGTTTTACTGAATTGTTATGACAAATCTTTTACATGTGTAAATAATGAAGGTAATATACAAACAGTAAAAGGAATTCATAGGAAGATTTCAGTAAGACATATTTATGCTCTACAAGTAAAGAGAGCTGCCAGAAAAGGCTATAAAATGTTTGTTGTTAATGTTATTAATGACGAATGTACATCTAGAGAAGACAAGTTAAAACTAGAGGATATTCCCATCCTTAGGGACTTTTCGAATGTATTCCCGAAAGAAATTCCAGGATTACCTCCAAAAAGAGAACTTGATTTCACCATTGAGTTAGTACCCGGTGCGGTACCAAACTCAAAGGCTCCCTATAGGATGAATATTCTGGAGTTGAATGAGTTAAAATCATAGTTGAAGGAATTAATAGATAAAAACTACATAAGGCCTAGCGTGTCTCCTTGGGGAGCACCAGTAATTTTTGTTAAAAAGAAGGACGGTACCATGTGATTATGCATTGATTATCGTCAGCTTAATAAAATGACAATTAAGAACCGATATCCCTTACCCTGCATAGATGATCTATTTGATCAAGTACGCGGAGCAGAGATATTCACTAAAATTGATTTAAGGTCGGGGTATCATCAGGTCATAATAAAAGATGACATATTCAAAACTGCATTCAGAACATGTTATGGACTCTACGAGTTCGTAGTTATGCCTTTTGGGATGACTAATGCACCAACAGTTTTCATGTGTTTGATGAACAACGTTCTGCATAAATATTTGGATAAGTTTGTAGTGGTATTCATTGATGATATTCTGATTTACTCAAAAACTAAAGAAGAGCATGATGAACATTTAAAAATCATTTTGCAAGTACTTAGAGAACATCATCTTTACGCTAAGTTCAATAAATGTGATTTTTATAAAGATAAAATTCAGTATTTGGGTCATATAATTTCTAAAGATGGTATTTCTGTTGATCTTGATAAGATAAAAGCAATTAATGAATGGCCCGCCCCCAAAGACGTAACTAATGTACGGTCATTCATGGGAATAATAGGTTATTATAGAAATTTTATTGAAGGGTTCTCTAGAATTGCTAACACCATCACTTCTTTGCAGAAGAAAGGGAAGAAATTCGTATGGGATCAAAAGTGTCAAGAAAGCTTTAATAAGTTAAAAGAATTATTAACTACTGCACCCATCTTAAAAATTACAGATCCCAATAAGAATTTCGTCGTATGCACTGATGCATGCAACAATGGAGTTGGAGGGGTCTTAAGTCAGGAAGGTCATGCCATTGCTTTTGAGTCAAGGAAGTTAAAAATCCATGAAAATAATTATGCAACCTATGGTCTTGAGTTGGCAGCGGTGATACATGCACTGAAAATGTGGCGCCATCACTTGATTGGAAGGAAATTTATTCTAATGACAGATAATAAAGGTCTAAAGTATTTATTGGATCAAACGAATCTTAACGTAGGGCAAGCTATATGGCTAGCTTTCCTTAGCGAGTATGATTTCGAGATTCAACACATTAATGGTAAAGAAAATAAGGTTGTTGATGCCTTGAGCAGAAATGCCAGATTGAGTTTTGTGGCAACAACCAGTACTTTTAAGATTGATTTGGAAAATCAGATTAGAGAAGGAATTAATCAAGATAAGAATTATCAAGATTTGCATGCTAAAGTGGCTGAAAATGTATCTGAAAATTTAATTACAGATTTCAACATTAACGAAAAAGGCTTAATGACTTATAAAAACAGAATTTATGTGCCTAATATGTCGAAAGTTAAGCTGCTGATTTTGGATGAAATTCATAAAATTCCTTATTCAGGACATCCTGGTTATCAGAAAATGATAACTATGTTAAGAAAATATTATTTTTGGCCCAACATGAAGAATGAAGTTGTTGAATATATAGCTAGATGTTTTGACTGTCAGACTATTAAAGCTGAACACCAACATCCAGCTGGACTATTGCAGCTCTTACCAATTCCAGAATGGAAATGGGAAATTATAAGCATTGACTTTATTACAGGTTTGCCTAGAAATCAAAAGCAGAATGACTCAATCATGGTTGTTGTTGAAAAACTTAGTAAAGCTGCTCATTTTATTCCTGTTAAAACTACATTCAAGGCTTCTAACATTGTAGATATTTTCATGAAGCAAATTTTTCTCTTACACGGAATTCCCAAGGTAATTATTTCAGACCGGAACTCTAAGTTCACCGAAAATTTTTGGACAGCACTATTTAAAGGATTAAATACTAAATTAAATTTCAACACTTCTTTCCACCCACAAACTGATGGTCAAACAGAAAGGGTAAATCATATCTTAGAAAACATGTTAAGATTGTATGTCAAAGATCAAGTATCTAAGTGGGAATATTACTTACATTTAGCAGAATTTGCCTACAATAATAATTATCAAGCATCTGCTAAGTTAAGTCCATTTGAGATTTTGTATGGAAGAAAATTTTGTACTCCTATTGCTTGGGATAACCCTATAGACAGATTAATGTTAGGACCAGATTTATGGAAAGAAATGGAGCTAACCGTGAAACAGGTTCAAGGTAACTTAAAGGTTGCCCAAGATCAACAGAAAAGCTATGCTGATTTGAAATGCACTGATAGAGAATTTCAAGTAGGATACCATGTTTTTATAAAGGTAAAACCCAAGAAAAGTTCTTTGAAGCTTGGGAGTTGTGCTAAACTAGCACCAAGGTATTTTGGACCATTCGAAATCCTATCAAGGATTGGAGCTGTTGCATATCAATTGGCATTGCCATATAATTTAAAAATCCACAATGTTTTTCATGTTTCTGTTTTAAAGAAGTATGTGCATGATGCTACTCATGTGCTGAATTGGAATGACCTACAGGTGGAACCCGAAGGAGATTTTCAGGTGAAACCAGACTGTATTCTCGATCGGAGGGAAATTATTCTTTGAAATCGCACCATAGGGCAGGTAAAGGTGCAATGGAAGCACCTTAGCCCTGATGAAGCTACTTGGGAACTGGAAAGTATATGCGGGTAGCATATCCAGTTCTGTTCCATGAGGAACTTGATGATGAATAAGCAACATTGAGGACGATGTTGAGCTTAAGTGGGGGTGTTTGTAACATACCCTTTTTTCTAGAAAACATTTTGTGTTAGAAAACATTATGATAACTTTTATTGTAAAGTTTTATGTTGGACAGGTGTCCAAGGATGACTATAATTTGCACAATATTTTATTATTTAATAAATAAAATTGGAGACAAACACCTAAGAGGACTATTGAAAGAGTGGTTATTGATCCACTAGGTGGAATGGAATCTGGGGTAGAAGGAAATGGACAAGTGGCAGCATCATGATGCAACTAACTAGTTGTTGGTATGGGACAACTCCCTTGAAAAGTGGTCATAATGCCTTGAAAGATGGGACTGGAGCTTGAGGCTCATTTATTTCAAACTGACCACTAAAGACCTAGGCAGTCTTTATAATAGCCATCAAATTATGAACTGAGGTTCATCACTTTTCCTGACGAGGAAATTTACCTTGGGGTTTTGTTGTGTTCGCACCCAAGAGATTTGATGAGGGGATATGCTAAGTTGTTGATCATGTTGTGAGTCTGCCAAACTCTATTGAGTTTAGGAGTTTGATGCTGAGTGCTGAAGGCATGTTATTATAGGAGTTTGATGCTGAGTGTTGAAGGCATTTTTGAGTGCCTTGCTTCTACATAGGCTCCATCTACTTAGTGGTTCAGTAATCAGGCTCGGGGGTTCACAAGAAGCCAACAGTTGGGTTGCTTCTTCTGGAAAAGGTTGGGAGGAACATGCCTCCTTGGGTGTTTGTCGGCCCTATCTTCATTTACAGGTTCCATTATATGTTGATGTATATGTAACTTTAGAATTTATTTCATCTGTGTATTATATATATATTTATTGTACCCTTATAAGAGATGTGTTATTCCTCTATAAGGAAGTGTCGTCATGTGGATTGACAAGTGTCGCAAGTGTGTGTACTTGCCGATGGGTTATTAGACTACCATGTGGGGTCGCCCTGATTTATATATAATATAATGTGGATGTATCTAAGTAGACAAGTCGGCCCCAGTAGGTCACTGGGCAAAAAGGTGAGTATAAATAGAGATAGGAGATCTCTATTTTACTCACTCAAAAAAGTAACTCACTCTCTCTCTGAAAAGTGGCGCACTTGTGAGAAGAAGGAGGATCATCTGCTAGGAGACTATCTCAGTGTTATTTGGTTGTATTTTGGTTGAGCCATTGCTCTCTCTATCTCTGAGGAAGTTGTGGGGTTTTTCACCTTAGGGTTTTCCCCACGGAAACTCTGTGTCTCTTGTCTCTATGCTTTTGATTCTTGTGATGCTTGTGATGCTTGTCATATTATGATTGTCATGCATTGATATACTGTAGATGTTATTCTCTCAGCAAAGATCCTATAGTATTGTGATTTAATACTCAAAATTAACATGGTATCAGAGCTTAACTGAGAAGAAGACATTTTGCAGTGACGGAAGCTTGTATTCCTTGTTTATTGGGTTTCTCTCCACATATTTTTGAAATTCAGTATAGTAGATTGGATCTACTCATCAAGGAGCATATATCTGTCCAATCAGAATTCAGTTCCGAGCATTTTCAGATTTGGCCCTAAAAATTAGGGTTTCCACAAAAATAGGAATTTCTGGAAACTGAAGGCACAGCTGGAAGCTCCTTGCCAAAATCAAAGGTTAGAGCTTTGGATCGATATTTTTGGCTGGGTAGATCTCCGGGAAACTCAAACCCTAATTCAGGGCTCTCCCTAGTGAACCCGGGAGGACAAAAAGGCAATTTTGAAGGGCAAGACTTTGCTGATCTCAAATTTTGAATGTACTAGGCTGATCAGCTCTCCAAGGTGCATCTTTCTATCCTTTCGGAATTTTGAAATTCACATTTTGAATTTTTAGGGTTTCTCTAACAAACCCTAATCTGGGACCAGATCCAGTTTTCAGCACTTCAAGTGGTAAGTCCTAAATCTTTTCTATTTCCATTTGAAGTACTCTTAAAGATGTCTCTCCACACTAAGCTTGAGGATAAGCTTGAAGGGGATGATAACTTCCGAGCTTGGAAGTATAGGATTGGGTTAATCCTGGAAGAGAATGAGTTGGACTCATATGTGAAAGAAGACATCCCTATCCCAGAGGATGAAGAAGCCAAGGCATTGCACAAGAAGAACTTGGTCAAGGCAAAGAGAATCATTGCTGATTCTATCAAAGACCATCTCATACCTCATGTGTCTTCTCTTAAGACACCCAAAGAGATGTTTGAATCTTTGACTAAGCTCTTTGAAGGAAAGAACATAAATCGGAAGATGACCCTGCGGAACCAATTGAAAGCAGTGAAGGGTCTCCCAGATCAAGGAACAATTAGAAGCAGTAGATGAAATGGTGGAGAATGGTGAAGTGGTGATGACCACTCTAAATGGCCTACCCAGGTCATGGGATTCATTTATTCAAGGAATTTGTGCAAGGAAGAAGTTGATCTCCTTCAGTAGACTTCGGGAAGAATGCTCTCAAGAAGAAGCTAGACTTATAGCTCGTGAAGAAAAGATGGGAGGTGAAGATCAAGCTCTTGCAACTCACACCAAAAGAAGCAAAACCAAGAAGGATCATTCTCGCCACAATAGATCCTATCAAAAGAACAAGAAAGACCTAAGATGCTTCACATGCAATGAGAAGGGTCACTTTGCTTCAGATTATCCCAAGAACAAAAGGGATAATAACAACAACTCCAGTAAGAAGAAGAAGAGCAGCAAAAGAAGGTTTCATGCTCATGCTGCCGAAGATGATGAACCTTCAAAGAAGAAGGCTAGGGAAGAAAGTGATAGTGATGATGACTCATTAAGTGAAGAAGAGTATGTTCTGATCTCTGCTCTCACAGGTACTGTTTCTCATGGTTGTAATGATTGGTTGATTGATAGTGGGGCTTCCAAACACATGACTAGGTTCAAGGAATCTTTTGTGAACCTATCTGAACATGAATCACCCCATAAGGTGAAACTTGGGGATGATTATCAATACCCAATCAAAGGAAGTGGTGAAGCCTCCTACAACCTAGATTCTAGAAAATCTTTGAAGATGAAAGAAGTCCTTTATGTGCCTGGACTCAAGAAGAACTTACTCTCCATCTCTGCATTGGATGCAAAAGGTATGAGGGTTGCATTTGTGGATGGCCAAGTCCTAATATGGCCAAAGGGAAAGAACATAGATGATGCAGTAGTGATTGGAGAGCAAGAGGGAGGCTTGTATAAATTAAAGGGACAACTTGAACATGCCATGGTACATGAATCCATGGAGCCAAGTGAACTTTGGCATAGAAGACTTGCTCATATGCACTATAGGGAAATTCCAATTGCAAGCAAGGCAGTAGAGGGTCTTCCTGAAATCAAGACCAAACATGAAGGTGTTTGCAAAGGATGTGCAAAAGGAAAGAATATTAAGAAGGCTTTCCCAAGCAGTGAAAGCAAGGCAAAAGACATTCTGGAAATCATCCACTCAGATGTATGTGGCCCTATGTCATCCAGTTCCCTAAGTGGGTATGTTTACTATGTATAATTTATTGATGAATTCTCCAGGAAGACTTGGATATACTTCTTGAAGGGCAAAGATGAGGTGCTTGATAAATTCAAGGAATTCAAAACCTTGATGGAGAATCAAACTGACAAGAAGATCAAAACATTCAGATCCGACAATGGTGGAGAATTCACCTTAAGTGACTTCAAGAAGCTTTGCAGTGATTCAGGGATTAAGAGGGAGTTGACTGCTCCTTATAATCCTCAACAAAATGGAGTTGCAGAAAGGAAGAACAGAACTATCATGGAAGCAGCAAGGGCAATGTTGCATGACCAGGATCTTCCTATGCATCTATGGGCAGAAGCAGCTAGAACAGTTGTATATGTGCAGAACAGAACACCCCACAAGATATTGGACAATAAGACACCAGAAGAGGTCTTTTCTGGTAAGAAACCTGAAGTAAGTCATCTCAGAATATTTGGTTGTCTAGTATACACTCATGTCCCAAAGGAAAAGAGGACTAAACTAGATCCTTGGGGAAAGAAGGGTATCTTTCTGGGTTACAGTGAAAGCTCGAAGGCTTACAGAATATACTTTCCAGGGTTCAAGAAGATTGATGTCAGCAGGGATGTAACATTTGATGAAATATCAGCATTCATCAAATCGAGGAAGGCACCCATCGAAGTTTATGAAGAACCTAAGGAATCAAGATTTCAAGACACTACTATGACTGAAGCAGTTCCAGAATTTGTTCATGAGTTTGAAGAACCACAAGAACCTGTAGATCCACCCCGTGAGGATAACTCTCACAAGAGGAAACCTGTATGGGCTAGAGAGCTCATTCATGATGCAGAAAGATTTGGCATTCCAGAAGAAGAACACAGAGCAAAGAAGAGAACCAGATCACATACCAGTTATGTTGCTTTACTCTGTGACATTATGAACAAAGAGCCTTCCAGTTATGAAGAGGAAGCAGAAAAGAAAGAATGGAAGGATGTTATGGTTGTGGAATACCAATCAATAATGAAGAATGATGTTTGGGATGTTGTCCCAAGACCTAAAGAGAAGTCTGTTGTGACTTCCAAGTGGATCTTCAAAATCAAGCATGCTGCATATGGAAGTGTAGAAAAATACAAAGCAAGATTCGTAGCTCGTGGTTTCTCTCAGAAAGAGGGAATAGATTATGAAGAAACCTTTGCACCTGTAGCCAGGTATACTTCCATCAGAATAGTACTTGCCCTGGCTGCAGCAATGAAATGGAAAATACACCAGATGGATGTCAAGACTGCTTTCCTGAATGGTGTAGTAGAAGAGGAAGTATATGTGGAATAGCCACTCGGTTTTGAAATACATGACAGGGAGTCATATGTGTGCAGATTGAAGAAAGCCTTGTATGGCTTGAAGCAAGCTCCCAGAACTTGGTATGTTAGGATGGACAGTTTTCTATCTAGCTTGGGCTTTACCAAGAGTAAAGCAGATTCCAACCTTTACTACAAGGTTGAGGAAGGGAATCCAGTGATTCTACTCCTGTATGTGGATGACCTATTTGTGACAGGAGATGACAGACTCATTCAAGATACTAAGAGGAAGCTTGCAGCTGAATTCGATATGAAAGATTTGGGAATGATGCACTATTTCCTAGGTATGGAGGTGTGGCAGAATGTAGGTGGGATCTTCCTTGGTGAAGGGAAGTACACAGTAGATATCCTGAAGAGATTCGGGATGATGGATTGCAAGGCCATGGCCACACCGATGGCATCGAATCTGAAGCTTCTATGTGATGCTTCATCTGAGCCAGTTGATGTCTCTATGTATCGTCAGATGATTGGGTCCTTGATGTACCTGACGAACACGAGACCAGACATTTGCTTTGCTGTGAACACATGGAGCCAGTTCCTGACGGATTCGAGGAGTGTTCACCTGGTTGCTGTAAAGCATGTTCTGAGGTACCTGAAGGGTACAGTGGATTATGGGCTCAGCTATGAGGCAAATCAAAAGTTTAACCTGCAGGGTTATGTTGATTCAGATTGGGCTGGCAGTGCTGCAGATAGGAAGAGCACATCTGGGTGTTGCTTCAGTATGGGATCAGGTGCGATCTCTTGGTTTAGAAGGAAGCAGTCCTGCGTAGCACTGAGTACAGCTGAGGCAGAGTATGTTGCAGCCTGTTCAACTAGTTGTGAGGCAGTATGGCTATGGAAGCTACTGTCTGAATTATTTGATCTCCCGTTGGAGGCTACTGGTATCTTCTGTGATAACCAGAGTTGTGTGAAGCTGTCTGAGAACCCAATGTTTCATGACAGGTCGAAACACATAGAGATCAAATATCACTATATCAGGGATATGGTGCAGAGAGGAGCTGTGAAGCTCCTGTATGTTGCGACGGACGAGCAGATTGCAGATGTGCTGATGAAGCCACTAGCCAGGGTGAAGTTCGAGTACTTCAGAGGGAGGCTTGGCGTTCTTCAGATCGAGGACACTTCGAGGAAGAAGTGATGGACACATTTGCTGAAGCCATTCCAAGCATGTTGGAAGGAGGATCCTTCACATGGCTGTGGATGTAAGCGCTGGATGATGAGCATCAGGATGATGTTCTGGTTTCTGCTTGGATATGATCAGTTGGATCATTTTTATGTATGTATGTACGCATCATGTGGATGCTAGATATGATCAGTTGGATCATTTTATGTATGTATGTACGCATCATGTGGATGCTGGATATGATCAGTTGGATCATTTTATGTATGTATGTACGCATCATGTGGATGTTGGATATGATCAGTTGGATCATTTTATGTATGTATGTATGCATCATGTTGGATGCTTGGACCATGTATCTGTATATGTATCAGGTGGATACATTGTATGATCAGGTGGATCATGTATGGTGATATGTATCATGTATTTGTATCAGGTGGATACATTGATGATCAGGAGGATCATGTATGATGATATGTATTAGATAGATACTTGGTATGCATCAGGTAGATGCATTGATGATCAGGATGATCATAGATGATGAGCTTCAGGATGTTGCTCCAGATGACATGCAGCAGGATGTTGCAATGATGATCAGGATGATCATAGATGACATGCAGCAGGATGTTGCAGTGATGATCAGGATTATCATAGATGACGAGCTTCAGGATGTTGCTCCAGATGACATGCAGCAGGACGTTGCAGTGATGATGATCAGGATGATGTATGGTGAGTATCAGGTTGATACTCTATGGCCGTGGATCAGGTTGTGCAGATGAGCATGTAATCCGGTGCCCTGGGAGATTTGCAGATGGTCTTTCGAGGTTTTTCCTATGGCATGTAATTCGGTGCCCTGGGACATCTGGCAAATGCTCTTTCGAGGTTTTGCTCTAGGAGGACATGTAATTCGGTGCCTTGGGAGATCTGCAGATAGTCTTTCAAGGTTTTGCCTATGGCATGTAATTCGGTGCCCTGGGATATCTGGCAGATGCTCTTTCAAGGTTTTGTCCTATGGCATGTAATTTGGTTCCCTAGGAGATCCGATAGGTTGGGCTGTGTGCCCGTAATCAGTCCTGGGATGCTCTTGCGAGGTTTTTCCATGACCACATGTAATTCATTGCCCTAGGAGATCCTATAGGTAGAGCTGTGTGCTCATAATAGCCTGGGATGCTCTTGCGAGGTTTTGTGGTGAGGTCACATGTAATTCGGTGTCCTGCGAGATCCTATAGGTAGAGCTGTGTGCTCGTAACAGCCTGGGATGCTCTTTCGAGGTCTTGTGACGCACGTAATAAGTCCTGAGGATTCCACAGTATGGCCAATGATGATGAAGACCTGCAGGTGGTGGGCCTACATCCAGTATGAAAAAGGACTGGCTCTGTAGAACTTCCTATGACGAGTAGAGTCAGAGATTGATTGAGATAGTAGCAGCAGTGACGATGATGATGACGATGATCCAGAGAAGAAGACTTGTCTAGCAGATCTGTGTCAAGAAATACCTTCCTAGTTAAGAGGGAGTGTTGATGTATATGTAACTTCGGAATGTATTTCATCTGTGTATTATATATATATTTATTGTACCCTTATAAGAGATGTGTTATTCCTCTATAAGGAAGTGTCGTCATGTGGATCGACAAGTGTCGCAAGTGTGTGTACTTGCCGATGGGTTATTAGACTACCATGTGGGGTCGGCCCTGATTTATATATAATATAATGTGGATGTATCTAAGTAGACAAGTCGGCCCCAGTAGGTCACTGGGCAAAAAGGTGAGTATAAATAGAGATAGGAGATCTCTATCTTACTCACTTGTAAAAAGTAACTCACTCGCTCTCTGAAAAGTGGCGCACTTGTGAGGAGGAGGAGGATCATCTGCTAGGAGACTATCTCAGTGTTATTTGGTTGTATTTTGGTTGAGCCATTGCTCTCTCTATCTCTGAGGAAGTTGTGGGTTTTTTCACCTTAGGGTTTTCCCCACGGAAACTCTGTGTCTCTTGTCTCTATGCTTTTGATTCTTGTGATGCTTGTGATGCTTGTCATATTATGATTGTCATGCATTGATATACTGTAGATGTTATTCTCTCAGCAAAGATCCTATAGTATTGTGATTTAATACTCAAAATTAACATTATCTTATCTATTTTCATACATTTTAAAGTTCTGCTGTATAATAACTTTTATTGTTTTATTTTATAAATTTATTTCAGTTCCCTTAGTAAGTTAAGATTCTGTATAAAATTGATTTTGATTGAATAAAATAGTCTCTGCATTTTTCCCCATGCAAATGGATCTGCATCGTATTGTAGTACAGAGATAAAATTAAGTCAGATAGATCAAGATAGACAAATAGCCAGGTGATCGAGAAGATGAAATTGTTATATTTTTCTTAAGTTTTTTGCTTACTATTTAATTTCTGTGTATACATCTACAATGTCTTCCTTATCATTCTATTCACAGATAATGGTTTTCTTAAATACACAGTAATGTTTTCTTCATTCCATAAACATCTTTTGTCTCGAAACAAATAGCTTTTCTTTTCTAATAGTATAAGAATTGTTCTCTGTATTACAATATTTAAAATGTATACGTTTATACTATAACAGTTGTAGATTTAATCTCAACATATAGCATAGTGCTATTTTCCCTATTGAAAATAGTTCACAGTTAACAAGTACCAACTACTCCATGCACATAATTTACTCATTGTTTTACATTATCAATTCCATAGTAGGAAACAAAAATTTTATCAATTCATTCTATAACTATAAACAATGATATCAACTCACGGCATACATCCAACATTTTTAACCATTTCAAGCTTATGTCAACCATGTGTTAATTTCCATAAAACTAAACATAAATTACAAACTGAAATCGTTTTCCATAGATCAACTTAGTCAAAGTCTCGGTACCAACTCAAGTATGCTAGTTATTACAATGTTCTTGGAACAACTCTAATATTAGTAACAGACAACAAGTTTGGCTGTCGATATCATATCGAGGAGCAAGATAAAGCCATACTTTTCCACACAAAGACAAACCCTAACACTTGAACCTCTTATAGGATGAAAACGCAGCATTATTTACAATTCAACGAACTACACATGGGCCGAAGCCTTCCATAGTTTACAAACATCTACCCATTTTTTAGTGAAAGCAACAGTCTATTCACTTTCACTTACATTCTGTTACATGGTTTTTTCTTTCTTTTAAAATTTACAGTTCACTACTCTACAAAGGAAATGATAGCAAGAAAGTACCAATTCTTTGTTTACGAAACCATAACCTCTTTTATACATCAAGCTTAAACGCAGAACCATTTTAAGAACAAGTTTTCATTCTGTTGATGTATATGTAACTTCAGAATGTATTTCACATATATGTATATTGTATTCCTATAGAGATGTTATTATTCCTCTATACGGAAGTGGTTGTATTCCTATAGAGATGTTATTATTCCTCTATACAGAAGTGTCGTCATTTATATTGTAAGTGTCGTAACTTATACTTGATGGGTTATTAGACCACCTTGTTGGATTCGGCCCTGTATAAGTCATGTGGGTCAAAGGTTTATTAGACCACCCTATTGGGGGTTGGCCATGTGGGTCAAAGGGTTATTAGACCACCCTAGTAGGGGATGGCCTAGTCAGCATTATGTTAAGTGGTTAAGTTGAGACCGACCTAGTTGAGTAAAGGTCAAGTCAAGTTAGTGTATAAATAGAGAGTGTGTCTCTCTCATTTTACACATTCTATTCTGTCACTCACACTTGGGAGAGTGGCGCACTTGTGTGTTAAGATTTAATATGCTAAGATAGAAAATAGCAGCATTGCATTCCATTTCACAATAATAGCATATACAGGATCACTGAAGAAACAACAAGCACAGCATAAACACAAGAGACACAAATTTATCCTGGGAAACCCTCATGGGGTAGAAAACCCAGTAAAGCTTCCTCAATATAGATGACCAGCAATATACAGAGATCTAACCCTGAGCATAAGATCATCCTTCTCCATAGCAGACCTCTCCTCCACAAGTGTGCCACTCTCAAGTGAGTGAGTGTGTGTCAAATGAGGAATACACCTCCTCTATTTATACACTACTCCAACTTGTCTTTTACACAAATCATGTAGGCTCGTATTTAACCAGTGGGTTAAATACCCCACTACAACTGACTGGGCCGACCCCTCTAGGGTGGTCTAATAACCCTTTGACCCACATAACACATACAGGGCCGACCCCCACTAGGGAAGTCTAATAACCCAAGTTACCACATTTCGACGGAGGAATAAACATCTCTGGATATACAATAAGATCTTCAAGGAGAAATGAAACATCTCCAGAATAATAAAGTACAAATATAAAATTCTTTGAAGTTACAATATCTCAACACTCCCCCTTAACGAGAAGGATATTATAACAGCATCTGCACGAGCAAGGAGTCATCAACATCATACATGATACATCTATAAATCATTGGAAGCTTTCTCAACATCATCAGTAACTCAAGCAGTTACTGGAACATCTTCAATACTGGAATATCAACATCTTCAGTACTGAGCTTTATCTTCTACAGCACTCGAACAGCTACAACAACATCAACATCTGGATCCTCACAATCATCAGCATCGTCATCATACGATCATCAGCATCGGGATCATCTCGATCTACAACATCTGGATCATCTCGATCTACAACATCTAGATCATCTCGATCTACAACATTTGGATCATCACGATCTACAGCATCTGGATCATCTCGATCTACAGCATCTGGATCATCTCGATCTACAGCATCTGGATCATCTCGATCTTCAGCATCTGGATCATCTCGATCTACAGCATCTGGATCATCTCGATCTATAGCATCTAGATCATCACGATCTACAGCATCTGGATCATCTTGATCTATAGCATTTGGATCATCTCGATCTATAGCATCTGGATCATCTGTATTAGTATCCACACCAATACATCTATCATCAAAACATGTATTCTTACTAATACATATATCATCAAAAAACATGTATTCTCACTAATACATCTATCATCAAAAGCATGTATTCTCACTAATACATCTATCATCAAAAGCATGTATTCTCACTAATACATCTATCATCAATACATAGCAACATACTCTGCAACACACAAGATCCTATTACGAGATGATCAATCCCTCTCACTTTAGGACATAGGTCCAAGGATGATACAATCCTGATCCGCTTACAGGATGATCAGTCCCTCTCAGTTTAAGACATCTCTCATGTCTATGGATGATGCAATCCAGATCAACTTACAGGATGATCAATCCTTATCCTTTTAAGACACCTCACCATGTCTAGGGATGATGCAATCTCGAATCAACTTACAGGATGATTAGTCCTTATCACTTTAAGACACCTCACCATGTCTAGGGATGATGCAATCCCAATCTACTTACAACATGATTAGTCCTTATCTCTTTAAGACACCTCACCATGTCTAGGGACGATGCAATCCCAATCTACTTACAGGATGATTAGTCCTTATCACTTTAAGACACCTCACCATGTCTAGGGACGATGCAATCCCAATCTACTTACAGGCTAATTAGTCCTTATCACTTTAAGACACCTCACCATGTCTAGGGATGATGCAATCCCAATCTACTTATAGGATGATTAGTCCTTATCACTTTAAGACACCTCACCATGTCTAGGGACGATGCAATCCCAATCTACTTACAGGATGATTAGTCCTTATCAATTTAAGACACCTCACCATGTCTAGGGACGATGCAATCCCAATCTACTTACAGGATGATTAGTCCTTATCACTTTAAGACACCTCACCATGTCTAGGGACGATGCAATCCCAATCTACTTACAGGATGATTAGTCCTTATCACTTTAAGACAAGTCTCATGTCTAGGGATGATGCAATCCCATCACGTACATTTTGAACCCAGTTCATGGACGATGCAGTCCTCACACGTACCTTTAAGACAAGTCTCATGTCTAGGGATAATGGAATCCCGATCAAGTTCCAGGATGATCAGTCCTTATCACTTTTAAGACAAGTCTCATGTCTAGGGATGATGCAATCCCGATCAAGTTCCAGGATGATCATTCCTTATCACTTTAAGACAAGTCTCATGTCTAGGGATGATGCAATCCCGATCAAGTTCCAGGATGATCAGTCCTTATCACTTTAAGACAAGTCTCATGTCTAGGGACGATGCAATCCCGTCACGTACATTTTGAACCGAGGTCTAGGGACGATGTAGTCCTATCTTCAATTCTCAGAGACATTAGTCTACAGATCATTTCTAGGACCAAAGTCCGGGGAAGATACAATCCCCTACCTGTTCATTCAGGACTACATTCTCGGAGACCCAGTCTATGGCTCACTTTAGGACTGAAATCCAAGGATGATTCAATCCTCACATGTCCACCAAGTACTTCATTCTCAAAGACATACGTCTATGGCTCTCTTTAGGACTGAAATCCAGGGATGATCCAATCCCCTCATGTCCACCAAGGACTTCATTCTCAAAGACATACGTCTACGGCTCTCTTTTAGAACATGTGTTCAAGGATGATGCAATCCCCTTGTCACCTTAGACCCTGTCTAAGGACCATCCACCAACCTCTCTGTCGGCATCACTAATATAGGTATCCACATCATCGACCTCACTGTTGATGCGGGCAATCTCATCATAAGTGATCACATCGCTCCCCCTTTCGAGGAGGGTCCTTCTGAACTATTTTAAGTTTGTCTTGGAAAACTTTACTTGAGGTAGGGGTTTGGTTAGTACATCGGTAACTTGTTACAAATTCGAACTTTAATTCTTTTCTACACCATATCTTGTATATAGAAATTTCATATCTCTATGTGCTTTGACTTATCATGGAATACCGGATTCTCTGCCATTTTGGTACAACTCTGTTTGTCACATAGGATCACAGTTGGGTCCATTCTAAAGCCATACCGCTTCACAACTAGCAGAGCAAGCAGCCATATATTCCGCTTGTGCTGAGAGCCACACTAGATTGCTTCCTTCTAAACCATGAGATCATGGCTGATCCCAGACAGTAACATCCTCTCAATGTGCTCTTCCTGTCTGATACAATTTCTGCCCAATCAACATCTGTGTAGAGAAACCATATTCAACCTTGTAGCAAAGGTTGAGATCCACATCACTCATGGTGATCATTAAGCTCATCAATTGATTATCGATCCTGGGAACCCATACAGAACCTGATTCACACTTCTTCTTTAATTACACCATTAAGAGAATGGTCTTATCTAGCCACTTGGAGCAAACATCTCATCATGATTCTCTTCCTCTTTCTAAGAGAATCTTCTAGCCACAAGCCTTCTATAGTGTGTTTGATTTGTAAATCTTTTGTTGAACATCCATCGCTTGTTCAGTGTTCATCATTCATCATGATCTTTCCTACAATTCAAAATTAAGTACATGATTAGTAATACTTCATAATCATCAAATCATATTGACATGATAACCTATTATGCATACAGATATCATTTACATAGTTATGCAACTATTTTGACCAATACTTTGGCACAACACTTTCCCATATCCTGTATGCATACAGTGGCTATCTAGATGCCTTCCATCTCTACTAGAACATACTATCGAGAGTGTGCACAGCTCTCAGCATGTCAGCAAAGAGGTTTCATTATAGACAAGCAACAATGGAATGTTTGTCCAACTTACCAATCATATGCATATTAGTAGTATACTGTTCAATGCTTTATGAATGTTTACACTCAGCATGATATATTCTAGGAATACAAATATGCATACAAGCAATATCATTTACTATTTCAAATAACAACTCAAATACTTATCTTTTATGTTTGTGTGGTTGCCTCCCGCTTGATCTTCTATATGTCTTTTGAACTTCTATTCATTCTGTACCACTGTGCATGCTCAAGTGTGCAATAGTGTCATCCTCATGATCTCATACACAAACATACATTCATTAGTATATTCTCAAAACATTCTAATTCTAAATAATCTTGAATATGCATAGTCATGATCATTAGTATTTAGCGTTTCAAGGAAGTCTTCTTTTACTCATGCATATTCTTGTTTGATCATAGTACTCTTCTGGTTAATTAAATCATCAAGACAAGAGACAAAATATGCATAAACCCTTGATTACTAACTTTATGAATAAGCATAACCAATCATACCAAGTATACTTATATAAGGGATCCTAACACAAGGTGAGATTCTAACTTGACATAAGAAAACATACCTGGATTAGTATACCTGCTTAGTTATGTACAACATACCTAAACAATCTCTTCAATGACTTAGAGATACTAAGCTAGAACCTGCATGTTTCATAGGTTAAGCATAATATAACAAAGTCATACATACCTCGTAAGTAGAACAAAGATTATGGATGAGTCTTTGTCTTCATGTTGTCATGGTCATGGAACTTGATTTGTCTTTTGTGATGTACCTGTATCTTGTTAGCAGACAACATCAACCTCACACAACACCATAATGCATTAGTACAATCATATAGCCCTAATAATTGAATGTCTTCAATCATTCACATGCATTCATACTGTTACTAGGGTGATAAGACAATTCTAACATTAATCAAGATTGTACTAATAAATAATATGAAGACAAACACATCATGAACTTAATCAAGAATCATATTTCAAGACATACCTAAACCTCCTTAAGTCATACCTGTCGAGACTTCTTGTAGTCTTCTTATGTAAGGCCTTAGCCTCAACTCCCCCTGAAACTTGATCCGGAGCTTGATTAGGGTTTGCTAGAGAAACCCTAAAAATTCAATCTTTGACTTTCACACTTCTGAATGGATGGAAGGATGTGTCTTGCTAGCATACTTCAATTTTGAAATCTCCAAAATTTGACGCCTCAAAATTGACTTCGAAACTTCTGGATCTTCTGGACAGGAACCCGAACTAGGGTTTGATGAAGCCCACCCTTCTGTCCAATCAAAAGGTTCGATCCAAGGCTCTAAACTCTTATTTTTCTGAGGAGCTTCCAGCCGTGGTTACGGACTTCAAAAATTCCAACTTTTGCTGAAGCCCTAATTTTCCATCTTTTCGATCAAAATCCCGAATTGGGGTTTGATCAAGCCTGGTCTTCTACCCAACCAAAAAATTCGATCTTGGTCTCTAAATTTAGAATTTCCTGAGTAGCATTCAGCCGTGGATTCCAATTCCAAAAATTCTAACTTTCTCTGAAACCCTAAATTCCGGAAGCCATGAATGAAGGTGCTCTAAAAATAATTATGTTTTGACATAAATATGTACCTAATTGTTTCTGCTGTAACTCTGAACTTTTAGCTCCACAGGGTCTGAAAACATTTTCTCTGGTAGCCTAACCTGTCATCTTTCCATCCCGACAGGTCTGACCTCAATTGGATTTTCTGAGAGAGAGTTATGCCAAGTGTCGCAACGTGACCTGTTTATAGAATAAAACAAGAGAGAAAACTTGTACGGTGTGCCACATGTCACTGGTTCAACTTCAGCCTCTGAAAATGTTTCTTAAGATAGTACAGTCTATGTAATACCTATCACTTTTTACGAAATTTAGTTTGGAGCTTCCTATCCCAAGTTATGCCAAGTGTCCCAACGTGACCTATTTATGGGATAAAACAGGAGAGCGAATTTGTACGACGTGCCACGTGTCACTGGTTCCACTTCGGCCTCTGAAAACGTTTCCTGAGATAGTACAGTCTATGTAATACCTGTAACTTTTTACGAAATTTTATTTGGAGCTTCCTATCCCATGTTATGACCTTTTTTCCTAGGTCACCTGATTTTGACTGAGATCTGGAAGAGGCAGAAACCCTAACTTGTACTGATCATAACTTACAAAGTACAATGAATCTGATGGTTCCCTTTGGACACAAGATACCTGGAGATGTTATATACAACCTGTAAAGGTTTCAGATCCTGAAAATTCGCCAAAGTGGATTTATGGTGAAAGTTCCACGATGAATGGTTTTTGCTATATAAAACCCTAACCTTCAAATTGTCGTAAGTAAAGCAAGTGTCGTAAGTGCCATACATTGCCTTCCTTCAGGTTAGCTCTAATACCATGTTAAGATTTAATATGCTAAGACAGAAAATAGCAGCATTTCATTCCATTTCACAATAATATCATATACAGGATCACTGAAGAAACAACAAGCACAGCATAAACATAAGAGACACAAATTTATCCTGGGAAACCCTCATGGGGTAGAAAACCCAGTAAAGCTTCCTCAATATAGATGACCAGCAATATACAAAGATGTAACCCTGAGCATAAGCTCCTCCTTCTCCATAGCAGACCTCTCCTCCACAAGTGCGCCACTCTCAAGTGAGTGAGTGTGTGTCAAATGAGGAATACACCTCCTCTATTTATACACTACTCCGACTTGTCTTTTACAAAAATCATGTAGGATCGTATTTAACCAGTGGGTTAAATACCCCACTACAACTGACTGGGCTGACCCCTCTATGGTGGTCTAATAACCCTTTGACCCACATAACACATACAGGGCCGACCCCCACTAGGGAAGTCTAATAACCCAAGTTACCACATTCCGACGGAGGAATAAACATCTCCGGATATACAATAAGATCTTCAAGGAGGAATGAAACATCTCCAGAATAATAAAGTACAAATATAATATTCTTTGAAGTTACAATATCTCAACATTGTGGAGGAGGAGGCTCTACTTCTAGGAGAAGACTATCTCTTGTATTCTAGTTGTATCATTGGTCTATCTATCTCTGAGGAAGTTATTGGTGTTTTTCACCTTTATGGTTTTCCCCAAGTAAACTCTGTGTCTCTTGTGTGCTTGCATTATTGTGTCCATGATTGATATGCTGTAGATTTGTTGTACATGTTTTTCTCTCAGTTAAGATCCTAGATCAGATTGAAGTAAATTCTGAAAATTTAACATGGTATCAGATATAGCCTGAAAGAAGGCATGATATGGCATGTATGACACTTGTTGCACTTACGATGCTAGGGCTTGATATAGCAAAAGCCAGTCATCGTAGCACTTTCGCTATAAATCCGTTTTGGTGACGTTTTCGGATCTGAAAACTTTAAAGGTCGAAGATTAAATCCCCATGTACATTGTTTCCAAAGTACAATCTCTAATTCATTATACTTTGTGATTTATGATATGTACAATATAGGGTTTCTGCCTCTTCCAGATCTGAGTCAAAATCAGGTGACCTTGGGAAAAAGGTCATAACTTGGGATAGGAAGCTCCAAATGAAATGTCGTAAAAAGTCATAGGTAGTACACAGACTGTACTATCTCAAGAAACTTTTTCAAAGGCCGAAGTTGAATTAGTGACATGTGGCACACCGTACAAGTTCGCTTTCTTGTATTATCTCATCAACACGTCACGTTACGACACTTGGTTTAACTCTCTCTCAGAGAATCCAATTGAGGTCAGACCTATTAGGATGGAAAGATAATAGGTTGGGATATCTCAAAAAAATTGTTCAGAGGCCAAAGTTGAAACAATGACATGTGGCATGCCGTACAATTTCGCTCTCCTGTATTATCCCATAAATAGGTCACGTTGCGACACTTGGAATAACTCTCTCTCAGAGAATCCAATTGAGGTTAGACCTGTTGAGATGGAAAGATAAAAAGTTGGGATATCTCACGAATATTTTTCAAACCCTATGGATTTAAAAATTCGGAGTTACACAAAAAACAATCAGGTACGTATTCATGTCAAAACATAATTATTTTTGAGTACCTTCATTCATGGCTTCCGAAATTTAGGGCTTCAGAGAAAGTTGGAATTTTTTTAATCGGAGACCACGGCTGGATGCTACTCATAAAAATCTAAATTTAGAGACCAAGATCAGAATTTTTGGTTGGGCAGAAGGCCGGGCTTGATCAGACCCTAGTTCGGGACTTTGATCAGAAAAGTGGAAAATTAGGGCTTCTGTAAAAATGGGAATTTTTGAAATCTGTGACCACGACTGGAAGCTCCTTAGAAAAATAGAAGCTTAGAGATTTGGATCAAACCTTTTGATTGGGCATAAGAGTGGGCTTCATCAAACCCCAGTTCAGGGTCACGTCTAGTGAATCCGGAAGTTTCAAAGGCAAAATTGAGGAGTGAAACTTTGCAGTTTCCAAATTCTGAATATACCAGCTTGATCAGCTCATCAAGGCAGATATTTCTATCCTTTTGGAAGTTTGAAATTCAAAGTTTGAATTTTTGGGGTTTCTCTCACAAACCCTGTTACAGCTCAAGATCCAGTTCCTACAAATCAAGTGGATTGGGTTAATCCTAGAAGAGTATGGATTGGTCACCTGCATAAGTGAAGAAGTTCCTATTTTAGAGGGAGATGAGGCTAAGGCCTTCCATAAGAAGATTACAAGCAATCTTGATAGGTATGGCTTACAGGTATGTTTCGAATTCTGTTCATGATTAAGTTTATGATATGTTTGTCTTCATATCATTATAGTACAATCTTGATTAATTACTACACTTGTCGTATTACCTTATAGAAGATATTCATTGATTGAGGTTTTGACACTTATGATTGTACTAATGCATTGTGATGTTGTATGAGGCTTATGTTGTCTGCTAACATAAAAGGTACACCAAGGAAGACAAATCATGATCTAATTCAAGAATGTATGATCATGGTGACATGAAGACAAGGATTCATCCATTGTCATGGATCACATAGAAGATCTACTTTCGAGGTATGTATAACTTGTTTCTACAATGGTTAACTTATGAGACATGCATGTTACTAGCACAAGTCACTAAAGAGAACCAGAAGACATTATGCGGGTATGTTAGACATAACTAGCTAGCATGCTAATCCAGGTATGTTTTTCTTATATCAAGCTAGAATCCTACCTTGTGTTAGGATCTTATACTGTTGTGTTGTTGATAATGATTATTCATGAAGTCATAGGTTTGAATAATCATGGTTGTATGCATATTATGTTTCTTACCATAATTGATGATATGACTAACCAGAAGAATCATGAAGCTATAGGTTTGAATAATCACAGGTTTTATGCATATTATATCTCTTATCTTGATTTATGATTCAACTAACCAGAAGAGTCCAATGATCAAATAAGAAAATGTATGAGTAAAAGAAGACTTCCCTGAAACCTTGAATACTAATGTTTATTATCTGTGAATGATCATGTTTAAGATTATTTTGTTTTGATAGTATTAAGATTATACTAATAAATGTGATTATGTATGAGACCTCAAGGATAACACAATGATGATACTAATAAGCATGCATAGTGATTAAGGATGGATGTAAGTTCAAGGACATGTAATCCAGGAAGCAAAGATCAAGAGGGAGCACACTCCAGTTGTTCCTGCAAGAAAGCAAAGGAGCACACTCCAGTTGTTCCTGCAAGGATGGAGATATTCAGAGGGAGTTGACAACTTCTCAAAATACACATAAGAATGGAGTTGCAGAAAAGAAGCAAAGACTGAGAGGGAGTCAACCCAACAAACAAACAAAGATAAGTATTTGAATTGTCATTACTTGCATATTTTATTGTTTAAATAATATTGTTCAATAATGTATATACTGATGTTCCTAGAATTAGGTTGTGTATTATACATATTAGAATAGTTGCATTGATGAACAGTATACTACTAATATGCATGGGTAAGTAGCCTATGGCACTGTACAACATTCCATTGCTACTTATCTAGAATGAAACCTCTTTGATGACATGTTGGGAGTTGTGCATACTCTTAACAATGTTCTGGTAGAGATTGGAAGGCATCTAGAAAGTTACGGGATATGGATAAATGTTGTATTGAAGCATTGGCTAAGATAATTGCATGACTGTATGACATATTTATTTATGTGTAAGAATTTGTTCTGAAAACTATGAGATGTTTTCTAATCCTGCAATTTAACTTGTTGTGTAGGAAAGATCGTATGCCATGTCCTACAAAAGAAGGACTACAACATTTGTTCAAGCAACAAAATTATCTATTGAAGATATTGAAGTTCCCAAGATACGGGAAGAATGCCATGATCCATCGATCATAAAGAACAATGTTTGGGATGCGGTCCCAAGAGCTGAAGGGAAGTCTGTTGTGACTTCCAAATGGAACTATCCGATCAAGCATGCTACAGATGGCAGCATAGAGAAATATAAAAGTGATGAAATAGAAGATACACCAGATGAATTTCAAGCCAGCATGGTGTAGTCATTTATGTGTGCAGAACTTGGTATGGTAGGATAGATAGCTTTCTATCCAGTTTGGGCTTTACCATGAATAAAGCAGATTCCAACCTTTTCTACAAGGTTGAGGAAGGCAATCAAGTGATACTACTTTTGTATGCGGATAACCTGTTTGTTACAGGTGAAGATAGATTCATTTCCGACACGCAGTGGAAGCTTGCTGCCGAGTTCGAGATGAAGAACTTGGGGATGATGCACTATTTGTTTTTGGCATGGAGGTGTGGCAGAGGACAAATGGAATCTTCCTTGGACAACGGAAGTATACAGTAGATATCCTGAAGAGGTTCGGGATGATAGATTACAAGGCCATGGCCACACCTATGGCATCGAATCTGAAGCTTCTTTGTGATGCTTCATCTAAGCTAGTTGATGTCTCTATGCATCGTCAGATGATTGGGTCCTTGATGTACCTGACGGACACGAGACCAAATATTTGCTTTGCGGTGAACACATTGAGCCAGTTCCTAACGGATCTGAGAAGTGTTCACCTGGTTGCTGTAAAGCATGTTCTAAGGTACCTGAAGGGTACAGTGGATTATGGGATCAAGTATGAAGCGAATCAAAAGTTTAACCTGCAGGGTTATGTTGATTCAGATTGGGCATGCAGTGCTGTAGATAGGAAGAGCACATATGGGTGCTGCTTCAGTATGGGATCAGGTGTGATCTCTTGGTTCAACATGAAGCAGTCCTGCATAGCACTGAGTACAACTGAGGCAGAGTATGTTGCAGCCTGTTCAGCTAGTTGTGAGGCAGTATGGCTACATAAGCTACTGTTTGAGTTATTTGATCTCCAGTTGGATGCTACTGGTATCTTTTGTGATAACTAGAGTTGTGTGAAGTTGTCCGAGAACCCAATGTTTCATGACAGGTCGAAACACATAGAGATCAAATATTACTATATCAGGGATATGGTGCAGAGAAGAGCTGTGAAGCTCCTGTACATTGCGACAGACGAGCAGATTATAGATGTGCTGACGAAGCCACTAGCCAGGGTGAAGTTCGAGTACTTCAAGGAGAGGCTTGGTGTTCTTCAAATTGATGACACTTCGAGGAAGAAGTGATGGACACATTTGTTGAAGCCATTCCAAGCATGTTGGAAGGATAATTCTTCACATGGTTGTGGATGTAAGCGCTGGATGATGAGCATCAGGATGATGTTCTAGTTTCTGCTTTGTATGAGCAGTTGCATCATTTATATGTATGTGTGCATCATGTTGGATGCTGGATATGATCAGTTGGATCATTTATATGTATATATATGTGTGCATCATGTTGGATGCTGGATATGATCAGTTGGATCATTTATATGTATGTACGCATCATGTTGGATGCTTGGACCATGTATCTGTATATGTATCAGGTGGATACATTGTATGATCAGGTAGATCATGTATATTGATATGTATCATGTATGATTAGGTATATCATGTATATTGATATGTATCAGGTAGATCATGTATGTTGATGGATACATTGTGTGGATCATGTATCTATGTATCAGGTGGATACACTATGTATGATGATATGTATCAGGTAGATACTTGGTGTGCATCAGATGGATGCATTGTATGATCAGGGTGATCATGGATGACGAGCTTCTCCAGATGACATGTAGCAAGATGTTGCAGTGATGATGATCAGGATGGTCATGTGTACATCAGGATGATGTATGGTGAGTATCAGGATGATACTTTGTGGCCGTGGATCAGGTTGTGCAGATGAGCATGTCTGGGAGATCCTATAGGTTGGAGTTGCGTACCCATAACAGCCTGGGATGCTCTTTCGAGACATTGCTCTGGTGAGATCACATGTAATGTGCTCCTGGGAGATCTGATAGGTAGAGCTATGTGCTCGTAACATCCTGGGATGATTCAGCCAGGTTTTGTGATGGGTCACATGTAATGTGCTCCTGGGAGATCCTACAGGTAAAGCTGTGTGCTCGTAATAGCCTGGGATGTTGCAGCCAGGTTTTGTGACGCACATAATAAGTCCTGAGAATTCCACAGTATGGCCAGTGATGACAAAGACCTGCAGGTGGTGGGCCTACATCTAGTATGAAAAAGGACTGGCTCTGTAGAACTTCCTATGATGAGTAGATTCAGAGATTGATTGAGATAGCAGCAGCAGTGATGATGATGATGACTCGATGACGATTATCTAGTGACGATGATCCAGAGAAGATGACTTGTGCTAGAAGAGCTGTGTAGAGAAATATCTTCCTAGTTAATAGGGAGTGTTGATGTATATGTAACTTCGGAATGTATTTCACATATATGTATATTGTATTCCTATAGATATGTTATTATTCCTCTATACGGAAGTGTCGTCATTTATATTGTAAGTGTCGTAACTTATACTTGATGGGTTATTAGACCACCTTGTTGGGGTCGGCCCTGTATAATTCATGTGGGTCAAAGGGTTATTAGACCACCCTATTGGGGGTCGGCCATGTGGGTCAAAGGGTTATTAGACCACCCTAGTGGGGGACGGCCTAGTCAGCATTATGTTAAGTAGTTAAGTTGAGGCCAACCTAGTTGAGTAAAGGTCAAGTCAAGTTAGTGTATAAATAGAGAGTGTGCCTCTCTCATTTTACACATTCTATTTTGTCACTCACACTTGGGATAGTGGCGCACTTGTGGAGGAGGAGGCTCTGCTGCTAGGAGAAGACTATCTCTTGTATTCTGGTTGTATCATTGCTCTATCTATCTCTGAGGAATTTATTGGGGTTTTTCACCTTTATGATTTTCCCCAAGTAAACTCTGTGTCTCTTGTGTGCTTGCATTATTGTGTCCATGATTGATATGCTGTAGATTTGTTGTACATGTTGTTCTCTCAGTTAAGATCCTAGATCAGATTGAAGTAAATTCTGAAAATTTAACACGTTCTACACATTCAAGTCACAGGAACATTCCAGTTCTGAAACCCCAATAGATGAAAAAGATAAGTATTTAAAAAGAAATGACTTAATAAAGTCTTGTATATTAAAAACTCGACAGGGAAGATGACTTCTCAGCAACATAATTTACACAGTCTCTTTGGACACAAAACTTAAGATACTGTCACTCTAACCAGGCAAGCTGAGAAGCTTCCATACTACAGACATCAAATACAACACAGTACTAGAATCTCATTCCAAGACCACAAAGTGATTCAAACATCAACGATGGCCATTCTTCCAGGAGAACCTACAAAGGGTTTTACCACTGGGGCTTACTAGTTGAGCGAGCCATCAATTGCCAGCAAGATTTAACTCTATAACTCCACGGTGAAGGAAACACCTTCCACATAAATTAAAACGAGGTTATAACATTTTCAAAATAAATACTATACACAAGACCAAACTGAAATTATAATAAACAACATTCATCAAAAACCAAGATTACCTTCATAAGAGCAGAAAGTTGGAATGTTCATGCTTCCATTTCCAACCATCCAACCGATGCAACAAAAGAAACTTGCAAATACGACTTCTCAGACTCTACATATAACTCCAATTCAAACCCTAACCTGTTACACGACAAAAGCCACAGGGCTTCAACACCTATTTCTCCATTCGAACCTTAATAACTTATACAACATATTTCCACCATCAAATGTTGAAGAAGGAAGTTTTAGAGCCACCAAAGAATCAACCCGAGGTCGAACCCTGTCATTCAGCGGCCTGTCGGCCTCTCCCCCAAAACCAAAACTCCAAATGAATGCAAAAGACAAAAATACAATGGTATAGAAAATGCTTAAGGTTTAGATCTCAACAATCCAGACAAACTGGATCAACGGGTGAGATCTGGCCAGCTAAGCAACGCCACTACCAAGACAGTAATACGATTAACCTACACATTAAAATCTCATTTAATACCAAGCTCAGTTGTAATTCCATATCACTGAAGTATAGCTTAGAGATAGGCAGGGTCACCACGTTTTCTACAAAGTCCATCACGTGGAGCTGTTACAGGTTTTAGCCATCAAGACATTCCACTAACAAGGCACAGAGTTTCATAAATCCCCGATCCTACATATCACCTTGCCAGAGTGTGCCTGCGATGGTATTAACTCTTGTCAGGAGCATAATTAATGGTAATAGCACGACCCTACCATATAACCATGTTATATATAAATTCCAAACCTTATTGCATTTGCATAATATCTATGTTTCATATATTCCAATGTTAAGTTCTCATTTGCATAGTATGCACATATTGCAATTCGAATGTTAAGTCTTATATCACATAGTATGCATGCAATAGAATGTTAATGCTAAGTTTAAATTCGCATATGGTTATGCATTATAACCCTATTATTTATTCCATGGAGTATTGTGACAATTTAATATATGTCAATAATACATAACAAACCAATGTTTTGTCCATACATTCATATAGTAGATTAGGAATTGCAGAAGCATATAGTATTTTAGGATGCATATGAAATAGGTCATGTCGTTGTGGAGGCCAATTTTTAATATGCACCATAGCATAGTAATAATGCGAACATTAATACACATTTGCATTTCGAATTGAATAAGGTAGGATTCTAATTCTAAGAAGTCCCACTTTAATTTATTGTAGCATTATTCACTAATATCACTTATTGTTCAACCATGTCGTAACAATAGACATCATCTTATGCTTGTCGTTATCAAGATTTAAAGACTTTTTACTAGAGTACATCATGTCCAACCTTGTCACATCATTCAAACTGTTAATATAATTTGTAATTCCAATGATTCTACCAACAATTACAATAGAAGTATAGTGTAAAATATCTCTAGCTACACTCTCACATGTTAGAAGAAAAATAGTACAAGTTGATAGAAGAAAAATAGTACAAGTTGATAAAAGAAAAACTGAAACTTCATACCATGAATACCTTCATGCATGGCAGTACATACATCTATCTTAAAAACAGAGACGGCTAGCTGAAGCATATAACATTTTCTTGAAGTACTTGGATTAATCTATTACCTTACCTGCAAATCTGCGAAAGAAAAGAATCCAATGCTTTAGCTATCAAAGCTAAGTAAACCCAAGGGCACCCTATAGGAATCCCTTCAGAAGTATGCAAACAAGTCGTCAATATTATCTCTAAAACCAGTACGCATGAGAAGATAAACATTGTATTATTGCATTTACTATTGTTCAGAAATAACAATGGTAATTATGTGAAGTTGCCATTAGTTAATTAGTTAAATATATTTTATTCCACGGTTAACATTTCTTATGAATTTGCTATATCAAAAATTTTAAATTTTTAGCGATTTTTGGGATGTTACGCCTTCTTATTTTCATTAATCCATATTATAGTAGATGTCTCTCATCTTACAACCTTGGTGAGTGTGCACTTTAATTTTAACAATTCCAAATATGTTTGGTGGTTGTCACAAAAATGACACACATTTAAACCAATGTCAACTTGATTGGAAATCTCTAGGTCTTTTACTAGTTTTATTTGAATCATAGCGTCCTTGGCTTCTTCATTGAATCATAGTGTCCATGATTTCCTCATGACTATGTTCAAAACTTCAACCTTGGAGCAACATAAATGTTGTTCATTTGCAATAACTTTCTTAATATGACTTCATAAACATGTGGATACAATAACTATTTTGTCATATGGTTCAACAACAACTGGCCCTCTATATTCATCATCATTTGGGATGTAATCAACAGTTGGTAAGGACACAACATCTGCATAACTATCTACTCTTGTGTTTGTAGAATCATCATCAATTCTTCCAACCTGTTTAAGTAGATATTGACTACATCCATGGTTTCTAGCTCCATGAATCAGATCAATATATTTATCTGGCAAACAGGTTGAGAACAATGTGCAAGTGTTTTTTTCATTACACTTGTGGGCACATTTTCATCCTTATTGACATGAGAATTGGATGGTGATATGGAACTGGTCATGTCATTCACTTTAATGTCCAAAACATCAATTTCATAATTTTCATGCTTTGTTGGCTTATTTTATTGAAGGCGTTGTCAACAACTTTGTGAGTATCTTTTACAATTGACTATTCCATACAATCAAGTATTTCGTTCATCTTTCTTATTTTTTGATAAAAAATCATACTCAATTCTTTCCTAATTGATGACTTCATGGATAAAATAAATGTTTGAAAGTTAATTAACAATAATTATTATAATAGTAACTATGGTTAAGGGGGTGGGTATAAATAAAATAATGTTAATATAATAATAATTATTATATATGTATATAATTTTATCTATTGTTCAATTAACAAAATAATTATTATGATAATAATAACGATACTATTATATAATAATAGTTTTATTAACATTTTTTTTTGTAGGATGTGTGGATGGAGAGTAGTTATGGGAAGGATGTTGAATGGGAGGCACGGGAGTGAGTGCAGGGAGAGAGGAGAATGGGAGGGTGCTGGTGCGTTGGAGGAGAGTGTGGAGTTAGGACTAGAGGGGAGGAACGCGTAGGGATGAAGGGTGATGGTAGGATGGTAGGATATGTAGTAGGGGATAGGTGTGAGCTATGGCATTAGGAAATGTAAGTGTAAGTGGGGGAAACGTGCAGGGGTGCGCAAGTGGAAGGGAACAAGGGGGAGGCCACGTAAGTGGAGGAGAGGCTAGACGTGGGGGTGTGGCTTGTAGCCAGTGGCAGTGGGAGAGAGAGAGTGGAGGTCGAGGCTAAGGGAGAAGCGGTGGAAGTTGGGAGGAGATGTGAGTGATGGATGCAACGAATGATGTATAGGATGAGAGGGAAGTGGAGTAGAACAAATGGAGGGAAGGAAAAGGGAGAAGGTCGCAGGTGGAGAAGGTAATGGAATAGAGGAGTGGAGGTGGGTGTGTAGGGAGATGTATGAAGTGGTGGAAGACGATTAAGACGGTGAGTAGAAGATGGTGAAGACGAAGGAGAATACACTGAAGATGGTGAAGACGACGTATAGTGTGAGGGGAGAAAAAGGAGTTGGAATGTAGGATTAAGAGGGATGGCAGGATTCGTGGAGGTGGGGAAAATGAGAAAATGATGAGTGAAATCGAGTGAATGGAAGGACACTAGCGAGGAGAGAAACCGGCTCTAATACCAATGTAACACTGAATCTCGTTTTATAAAAAAAAATTATGTATCTAGGATACCACTTGGAGTGGACACGATTCGAGAAACCCACAATGATATATAAGAGGAGAAGTATCATCTTACAACTAATATTAATTTTTTATGATTATCATTACTTAATTATTATTTGTATTTATATTATTATTTTTTATGTTTATAACATTTCTCTATTTTGGGTGGAGAATTCAAGAGTTTTACAGACACCCATTGTCCATCACGAATAAATACTTTGTACACTTGAATCCTCCCTCATCTTTCTAAAAAATTACCTCCAAGAACAAGGATGTCACATGAAAATATTTTTTCTAAACATGCACTCAATATTATCGGAAGTTTGATGATAGTTTCCACATTTTGTCATTTCCAACGAAATTTTTTTCATTCCTACAACTAGTTCACCAGAAGGCTTTAAATTTCGTCATATGTGCAATGACCTTTTGTCTCAAGTGCGAAATCCTTTCTAATGCCCTAAAGTTGGATTTGCATTGTCAGTTGACATTCCCAAAAATTGAAAATCATTAGTAGTTTGTCGACACTTGTGGAGTCCCTATTACAATGAGTCTCTGTCATTCATGCAACAATAGTTCAACAAAGTGAACTGCTACACTTGTTTTTTTTTTGTTGGACACGTGGCATATTTTTTCTTTTGAATATAAGATGCCAAGATAGTTTTTTCGGGTGTACAATGTTATTTTTCTAATGAACAATTTTTTTAATGTTAGTCGGAAGTGCGACTGGAATTCAATGAAACATCTTTTCTAAAACGTCGAACTTCATACCCAAATATATTAATGAAACTAGGAAGCACTGATGATGAGATGGTCATACAATGACATATGCACTAGTGATTATGTGTTCTCAAGCACTAAAATTATTTTCAAAAATTGAATTACCAATCTCTAATTTTTATTTATTATTGTTGAGTATAATTGTCATTGATGCCAAAAGTATTCATTAATGACAAAGGATATGATGATATGGAATATATGATGATGTGGCATGAGTGATTAGTATGCAAATCTACCTGATGGTGTTCTAGTACCTTCATGATGTCAATATTACCATTTGACCTAATTATATAAAGATTTGTCAGTTTGGAGAAATTATGGAAATTAACTAAGTATTGGAAACTTGGTCCAAATGACCTCAGAAAAATGCCCGCCATACCTCATAAGAGAATGATAAAATGTATCTGAAAATATCAGGCTATACCTTGTTGAATAGGCTATCTTACCATGGTCTCATTTCTCCAAAAGAGTGTTTTATGACAAAGTTATAGGTCTGCCAAAAGTGTCCTCTGGCTTGATTTGCACTACTCCAATAAAATGCCCTCCAAGGAGAGAGAACGAGGTTTCAGAGGATGAAATTGGCTTGGATGGAATCAACATGTTGTCCCCTATGCTTTGGATGTTTCATATTTCCAAGTTGGTGAAAATAAAAATTACCTCATGTTGACTTAGGGTTTGATAATCTTGTCTAAGTGTTAAATCAGTAGTTTAAGAGGCTATTTTCAAATGCACACCATATGATGTGTGTGTGTCAATAAATTCAACAAATGACATGGCTATGTTCCTTGTTGAATTTTTTATCCAGTCATGGTTTCATTTTTCCCTATGGAGGTAACATGTGTGAGAAATGGACCTACCAAGTTGAATAAAAATCATGTCTACACAGCTTATGGTTATGCCCGCAAGGGGCTTTCCCGCATAAAGACTTATGGTTATGCCCACAAGGGGGATTATTCCCACAAGGGGATTACGATTATGCCCGTGGGTTATACCCGCAAGGGGATTTTCCCACAGAAGGCTATGCCCGTAGAAGGTTATGCCCGCACAAAGGCATAAAGATATGCCCAGAAGGAACATATGCCTATAGGAAGACGAAGCATATGCCCGCAGGCTCTAGCATGTGCTCGCAAGCCCTTGTACATGCCCGAAAGGCTTACAATATTCCCACAAGTTCTTGCATATGCCCATAGGACCTTGTACATGCCCGAAAGGCTTACAATATTCCCATAGGCTCTTGCATTTTCCTGTAGGCCCTTGTACATGCCCGCAAGATATATAATAAACAAAATACATTATTCATTAATTAATAAACAAATATCTAATTCATTTAGAAAGACACGATTGTGAAAAGACACGAGTTTCAGCATGAAGAGATGCGACTGTAAAAAATGTGAGATACATGATGGTATATAAATAGATATTTGAAGGGGAAGAAGCATGTCTTTGTAATCGAGATCGAGGTAGCAGCAAGAAAAGATAGAAACCAAGAAAATGAAGAATAACCAGTGACAAAATTGAAGAAAAAGAAGATATGGAAATCTGATAAAAACAAATAAGGGTTGTTGGGAGATGCAAGCCTATAGGGGGTTGTAGCCTCCTTCCAGTTTCTACTGGTAAACAGGGTGTTGGTGCATCCTTGAGTTGTAGCTGAGAATTTGGGTGTTGGTGCTTACAAACTATTTGTAAATATAATTTTGCAGTAATAGAAAGTATTGGTTGTTGATGTATATCTAACTTCAGAATGTATTTCATCTATGTATTTCATATATATTTATTGTACCCTTTTAAGAGATGTGTTATTCCTCTATAAGGAAGTGTCGTCATATGTATTGACAAGTGTCGCAAGTGTGTGAACTTGCCGATGGGTTATTAGACCACCATATGTGGGGTCGACCCTATTTTATGTAATATGTAATTAATGTACCTAACTAGACAAGTCGGCCCCATAAGGATATTGGGCAAACATGTTAAGTATAAATAGAGATCGGGAGATCTCTATTTGGATCATTCGGAAACTCACACTTCTCTCACTCAGAAAGTGGCGCACTAGTGAGGAGGAGGATCATCTACTACTAGGATACTATCTCTATGTATTTTGGTTGTACTTTGGTTGAGCCATTGCTCTCTCTATCTCTGAGGAAGTTGTGGGGTTTTTCACCTTAGGGTTTTTCCCACGGAAACTATGTGTCTCTTGTCTCTCATGCTTTTGATTCTTGTGATGATTGACATGCTTGTTATGATTGATATGCATTGATATACTGTACATGTTATTCTCTCAGTAAAGATCCTAGAGTATTGTGAATTAATGCTCAAAATTTAACATGGTATCAGAGCTAACTTGAGAAGAAGACATTGTGCAGTGACAAAAACTAGGGTTTCTTGTTTATTGGGTTTCTCTCCACAGATTTTGGGAAAACATTATAGTATATTGACTCTACTCATCAAGGAGAATCTATCTGTCCAATCAGAATTCAATTCTGAGCATTTTCAGATTTGGCCCTAAAACTTAGGGTTTCCTCAAAAATAGTAATTTCTGGAATCTGAAGACATATCCAAAAGCTCCTTGCAAAAATCGAAGTTTAGAGCTTTGGATCGAGATTTTTGGCTGGATAGATCTCCGGGAAACTCAAACCCTAATTCAGGGTCCTCCTTAGTGAATCTGAGAAGACAGAAAGACAGTTTTGAAGGGTGTAGCTTTGCAGATCTCAAATTCTGAATACACCAGGTTGATCAGCTCATCAAGGCCCAACTTTCTATCCTTCCAGAAAGTTGAAAATCACATTTTGAATTTTTAGGGTTTTTCTGACAAACCCTAATCCGGGACCAGATCTAGTTTTCAGCAATTCAAGTGGTAAGACCTAAATCTTTTCTATTTCCATTTGAAGTACTCTTTAAGATGTCTCACCACACCTAGCTTGAGGATAAGCTTGAAGGGGCTAATAACTTCTGATCCTGGAAGTATAGGATTGGGTTAATCTTGGAAGAGACTGAGTTGGACTCATATGTAAAAGAAGACATCCTATTCTAGAGGATGAAGAGGCTAAAATATTGCATAAGAAGAACTTGGTCAAGGCAAAGAGAATCATTGCTGATTCTATCAAAGACCATCTCATACCACATGCGCCATCTCTGAAGACACCCAAGGAGATGTTTGACTCTTTGACCAAGCTTTTTGAAGGGAAGAACATAAATCGGAATATGACCCTATGGAATCAATTGAAAGGGGTCAAGATGTCGAATGGAGAAACCATTCAATCCTATTTCTCCAAGGTCTCTCAGATCAAGGAGCAACTTGAAGTTGTAGATGAAATGGTGGAGAATGGTGAAATTGTTATGACCACTTTGAATGGCCTACCTAGGTCATGGGACTCTTTTATCCAAGGGATCTGTGCAAGAAAGAAATTAATCTCCTTTAGTAGACTGTGGGAGGAATGTTATCAAGAAGAAGCAAGGCTTGTGGCAAGAGTAGAAAAGATGGGGAATGAATATCAAGCTCTCACAGCACACACCAAGAAAGGAAAATCTAAAAGAGAGCCATCCCACTTCAAGGGATCTTCACACCACCATTCTCATAAGGATAAGAAAAATATTATATGCTTCACTTGCAATGAGAAGGGTCACTTTGCTTCAGAATGTCCCAAGAACAAAAGGGACAACAACAACAACTCCAGCAAGAAGAAGAAGGGTAACAAAAGAAGGTACCATGCTCATGCTGCTGAAGACGATGAACCTCCAAAGAAGAAGGCTAGGGCAGAAAGTGATGATGACTCATCAAGTGAAGAAGAGTATGTTCTTATCGTTGCTCTCACATGTACTATCTCACATGGTTGTAATGATTGGTTAATTGACAGTGGGGCTTCCAAACACATGACTGGGTTTAAAGAATCTTTTGTAAATCTATCTGAACATGAATCACCCCATAAAGTGAAACTTGGGGATGATTATCAATACCCCATCAAAGGATGTGGTGAAGCCTCCTACAACCTAGATTCTGAAAAATCATTGAAGATGAAAGAAGTCCTTTATGTACTTGACTCAAGAAGAACCTACTCTCCATCTCTGCATTGGATGCAAAAGGTATGAGGGTTGAATTTGTGGATGGCCAAGCCCTAATGTGGCCAAAGGGTAATACCATAAATGATGCAGTAGTAATTGGAGAGCAAGAGGGAGGTTTGTATAAATTAAAAGGACAACCTGACCATGCCATGGTGCATGATTCCATGGATCCAAGTGAACTTTGGCATACAAGACTTGCACATATGCACTACAGGGAATTACCAATTGCAAGTAAGGCTGTAGAAGGTCTTCCTGGAATCAAGACCAAGCATGAAGGTGTTTGCAAAGGATGTGCAAAAGGTAAGAACATTAAGAAGGATTTCCCAAGCAGTGAAAGCAAGGAAAAATGTATTTTGGAAATCATCCACTCAGATGTATGTGGTCCTATGTCATCCAATTCTCTAAGTGGGTATGTTTACTATGTCTCTTTCATTGATGACTTCTCCAGGAAGACTTGGGTTTACTTCTTGAAGAAAAAATATGAGGTGTTTGATAAGTTCAAGGAATTCAAAACCTTGATGGAGAATCAAACTGATAAGAACATCAAAACACTTAGATCCGACAATGGTGGAGAATTCACCTCAGGTGACTTCAAGAAGCTTTACAGTGATTCAGGGATTAAGAGGGAGTTGATTGCTCCTTACAATCCACAACATAATAGAGTTGCAGAAAGGAAGAATAGAACAATCATGGAAGCAGCAAGGGTAATGCTACATGTCCAGGATCTACCTATGCATCTATGGGCAGAAGCAGCCAGGACAACTGTATATGTACAGAACAGAACACCCCACAAGATATTGGACAACAAGACACCAAAAGAGATCTTTTCTGGTAAGAAACTTGAAGTCAGCCATCTCAGAATATTTGGTTGTCCAGTATACACTCATGTCCCAAAGGAAAAGAGGACCAAACTAGACCCTTCAGGAAAGAAAGGTATCTTTGTGGGTTAAAGTGAAAGCTCGAAGGCTTACAGAATATACTTTCCAGGGTTCAAGAAGATTGATGTCAGCAGGGATGTAACATTTGATGAAAACTCAACATTCATCAAATCAAGGATGGCACCTACATAAGTTTATGAAGAACCTAAGGAAACTAGATTTCAAGAAACTACCATGACTGAAGCAATTCCAGAGGTTGTTCATGAGTTTGAAGATCCGCAAGAACCTATAGATCTACCCCATGAGGATAACTCTCACAAGAGGAAACCTGTATGGGCTAGAGAGCTCATTCAAGCTGCCGAAAGATTTGGCATTCCAGAAGAAGAACACAGAGCAAAGAAGAGAACCAGATCACATACCAGCTATATTTCTTTACTCTATGACATCATGAATAAAGAACCTTCCAGTTATGAAGAAGCAGCGGAAAAGAAAGAAAGGAAGGATGCCATGGTCGAGGAATGAAGAATGATGTTTGGGATGTTGTCCCAAGACCTAAAGAGAAGTCTGTTGTGACTTCCAAATGGATCTACAAAATGAAGCATGTTGCAGATGGCAGCGTAGAAAAATACAAGGAAAGATTTGTAGCTCGTGGCTTCTCTCAGAAATAGGGAATAGATTATGAAGAAACTTTTGCACCTGTAGCCAGGTATACTTCCATCAGAACAGTACTTTCCCTGGCTGCAGCGATGAAATGGAAAATACACCAGATGGATGTCAAGACTGCTTTCTTGAATGGTGTAGTTGAAGAGGAAGTATATGTGGAGCAACCACTTGGTTTCGAAGCACACTACAGGGAGTCATATGTGTACAGATTGAAGAAAGCCTTGTATGGCTTGAAGCAAGCTCCCATAACTTGGTATGGTAGGATGGAGATTTTCCTATCTAGTTTGGGCTTTACCAAGAGTAAAGCTGATTCCAACCTTTACTACAAGGTTGCGGAAGGGAATCTTGTGGTTCTACTCCTATATGTGTATGACCTGTTTGTAACAAGAGATGACAAACTGATTGCAGATACTAAGAGGAAGCTTGCTGCCGAATTCGATATGAAGGACTTAGGGATGATGCATTATTTCCTAGGTATGGAGGTGTGGCAGAGTACAGATGGTATCTTCCTTGGACAAGGGAAGTACACTGTAGATATCCTGAAGAGGTTCAGGATGATGGATTGCAAGGCCATGGCCACACCTATGGCATTGAATTTGAAGCTTCTATGTGATGCTTCATCTAAGCTGGTTGATGTCTCTATGTATCGTCAGATGATTGGGTCCTTAATGTGCCTGATGAATATGAGACCAAATATTTGCTTTGCGGTGAACACATTGAACCAATTCTTGACGGATCCGAGGAGTGTTCACCTAGTTGCTGTAAAGCATATTCTGAGGTACCTAAAGGGTATAGTGGAATATGGGCTCAAGTATGATGTGAATCAAAAGTTTAACCTGCAGGGTTATGTTGATTCAAATTGGGAAGGCAGTGCTAAAGATAGGAAGAGCACATCTGGGTATTGCTTTAGTATGGGATCAAGTGTGATCTCTTGGTTTAGCAGGAAGTAGTCTTGCGTAGCAATGAGTACAACTGAGGCAGAGTATGTTGCAGCCTGTTCAGCTAGTTGTGAGGTAGTATGGATTTGGAAGCTACTATCTGAGTTATTTGATCTCCCATTGGATGCTACTGGTATCTTCTGTGGTAACCAGAGTTGTGTGAAGCTGTCTGAGAACCCAGTGTTTCATGACAAGTCGAAACACATAGAGATCAAATATCACTATATCAGGGATATGGTGCAGAGAGGAGCAGTGAAGCTCCTGTATGTTGCGATGGATGAGCAGATTGTAGATGTGCTGACGAAACCACTAGCCAGAGTGAAGTTCGAGTACTTCGGGGAGAGGCTTGGTGTTCTTCAGATCGATGACACTTCAAGGAAGAGGTGATGGACACATTTGCGGAAGCCATTCCAAGCATGTTGGAAGGAGGATCCTTCACATGGTTGTGGATGTAAGCACTCGATGATGAGCATCAGGATGATGCTTAAATTACTGCTCTGTGTATGCATCAAGTTGATGCTGGATATGATCGGTTGGATCATTTATATGTATATGTATGTATTCATCATGTTGGATGCTGGATATGATCAGTTGGATCATTTATATGTATTTTGTATATGCATCATGTTGGATGCTTGGACCATGTATCTGTATATGTATCAAGTGGATACTGTGTATGATCAGGTAGATCATGTATGTTTATATATATCAGTTAGATGCATTGTGTGGATCATGTATCTATGTATGTATCAGGTGGATACATTGTATGATCAGGTGGATCATGTATGATGATATGTATTAGGTAGATACTTGGTATGCATCAAGTGGATGCAGTGTATGATTAGGATGATCATAGATGACGAGCTTCAGAATGTTTCTCCAGATGATATGTATCAGGATGATACAGTTATGATGATCAAGATGATCATGTGTACATCAGGATGATGTATGTTGAGTATCAGGTTGATACTCTGTGGCCGTGGATAGGTTGTGCAAAGGAAATCCTATATTTGTTCTAGGTCACATCCAATATGAAAAAGGACTAGCACTGTGTATCACATGTAAGACCTAGGAGATCCTATAGGTTGGAGTTGTGTACCCGTAATAGCCTGAGATGCTCTTTTGAGGGTTTGTGATAGTGGACCACATGTAAGACCTGGGAGATCCGATAGGTTGGGCTGTGTGCCTGTAATAAGTCCTCGGATGCTCTTTCAAGGTTTTTTGGTGGGATGCTACATGTAAGACCTAGGAGATCCGATAGGTTGGGTCGTGTGCCCATAATGAGTCCTGGGATGCTCTTTCAAGGGTTTGTAGCATAGGTCACATGTAATCAGTCCTGGAGATCTTGTCGATCGTGCTTAGGCACATAAATGTTCCTGGGATTCTCTTTAGAGTTCTTGCCGATCGTGCTATGCACATAAACGTTCCTGGGACACTCTTTTAAGGTTTTGTGATAGTCACATGTAATAAGTCTGGAGATCTGGACAGGATGAAAAAGGCCTTAGATTCTCTTTAGGGTTCTTGCTAGTCAAGAGACTCTTTTAAGGTTTTTTGACTCACGTAATAAGTCCTAAGGATTCCACAGTATGGCCAATGATGATGAAGACCTGCAGGTGGTGGGCCTACATCCAGTATGAAAAAGGACTGGCTCTGTAGAACTTCCTATGACGAGTAGATTCAGAGATTGGTTGAGATAGAAGTAGCAGTGATAGTGACAATGACGGTGCATCGATGACGATGATCCAGAGAAGAAGACTTGTTCTAGCAGATCTGTGTCGAGAAATACCTTCTTAGTTAAGAGGGAGTGTTGATGTATATGTAACTTCGGAATGTATTTCATATATATTTATTGTACCCTTATAAGAGATGTGTTATTCCTCTATAAGGAAGTGTCGTCATGTGTATTGAAAAGTGTCGCAAGTGTGTGAACTTGCCGATGGGTTATTAGACCACCATGTGTGGGGTCAACCCTATTTTATGTAATATTTAATTAATGTACCTAACTAGACAAGTCGGCCCCATAAGGATATTGGGAAAACAGGTTAAGTATAAATAGAGATCGGGAGATCTCTATTTCGATCATTCGGAAACTCACACTTCTCTCACTCAGAAAGTGGCACACTAGTGAGGAGGAGGATAATCTGCTACTAGGATACTATCTTTGTGTATTTTGGTTGTACTTTGGTTGAGCCATTGCTCTCTCTATCTCTGAGGAAGTTGTGGGGTTTTTCACCTTAGGGTTTTCCCCACGGAAACTCTGTGTCTCTTGTCTCTCATGATTTTGATTCTTGTGATGATTGACATGTTTGTTATGATTGATATGCATTGATATTCTGTACATTTTATTCTCTCAGTAAAGATCCTAGAGTATTGTGAATTAATGCTCAAAATTTAACATTGGTGGTTTTCCCAATTGGGCTTCCACGATAATATTGTGTATTCTATCTTCTTTGTTGATTCTATTTTAAATGTGATAAAAATTTAAAAGATAGCCTAATACTAATTCACCCCCCCTCTCATTATTTCTTGATATTCCAACAATTGGTATCAGAGCAGGCTCTTCACTAAAAGTTTAAAACACTTGAAGAGAAAACAAAAATTATCACTATGGATCAACAAGTGAAAATGTCCTCCAAGGTTCCAATATTCAATGGAGAGTATTATGTGTTCTGGAGCATCGGGATGAGAAGCTATATAATGTCTCTTGGATTAGATGTTTGTATGTTTATAGAAACATGGTACACATATCCCAAAACCCCTCCCATATATCTTGAAGGAATAAAAAAAAATGGAAGCAATGCCAAAGTTGTTAATGCAATATTGGTTGGATTAGCCACAACAGTCTTTGCCAAAGTGATGCATTGCAAAATAGAGAAGGATATCTGGGACAAATTGCAGACTATCTATGAAGGATACACCAAGGGAAAAAGGGAAAAACTCCATACTTTTAAAACCCAATTTGAAAGTCTAAAAATGAAGGAAGAAGAAAACATTTCAGAATACTTTGAGAGAATTGATGAAATTGTAAATGAAATTCAAGGGCTAGGAGAAGAATTGGAAGAAAGAGAAATAGTTGAAAAAGTACTGAGATCACTTCTAATGATTTACAATCCTAATATTTCCACACTAGAAGATAGAGAAAATATTGACAAACTCACCATGGAAGAAATATATGGAATTCTCATAGCTTATGAAATGAGGATTGGGCAAGACAACTCTCAAAAGAAGGAAGCAGCTTTTAAATTATCAAAAGTAGATAAGAAATTTAAAATGGAGTTTCAATCAGAAGACTCTAGTGATGAAGAAGCACTTCTTGTTAAAAATCTTAAGAGAGGTACTGGAAGTTTCAAAGGGAAATTGCCCTTAAAATGTTTTAACTGTGAGGGAATTGGTCACTTTGCTTCCAAATGCCCTTATCCAAAACAAGAAGATGATGATGAGTGCCCTGATAACTTCAAGAAAAACAAAAAGAAAACCTTTTATTCCATGGATGACAGCTGCTCAAATGAGTCTGGTGAAGATGAAGAAGCAAAAGTCTTATTCATGGGAGTAGAAAATAAAATATTTGATGAAGAAGCAGAAGGTGTGGTAGATCTTAAAACAGAACTTGAAAGTGGTGTTGAATAATTAGAAGGAATTAGTATTGACTTAAAAAATCATCCTCAAGAAACCAGAAAGGAAAAATACAATCTAGAACGGCAGCTCAAGATATAAGAAGAAAAATTAGAAAAGCTCGAAGATGAAATAATCTTGCTTAGAAAAAGGACTTATGAAGAATCCTTTCAATCAAAATTTAAGAGCATCTCAAAAAATCTAGATGACATCATAAGTTGTCAAAGATCATTCAGCAATAAAACTGGACTAGGTTATGACAAAGGAAAGAAGTCAGAACAATCATCTTTCATGAATAAAGATGGAAATAAAAATATTTATGTCGATGCACTTATGAAACCAGTTGTAAAGGAATACAGACAAAAATTTGCTCACTCTCAAAGCAAGACAGATAATGTGCCAAGTAAACATCAACAACTATTTCTGGGAAATTGTTATGCATGTACCAATTTTGGACATATAGCTAGAAATTGTAAACTAAATGATCCTATTGGGAAGGGCCTTACATCACAATATCTATTGTATAAGAAGAATGGCACTGGAAGTAATACAAAAGGAATAAGCTACAACTCTTTTGCTCCTCTTCAGAATTATAGTATATAATGTTACAAATGTGGTAACCTAGGACATATAACTAACGATACCTATGAAGAATGTTACCACAAAACCTCAAGACAATGAGGAAAAGAAGGTTTGGAAGAAGAAGGAAGATTTGAAATGCTCAATAGCTCTATGTGCAACTGAAAAACAAAATATATGGCATGTAGATAGTGGATGTTCAAAACATATGACAAGAGACCCACATAAATTTATAAGTCTAAAAATAAATCAGAAAGGAAAAGTCACTTTTGGAGATAATCTATGCTCTAAAATAATTGGGAAGGGTACAGTGGCTCTTAGATACAAGATGAAAGCTGAAAATGTTTTACTTGTAAAAAAATTAAAACTAAATCTTTTAAGTGTAAGCCAAACATGTGATCAAGGACACATATGTATATTTGATTCCAAGAAATGTGAAATTAGGAAAAAGGATTCAAGAAAAATTGTTGGGACTGCTGTGAGAACTCCAAGCAATGTGTATATTCTAGAAAATGAAGAACAATGTCATATGAGTCAAATTGATGAAATTTTTCTATGGCATAGAAGGATGGGACATTTGAACTTTGACAATCTTGTAAAATTTAGTAAAAAGGGAGTTGTAATAAATTTACCAAAGATCATAAAACCACCAAACCATGTTTGTAGACACTGTCTTCATGGGAAGCAAACAAGAACAAGCTACAAGGTCAAAGAGCATGCAACCTCTTAGCCATTAGAAATCATTCACACTGATCTTTGTGGGCCTACAAGGACTAAAAGCTTTCAAGGTGAATATTACTTCATGTTATTAACTGATGATTATACTAGGATGACTTGGGTGGCATTTCTTAAAGAAAAATCAGAATCTTTCATGAAGTTTAAAGCCTTTAAAGCACTTATTGAAAATGAAGCAAATCTCTAGATTAAATGTCTAAGATCAGATAATGGTGGTGATTTCACCTCAAATGAATTCAATGATTTTTGTGAAAATCATGGAATCAAAAGGAAGTTTTCAACCCCCAGAACTCCTCAACAAAATGGAGTGGTCGAGAGGAAAAATAGGATTGTTCAAGAAGCAGCTAGAACTATGTTAAATGAATCAAAAATTCCTGATGGATATTGGAGAGAAGCATTATATACAGCTATCTATGTACAAAAAAGACGACAGCTTAGAGTAAATAGTGACAAAACTCCTTATGAGCTATGGTTTGTAAGACCAGCTATAGTTAAATACTTTAGAGTTTTTGGAAGTAAGTGCTACATAAAAGAGATGATGATAATCTAGGGAAGTTTGACTCTAGAACAGATGAAGGCATATTTCTGGGATATTCTTCCACCAAAAGAGCATACAGATGTTATAATCTAAGGTTGCACAAGATCATAGAAAGTGAAAATTTAACTATAGTTGACACTAAACCAAGAAGGCTAAAAGTCCAATAAAATGTGGATGTTGAATAAACTAATGATGAAATAGATGATGAAGAAAAAGAAGAAAGTTCACAAGAAGAAGATATTCTTGAAAAGGAAGAAGAAGAGAAACAAGAGAATGAAGACTCCCCCAGATCAGACACAAAAGCACCATCCAGACAAGTTCAAAACAATCATCTTGAAATTCAAATTATTGGTGACAAAAATTCAGGAGTTCAAACAAGGAGAAAATTGTTTTATGATGAAGAACAAGCACTGCTTTCGATAATAGAACCTAAAAAATTTAAAGAAGTTTGCAAAAGTGAGGATTGGATCAATGCTATGAACAATGAACTTGATCAAATAGAAAAGAGCCAAACTTGGGAACTTGTCCTAATACCTAAGGACATGAATGTCATTGGGACCAAATGGAGTTTTAAAAACAAGTTCAATGAGGATGGTCATGTGATAAGGAACAAATCCAGATTAGTATGCAAGGGATATGCTCAAGTAGAAGGTGTTGATTTTGAAGAAACTTTTGCACCTATAGAAAGACTTGAATCCATTAGAATGTTCTTATCTTTTGCATGCTACAAGGACTTCAAAGTGTATCAAATGGATGTAAAATATTCATTTCTTAATGGAGTACTTGAAGAAGAAGGATATGTAGAGCAGGCTGAAGGTTTTCTCTTATCAGAAAATAGAGATTATGTTTGAAAACTTAAGAAGGAACTCTATGGTCTTAAACAAGCTCCAAGAGCATGGTTCTCAAGACTTGAAAAGTATTTAAAACAACAAGGATATAAAAGAGAGGCTACTGACAACAATTTGTACATAAAGTTTGAAAACAAAAATATGATCATTGTTGTAGTCTATGTAGATGATATCATATTTGGAAGTGATCTACAAATTCTGACTATAAACTTTGCTTCGGAAATGAAGAATGAATTTGAAATGTCAATGTTGGGCGAACTAACATTCTTTCTAGGTTTACAAGTATCTCAATCAGAAAAAGGGATCTTCATCTCTCAAATGAAGTATATCAAAGAGACGTTGAAAAAATTCAAAATGGAAGAATCCAAACCCGTTAGTACTCCTTGGTCACTGGTTGTAAATTAAGCAAGGATGATGAATATTTAGAAGTAGATCATACTATGTATAGGTCAATGATTGGTATTTTATTATATGTAACAACCACAAGACCAAATGTAATGTAGGTTGTAGGTTTGGTTTCCAGATTCCAATCAGCCCCAAAAGAAAACATGTGGCTGCAGTAAAAAGAATTCTTAGATATCTAAAAGGTATTATGGATTATGGACTATGTGTTGATGTATATGTAACTTCGGAATGTATTTCATCTGTGTATTATATATATATTTATTGTACCCTTATAAGAGATGTGTTATTCCTCTATAAGGAAGTGTCGTCATGTGGATTGACAAGTGTCGCAAGTGTGTGTACTTGCCGATGGGTTATTAGACCACCATATGGGGTCGGCCCTGATTAATATATATTATAATGTGGATGTACTCAAGTAGACAAGTCGGCCCCAGTAGGTCACTGGGCAAAAAGGTGAGTATAAATAGAGATAGGAGATCTCTATTTTACTCACTCGGAAAAGTAACTATGTCTCTCTCTGAAAAGTGGCGCACTAGTGAGGAGGAGGAGGATCATCTGCTAGGAGACTATCTCAGTGTTATTAGGTTGTATTTTGGTTGAGCCATTGCTCTCTCTATCTCTGAGGAAGTTGTGGGGTTTTTCACCTTAGGGTTTTCCCCACGGAAACTCTGTGTCTCTTGTCTCTATGCTTTTGATTCTTGTGATGCTTGTGATGCTTGTCATATTATGATTGTCATGCATTGATATACTGTAGATGTTATTCTCTCAGCAAAGATCCTATAGTATTGTGATTTAATACTAAAAATTTAACATGGTATCAGAGCTTAACTGAGAAGAAGACATTTTGCAGTGACGGAAGCTTGTATTCCTTGGTTATTGGGTTTCTCTCCACAGATTTTTGAAATTCAGTATAGTAGATTGGATCTACTCATCAAGGCGCATCTATCTGTCCAATCAGAATTCAGTTCCGAGCATTTTCAGATTTGGCCCTAAAAATTAGGGTTTCCACAAAAATAGGAATTTATGGAAACTGAAGGCACAGCTGGAAGCTCCTTGCAAAAATCGAAGGTTAGAGCTTTGAATCGAGATTTTTGGCTGGGTAGATCTCCGGGAAACTCAAACCCTAATTCAGGGCTCTCCCTAGTGAACCCGGGAGGACAAAAAGGCAATTTTGAAGGACAAGACTTTGCTGATCTCAAATTCTGAATATACTAGGCTGATCAGCTCTCCAAGGCGCATCTTTCTATCCTTTCAAAATTTTGAAATTCACATTTTGAATTTTTAGGGTTTCTCTGACAAACCCTAATCCGGGACCAGATCCAGTTTTCAGCACTTCAAGTGGTAAGTTCTAAATCTTTTCTATTTCCATTTGAAGTACTCTTAAAGATGTCTCTTCACACCAAGCTTGAGGATAAGCTTGAAGGGGCTGATAACTTCCGAGCCTGGAAGTATAGGATTGGGTTAATCCTGGAAGAGAATGAGTTGGACTCATATGTGAAAGAAGACATCCCTATCCCAGAGGATGAAGAAGCCAAGGCATTGCACAAGAAGGACTTGGTCAAGGCAAAGAGAATCATTGTTGATTCTATCAAAGACCATCTCATACCTCATGTGTCTTCTCTTAAGACACCCAAAGAGATGTTTGAATCTTTGACCAAGCTATTTGAAGGAAAGAACATAAATCGGAAGATGACCCTGCGGAACCAATTGAAAGCAGTGAAGTTTCAGAATGGAGAAAACATTCAATCTTACTTTTCAAGGGTATCTTAGATCAAGGAACAATTAGAAGCAGTAGATGAAATGGTGGAGAATGGTGAGGTGGTGATGACTACTCTAAATGGCCTACCCAGGTCATGGGATTCCTTTATTCAAGGAATTTGTGCAAGGAAGAAGTTGATCTCCTTCAGTAGACTTCAGGAAGAATGTTCTCAAGAAGAAGCTAGACTTATAGCTCATGAGGAAAAGATGGGAGGAGAAGATCAAGCTCTTGCAGCTCACACCAAAAGAAGCAAAACCAAGAAGGATCACTCTCACCACAAAAGATCTCATCAAAGGAGTAAGAAGGACCTAAGATGATTTACATGCAATGAGAAGGGTCACTATGCTTCAGATTGTCCCAAGAACAAAAGGGATAATAACAACAACTTCAGTAAGAAGAAGAAGGGCAGCAAAAGAAGATTTCATGCTCATGCTGCCGAAGATGATGAACCTCCAAAGAAGAAGGCTAAGGCAGAAAGTAGTAGTGATGATGACTCATCAAGTGAAGAAGAATATGTTCTAATTTCTGCTCTTACAGGTACCATCTCCCATGGATGTAATGATTGGTTGATTGATAGTGGGGCTTCCAAACACATGACTGGGTTTAAAGAATCCTTTGTGAACCTATCTGAACATGAGTCACCCCATAAGGTGAAACTTGGGGATGATTATCAATACCCAATCAAAGGAAGTGGTGAAGCCTCCTACAACCTAGATTCTGGAAAATCATTGAAGATGAAAGAAGTACTTTATGTACCTGGGCTCAAGAAGAACTTACTCTCCATCTCTGCATTGGATGCAAAAGGTATGAGGGTTGCATTTGTGGATGGCCAAGTCCTAATGTGGCCAAAGGGAAAGACCATAGATGATGCAGTAGTGATTGGAGAGCAAGAGGGAGGCTTGTATAAATTGAAGGGACAACCTGAACATGCCATGGTACATGAATCCATGGAGCCAAGTGAACTTTGGCATAGAAGACTTGCTCATATGCACTATAGGGCACTTCCAATTGCAAGCAAGGCAGTAGAGGGTCTTCCTGAAATCAAGACCAAACATGAAGGTGTTTGCAAAGGATGTGCAAAAGGTAAGAACATTAAGAAGGCCTTCCCAAGCAGTGAAAGCAAGGCAAAAGACATCCTGGAAATCATCCACTCAGATGTATGTGGCCCTATGTCATCCAGCTCCCTGAGTGGGTATGTTTACTATGTATCATTCATTGATGACTTCTCCAGGAAGACTTGGGTATACTTCTTGAAGGGAAAAGATGAGGTGCTTGATAAATTCAAGGAATTCAAAACCTTGATGGAGAATCAAACTGACAAGAAAATCAAGACATTCAGATCTGACAATGGTGGAGAATTCACCTCAAATGACTTCAAGAAGCTTTGTAGTGATTCAGGGATTAAGAGGGAGTTGACTGCTCCTTATAATCCTCAACAGAATGGAGTTGCAGAAAGGAAGAACAGAACTATCATGGAAGCAGCAAGGGCAATGTTGCATGACCAGGATCTTCCTATGCATCTATGGGCAGAAGCAGCTAGAACAGCTGTATATGTGCAGAACAGAACACCCCACAAGATATTGGACAACAAGACACCAGAAGAGGTCTTTTCTGGTAAGAAACCTGAAGTCAGCCATCTCAGAATATTTGGTTGTCCAGTATATACTCATGTCCCAAAAGAGAAGAGGACTAAACTAGATCCTTCAGGAAAGAAGGGCATCTTTGTGGGTTATAGTGAAAGCTCGATGGCTTACAGAATATATTTTCCAGGGTTCAAGAAGATTGATGTCAGCAGGGATGTGACATTTGATGAAAATTCAGCATTCATCAAATCAAGAAAGGCACCTACCGAAGTTTATGAAGAACCTAAGGAAACAAGATTTCGGGACACTACCATGACTGAAGCAGTTCCAGAAACTGTTCGTGAGTTTGAAGATCCACAAGAACCTGTAGATCCACCCCGTGAGGATAACTCTCACAAGAGGAAACCTGTATGGGCTAGAGAGCTCATTCATGATGCAGAAAGATTTGGCATTCCAGAAGAAGAACACAGAGCAAAGAAGAGAACCAGATCACACACCAGTTATGTTGCTTTACTCTGTGACATTATGAACAAAGAGCCTTCCAGTTATGAAGAGGCAGCAGAAAAGAAAGAATGGAAGGATGCCATGGTTGAGGAATACCAATCAATAATGAAGAATGATGTTTGGGATGTTGTCCCAAGGCCTAAAGAGAAGTCTGTTGTGACTTCTAAGTGGATCTACAAAATCAAGCATGCTGCAGATGGTAGTGTAGAAAAATACAAAGCAAGATTCGTAGCTCGTGGTTTCTCTCAGAAAGAGGGAATAGATTATGAAGAAACCTTTGCACCTGTAGCCAGGTATACTTCCATCAGAACAGTACTTGCCCTGGCTGTAGCAATGAAATGGAAAATACACCAGATGGATGTCAAGACTGCTTTCCTGAATGGTGTAGTAGAAGAGGAAGTATATGTGGAACAGCCACTCGGCTTTGAAATACATGATAGGGAATCATATGTATGCAGATTGAAGAAAGCCTTATATGGCTTGAAGCAAGCTCCCAGAACCTGGTATGGTAGGATGGACAGTTTCCTATCTAGTTTGGGATTTACCAAGAGTAAAGCGGATTCCAACCTTTACTACAAGGTTGAGGAAGGTAATCCTGTGATTATACTACTATATGTGGATGACCTATTTGTGACAGGAGATGACAGACTAATTGCAGATACTAAGAGGAAGCTTGCAGCTGAATTCGATATGAAGGATCTGGGAATGATGCACTATTTCCTAGGTATGGAGGTGTGGCAGAGTGCAGGTGGGATCTTCCTTGGTCAAGGAAAGTACACAGTAGATATCCTGAAGAGATTCGGGATGATAGATTGCAAGGCCATGGATAAACCGATGGCATCGAATCTGAAGCTTCTATGTGATGCTTCATCTGAGCCTATTGATGTCTCTATGTATCGTCAGATGATTGGGTCCTTGATGTACCTGACGAACACGAGACCAGACATTTGCTTTGCTGTGAACACACTGAGCCAGTTCCTGACGGATCCAAGAAGTGTTCACCTGGTTGCTGTAAAGCATGTTCTGAGGTACCTGAAGGGTACAGTGGATTATGGGCTCAGGTATGAGGTGAATCAAAAGTTTAACCTGCAGGGTTATGTTGATTCAGATTGGGCTGGCAGTGCTGCAGATAGGAAGAGCACATCTGGGTGTTGCTTCAGTATGGGATCAAGTGTGATCTCTTGGTTTAGCAGGAAGTAGTCCTGCATAGCACTAAGTAAAGCTGAGGTAGAGTATGTTGCAGCCTGTTCAGCTAGTTGTGAGGCAGTATGGCTACGGAAGCTACTGTCTGAGTTATTTGATCTCCCCTTGGAGGCTACTGGTATCTTCTGTGATAACCAGAGTTGTGTGAAGCTGTCCGAGAACCTAGTGTTTCATGACAGGTCGAAACACATAGAGATCAAATATCACTATATCAGGGATATGGTGCAGAGAGGAGCTGTGAAGCTCATGTATGTTGCGACGGACGAGCAGATTGCAGATGTGCTGACGAAGCCACTAGCCAGGGTGAAGTTCGAGTACTTCAAAGAGAGGCTTGGCGTTCTTCAGATCGAGGACACTTCGAGGAAGAAGTGATGGACACATTTGCTGAAGCCATTCCAAGCATGTTGGAAGGAGGATCCTTCACATGGCTGTGGATGTAAGCGCTGGATGATGAACATCAGGATGATGTTCTGGTTTCTGCTTGGATATGATCAGTTGGATCATTGTTATGTATGTATGTACGCATCATGTGGATGCTGGATATGATCAGTTGGATCATTGTTATGTATGTATGTACGCATCATGTGGATGCTGGATATGATCAGTTGGATCATTGTTATGTATGTATGTACGCATCATGTGGATTCTGGATATGATCAGTTGGATCATTGTTATGTATGTATGTACGCATCATGTGGATGTTGGATATGATCAATTGGATCATTTTATGTATGTATGCATCATGTTGGATGCTTGGACCATGTATCTGTATATGTATCAGGTGGATACATTGTATGATCAGGTGGATCATGTATGGTGATATGTATCATGTATTTGTATTTGTATCAGGTGGATACATTGTATGATCAGGAGGATCATGTATGATGATATGTATCAGGTAGATACTTGGTATGCATCAGGTAGATGCATTGATGATCAGGTGGATCATGTATGAGGACATGCAGCAGGATGTTGCAGTGATGATCAGGATGATCATGGATGACGAGCTTCAGGATGTTGCTCCAGATGACATGCAGCAGGATGTTGCAGTGATGATCAGGATGATCATGGATGACAAGCTTCAGGATGTTGCTCCAGATGACATGCAGCAGGACGTTGCAGTGATGATGATCAGGATGATCATGGATACATCAGGATGATGTATGGTGAGTATCAGGTTGATACTCTATGGCCATGGATTAGGTTGTGCAGATGAGCATGTAATCCGGTGCCCTGGGAGATTTGCAGATGGTCTTTCGAGGTTTTGCCTATGGCATGTAATATCGGTGCCCTGGGAAATCTGGCAAATGCTCTTTCGAGGTTTTTCTCTGGGAGGACATGTAATTTGGTGCCCTGAGAGATCTGCAGATAGTCTTTCGAGGTTTTTCCTATGGCATGTAATAGCGCCCTGGGATATCTGGCAGATGCTCTTGCGAGGTTTTGTCCTATGGCATGTAATAGCACCCTGGGAGATCCGATAGGTTGGGCTGTGTGCCCGTAATCAGTCCTAGGATGCTCTTGCGAGGTTTTGCCATGACCACATGTAATAGCGCCCTGGGAGATTTCAGGTCGGAGTTGTGTACCCGTAACATCCTGAGATGCTCTTGCGAGGTTTTGTGGTGGACCACATATAATAGCGCCTTGGGAGATCTCAGGTCAGAGTTGTGTACCCGTAACATCCTGAGATGCTCTTGCGAGGTTTTGTGGTGGGGTCACATGTAATGGCACCCTGGGAGATCCTACAGGTCAGAGTTGTGTACCCGTAACATCCTGGGATGCTCTTTCGAGGTTTTGTGACGCATGTAATAAGTCCTGAGAATTCCACAGTATGGCCAGTGATGACGAAGACCTGCAGGTAGTGGGCCTACATCCAGTATGAAAAAGGACTGGCTCTATAGAACTTCCTATGACGAGTAGAGACAGAGATTGGTTGAGATTAGTGACGATGATGATGACGATGCATCGATGATGATGATCCAGAGAAGAAGACTTGTCTAGCAGATCTGTGTCGAGAAATACCTTCCTAGTTAAGAGGGAGTGTTGATGTATATGTAACTTCGGAATGTATTTCATCTGTGTATTATATATATATTTATTGTACCCTTATAAGAGATGTGTTATTCCTCTATAAGGAAGTGTCGTCATGTGGATTGACAAGTGTCGCAAGTGTGTGTACTTGCCGATGGGTTATTAGACCACCATATGGGGTCGGCCCTGATTAATATATATTATAATGTGGATGTACTCAAGTAGACAAGTCGGCCCCAGTAGGTCACTGGGCAAAAAGGTGAGTATAAATAGAGATAGGAGATCTCTATTTTACTCACTCGGAAAAGTAACTATCTCTCTCTCTGAAAAGTGGCGCACTAGTGAGGAGGAGGAGGATCATCTGCTAGGAGACTATCTCAGTGTTATTAGGTTGTATTTTGGTTGAGCCATTGCTCTCTCTATCTCTGAGGAAGTTGTGGGGTTTTTCACCTTAGGGTTTTCCCCACGGAAACTCTGTGTCTCTTGTCTCTATGCTTTTGATTCTTGTGATGCTTGTGATGCTTGTCATATTATGATTGTCATGCATTGATTTACTGTAGATGTTATTCTCTCAGCAAAGATCCTATAGTATTGTGATTTAATACTGAAAATTTAACACTATGGTATCCAAAAAACAATAAATTCACTCTAAAAGAATTCACTGATGCAGATTAGGAAGGAAGTATTGATGACAGAAAAAAACACTAGTGGAGCAACATTTTCTTAAGAAATTGCTTGGTGTCATGGCTAAGAAAAAAACAGTCTTCCATTTCACTATCTACATCAGAAGCTGAGTATATTGTTGGTGCATCATGTTGTACACAAGTCATTTGGATGAAGCAAACATTGGAATATTTACTTGTAAAATATGAATATCCCATAGCTATATATTGTGACAATACAAGTGCTATAAACATATCCAAAAATCCTGTCATGCACTCCAAGACAAAACATATTCCAATCAAATATCATTTTTTAAGAGAGAAAGTGTCACAAAAGATTGTCAAACTGAAGTATGTTGATACAAAGGAACAAATAGCTGATATTTTTACTAAACCACTGCATAGAGATTCATTTGCATATCTTAGGCAAAAACTGGGAGTTATCTCTCTTCATTAAAATAAAATGAAGATTGTAACCATGTCACAAAAGGGACATAGTTGAGAGGGGGAGAAATAGTGACAGGGGGGGATTTATGAATCTTTGTCTTTCATGTCAAAAAGGGGGAGGAAAAAATTTGAAGTTGTTGTCATCAATGACAAAGGGGGAGAATGTTGAGTATAATTGTCATTGATGCCAAAAGTATTCATTAATGACAAAGGATATGATGATATGGAATATATGATGATGTGGCATGAGTGATGAGTATTGAAATCCACATGATGGTGTTCTAGTACTTCATGATGTCATTATTACAATTTGACCTAATTATATAAAGATTTGTCAATTTGGAAAAATTCTGGAAATTGACTAAGTATTGGAAACTTGGTCCAAATGACCTCAGGAAAATGCCCGCCATACCTCATAAGAGAATGATAAAACGTATTTGAAAATATCAGGCTATACCTTGTTGAATAGGCTATCTGACCATGGTCTCATTTCTCCAAAAAAGTGTTTTATGATAAAGTTATAGGTCTGTCAAAAGTGTCCTCCGGCTTGATTTGCACTGCTCCAGTAAATGCCTACCAAGGAGAGAGAATGAGGTTTCAGAGGATGAATTGGCTTGGATGGAATCAACATGTTGTCCCCTATGCTTTGGATGTTTCATATTTCCAAGTTGGTGAAAATAAAAATTACCTCATGTTGACTTAGTGTTTGATAATCTTGTCTAAGTGTTAAATCAATAGTATAAGAGGCTATTTTCAAATTCCCACCAGATTATGTGTGTGTGTGTCAATAAATTCAACAAATGACATGGATTTGTTCCTTGTTGAATTGTTTATCCAATCATGGTTTCAATTTTCCCTATGGAGGTCACATGTGTGAGAAATGGACATGCCAAGTTGAATAAAAATCACGTCTACATAGCTTATGGTTATGCCCGCAAGGGAATTTCCCGCATAAAGACTTATGGTTATGCCCGCAGGTTATGCCCGCAGGTTATGCCCGCAAGGGGCTATGCCCACAGAAGCGTATGCCCGCAGAAGGTTATGCCCACACAAAGGCATAAAGATATGCCCACAAGGAACATATTCCCACTAGAAGAGGAAGCATATGCCCGCGGGCTCTTGCATATTCTCACGAGCCCTTGTACATGCCCGCAGGAAATATAATAAAAAAAATACATTATTCATTAATTAATAAACAAAGATCTAATTCGTTTGGAAAGACACGATTGTGAAAAGACACGAGTTTTAGCATGAAGAGATGCGACTGTAAAAAAGGTGAGATACATGATGTTATATAAACAAATATTTGAAGGGGAAAAATCGTGTCTCTGCAGTCGAGATCGAGGTAGAAGCAAGAAAAGGCAGAGACCAAGAAAATGAAGAATAAATAATGACAGAATTGAAGAAAAAGAAGATCTAGAAATATGATAAAAACAAATAAGGGTGGTTTGGAGGTGCAAGGACAAGATGCAAGCCTGTAGGGGGGTGTAGCCTCCTTCCAGTTGCTGCTAATAAACAGGGTATTGGTGCATCCTTCAGTTGTAGCTGATAATTTGGGTGTTGGTGTATCCAGCAAGTTGGTGCTTGCAAACTATTTGTAAATATAATGTTGCAATAATAGAAAGTATTGGTAGTTTTCCCAATTGTGCTTCCACAATAATATTGTGTGTTCTATATTCTTTGTTGATTATGTTTTAAATGTGATAAAATTTTAAAATATATCCTAATACTGATTCACCCCCCCCTCTTAGTATTGCTTGATATTCCAACAATAATACCCTAGCCTAGTGCACTCAACCTTATGTCACACCGGTTCACTTTTTTTCGACAAGCACACTGTTAAGATATTATAAAAAGCATTAGAGAGGTGTAGAATTGGTGAAGATGCTCTGATGCAGCTATCCAATCGTGTCGAATCAACTGTGGAAGTTTAAAAAATATCAAACTATTTTTTTTCCACTAACGAACATGACGGTGCGCTATATCCATATGTGCTTTAGTGCAATTACTAATGTGAAACACACTAGTTGGTTTTTAAATAGTTTTAAAATTAAAAAGGTGAAATGCATTGGTTTGTATATTTTATTATTAAATATTTTGTCATACTTCGGTGCTCCATGTTTGTGACACACCATTGCTCTACATGAACTATTGGGCACATACATACATATTGTTTTGGGTATATTGGTAACCCTAGTGACCTCTTAGGCTAAGTCAACACAGAGTGTTGCCCATAAACCATTCAAATATCGTTCCAATAAATGCACTCTAAATAAATTTACAGTTCACATACAAATCAGAAAACAAGGATAATTTTCCTACCTCGGTTCCAAGGCTTGTAGAAGATCTCTCTTTCAAATTCCGTTCCAAATGTATCTTTAATAATCTTCAATCACAAATAAAAACAAAGATACAAGTAGACCACTACAAATATAATAATTTAATTGCAAATAAATGTGTTGAATTTACAAGATAACAAAGAACAAGAAATTAACACATTTACAGATAGGAAAGAGAATTCTTTATATTAAATAATAATAGAATACAAGATGGATTTCTCTTGTTCTCAGTTGCAACACTGTTCTGAAACTGGATGTTGAGTTCCTTCATCCTGGGACACACACATATGCACCTCCTTAATACTCCAAAGGAATGTCCAAAGAAAACAATATGATAGTTTCTTGGCAAGAAAAGAATGGAGAATGTTGGAAATCCAGATTTCTAGATATCAGAGTTTTATTGCAAACCTAGGAATAAGGCTTATCGATTCAATATGCATAAGAGAAGCATAGGGATGATATCTTCTTATCTCCTCTTTCTCATGCTTTTATTTTCCTCTTTAATACTTTTGGGGAGGCATTTAGGGAATTTTAATAAGTTATTCATGGGAAAAGGATGGTTGAAAAACAATGAGCAACCGTGTAGTGTTTAACTTGAACCTTTATTTGAAAAGGTGCAGTAGAAGGAAGGAGAGGCTCAACTAGACTATTCCAGTTAAAGGAATCAATCTGAGAGCTTGGTGGGGGTTGATTCGAAATGAACTGAGTTCCCCCTTGTCTAGAAAGTTTTGAACTGGTAGTGAAGAAAACTTGAGTGGTAGACACGTCACTCTCCAAAGGAAGAGTGGGATCAATTGAAGATTGTATTGATTTGACCACTTGATTCTTTTCACTCTTTGAAGGAAGAGTGGGATTGACCAAAAAGAGCATTTGTCCAACCACTTCATTAAATAAATGTTGAATAGGATACTGGGAAATCATATTTTTTTCGGGAGCAGAATATCCTTGAGACTCAAACCATACTTTTTGTAACTCTGCAATAACAAGACACGCGTGAGTAAGGTGATCTCCCTTGCAAAGATTACAAGGGAACTTAGGCTTGCATCCTATTCAATTAGACTTCTCAATAGTTTCAACATGCCCAACATGACTCACATTGGCTGACTGTTCCCCCCCAACATGAATTACAGTGGTCAGTTGCTTGTCCCCAACATGATTTGCAACGGTTGGTAGCTTGCCTCCAATATGACTCACAGTGATTGGTGACTTGTCATTAATATCACTTATAGTGATTAATGACATGTCCACAACATGACTCACATTGGTTGAAGATGGAATTTTAGTGTGACTAGTAGTAACTAAAATTCCCCCCCCAACATGAGTTTCCAAGGTTGGTGGCTAGATTCAAAAATAAATCACAGCGACTATATGAGTGCCCCCAGCATGACTTGCAGAGGCCGGTGGTGGGTTTATAGTATGACTTGTAGTGTCTACATGAGTTCACCTAGCATGAACTCCAGAGGACGGGGATTTTCCCCCTTGTTTTTGCATCTTCTTCCTATTATTCCTCCTTATATTCCTTTTAGATTGTTGGTTACTAGTATTAAAACTTTCACCACATGAGGTGGAAGGAGGAGGAGAAGTTGTTACTGGTGAAGAGGGAATGAGGTTTTGATTCCCTTGACATAAAGTGCTTTCTTGAGAATAATCAGGATCATTCAGGACATTTGGAGTGGAAAACAACCAAACTGGAAGCCCCAAGGTGAATCTAGGAAAATTCAAAGTGACCATCAAGGGAGTACCAATATTCCCAACAAATGGAAAAGCACAAGGATCCCTTTTCACAAGGGTCCCCTGGTTGGTGTCCACAAGAACCTTAGCCATAGTTTATGATTCAACAAGTAATAAACAGCTAATGCCAACTAAGAATAAACAGCACAAAGAGCACACCACTAGAAAAATCATAGAGATATTAGCCAAGCAAACAAAAAGGCCTTTCGAATTTCAATGTGGGTTGATTAAGTCCCACATCCAAACTTAAAAGGTACAAAAGTAGTTACCAAGGCCTCTATTAATATCCCTTCTTGGTGCAATTCTCCCCACAAGGTAAGGGACACCCTCCAAGTGTACTCTTATTTTGGCTCAACGTCTTCTAAAGGTACGTAGGAAGCCCCCTGCAGTCACCTAGGAGGTACCTAAGACAAGATACTAAGGCTACCAACTCACAATCGACATACAAGGGAATAGTCAATGATCGGGATCATATGTATAAGAAAGGTAGCTAAGCCTGAAATCTCAAGAGTAACAGCACCACAGGGGGGCCAAAATGGTACTAATTAAATCCACATACACACAAAATCTCACAAATGCTCGGTTTAAGTATTAGAGGGGTAATATTTTCAACCCAACCTCACATGACCTCATGCTTAACTTCGATGTTAGTGGAGTTTATTAGCCACACCCTTACGATTGTTGGAATATTATCACCATCATTTTTTATATTTGCATGCATGCATCCAGTCATCATGCATGCATCTGCATGCATCCAGTCATCAGTATGGTGGTCTCCGCAGCACATAGAGCCTATTTTCATCCCCCCAGAGCTATCTACATCCTTCTGTAGCCCTCCTACATACCTAAGGAGCCTTTTTTTCCTCACCTGGATGACATATGCGCCCTACTACACCACTTGGATCATTGATAGTCAGTTAGAGCATTGATTGACCAGTTCTTGCTTTTATTGCTCAATTTAACTGCCTATAGCTCCCAATTGTCTCTATCGGAGCGCCACTTGACCTATTGACAGCCTCATGCACCCTCCTTGGAGTCTCCATCCCCTGATTTGTGCTCACATGGCTTAGTTTGACTCAATTAGACTCATTTGACTGACTTTTGACTATTTGTGACTACTGCCACTGATTGGATGATCTATCTAATGCTATCCAAGCTACACACGGAGGAGAATTTGAATAAAATTTGGCCTATTCAAATTCACTTGATAGTCATATCATTTTATTTAGTTTTCACAGTGCCAGCTTACAACTGATGTATGATTATACTGCATATTTCTCCATTTCTGTGTTCATGAGTGATTATTGATTCATCTATTCTTCTTTCTTATTTGCAATTCTTGAGTGAGATTAGTGAGATTTTCTCTAGCTATGTGATCTATCCTGCAGATTATTACATGATATCAGAGTTGGAGCCAACTAATCGAATTGCAACAGTAACAACTGTAGCCATTGCAGCAATTGCAACAATTCATTGAGCAGTTGTCTTTCATTAAGCATCAGAAGCCTCTGGATTTCCACAACAATTCCTGGTGCAATTGTCTTGAATTCACTAGAGAAATCCAGTGAGGTCTAGCCAGATGTGAAGGATCCTGTCACATGTGCTCATTGTCCTGAGGCAGTGTTCTCTCGATTTGCAGCAAATCTCCATCAACAATTTCATTTGTTTTGCAGGTTTATTCCATCATTCGAATTCATTATCAATTCGACTTCAACAGCTACCTATGGATCTAAAACTGAATTCATTCAATTATTTTGAATGGAAGGCGAAGATGCACATCTTCATAAATTCCAAGAGCAGCCTCTCTAGATTATTGAATGGCACTGCAGTTGAGCCCACTGGTGCAGTAGAGAAATCCAAGTACTTGGATAAACTTGATGAAGCATTAGGAATGCTGCTCCTTAGCATTTCTGAAGACCTCCATTTTCATGTCATAGATTTAGCCACTCCAAAAGAAGTTTGGGATAAGCTCGAATCTCTTCTTGGGAATAAATATGACTTGAAATGTCACAAATTGGAAAATGAGCTTGTCTCACTGAGCCCTTGTAGCTTCGACTCCATCAATGAGTTTCTTACCAAGTTTTAAAATTTGATTTCACAATTGAAGAGATATGGAATAATGAAGGAAGAGAAGCACCTCATCCTTTCCATACTATCAAAATTGGGCCCTAACTACTCAGTATTTGTCTCCACCTTTCAGACAACGAAGCTATCCATCCCAAAATGAAAGTGTCCAAGCCTTGATGACTTCATCCAGTCTCTCACACAAGAGGAGGAGAAGTTGATTCAAATGGGAATGGTAAAACCCAAGATGGATTCAACACTTGCAGCTACTGAGGTGAAGAGAGCGAATGGCAAGGGAAAGCAAAAAGTTTTTGACAAGAATTCGAATGAGCATATGCAAAAGGAGGCTCCCTATCAGTCATAAGGGGCTTTGAATTCCAAGAATACCAAGCATTCTCAAAAGGAGAAATCCAAATGTACCTATTGCAATAGAGGAATTCATCCTGAGAGTTCTTGTATGAAGAAGACTATAGACATGATGGCTCAGTTACTTGAAAATAATAACCTCCTAGTACCTGCATGTGCTAGGAAGAAAGAAGATGAACCTTCTATATTTGAGGACAAGGAGAGATGCCATGCTCTCATGGGAGGTGCATCAAGAGAGTCCTCCTTCATCATAGATTCAGGAGCATCAAGACATATGTCTTCCTCCAAAGATCTCTTCACTAGTTTAGAATGCACCATTGTCCCTTCCATCATGTTGGGGAATGATTCTAAGGTCTCCTCTGAGGGGATTGGAAGGATCAAACTTGATCATGGATACTTCTCCGATGTACTCTATGTTCCTACACTTACTTCTAATCTTCTTTCGGTATACCAAATGACCCATACTGGAGATCCCAAGAGGGTGATCTTCTCTCCAAATGAGGTCAAAATACAAGACATGGTTTCAGGAAAAATCATTGCAAAAGGTGTTGCAAACCACAATTCAAAGCTCTATGAGTTCTCTCACTTGATTCCTCTCTCCAAGCAGTCTGCTCTTCACACTCATGTAAATGAAGAGAGTAGGCTATGGCATGAAAGATTTGGGCATCTCAACTACAAGTACCTACAAGATATGCATACTCAAGAGATGGTTGAAGGACTTCCCAAAGTCAAGCTTTCCAAGGGAAACTGTAAGGGTTTCTTGATGTGCAAACATCCTGAAAAGATGTTTGAGAAAGGAAAGGCAAGGAGAGCCTCTCAACCCCTAGATCTTATTCATAGTGATATTGTAGGGCCATTCCCATATCTATCTTTGAACAAGGAAAGGTATATTCTTACTTTTATCGATGATTATTCAAGATTTACATGGGTATACTTTTTCAAATTAAAATCAAAAGTATTTGGATACTTTAAGTTTTTCAAGTCTTCTGCATAAAAGTTTTCAAATAGAAATATCAAGGCCATTCGCACTGACAATGGGGGTGAGTATGTCAAAGGTGATTTTCAATCTTTTTGTGATTATGAAGGCATTGAGATGCAGCATACTGCTCCATATACACCACAACGGAATGGTGTTGCAGAAATGAAGAATAGAACATTGAAGGAGATGGAAACTTGCATGCTAAATTCGAAAGGGTTGCACCCTAGTCTTTGGGAAGAAGCCATCAAATGTGCTGCTTACCTTCATAACAGAGTCCCTCATACAGGACTAAAAAATATGACTCCTTTTGAACCATGGATGGGCTACAAACCTGATGTATCCCATCTTAGAGTGTTTGGATCTAGAGCATGGGCAAGGATTCCAACTAAGAAAAGGAGAGCCCTAGATCCACAAAGAAGAGAGTGTATACTGGTGGTCTATGCATTGAGTGCAAAGGCCTACAAGCTTCTTGATCCTTATACTATGTCAACATTCCTTGAGAGGAGTGTACAGTTTGAGGAATGGCCTCTTCATGATGCTCATCATGTTGAGAAAGAGAGCTTGCCTACCACACCACCATTGCTTGATGAGTAAGAGAGCAAAGCATCATCTCATGAGAGTTCATATTTTGAATCTGATAGCGAAGATGATGACACTAGTACATGTGGACACTTTTCCCATGGAAAATCGTTTCTATTGCAACACTTTTGCATTGCTATAGCGACAAACATGACCCCCTTCTTTTCATGGGAAAACTTTCGTCATTGTAGCAACACTTGCCAAAGTGCGTCGCTATAGCGACATAAATGACATGGACCGTGCTATGCAAAAAACCAAATTATGTCGCTATAGCAACAATTTTTTCGTCGCTATAGCAACGAAAAGGCCTAACAAGCTCCAACGAAGGGTCGTCTCTATAGTAACAGAATCTCATATTCAAAAAGAAATTAAATCAAACAAACTTCGTCATTATAGCGACGAAAAGGCATAACAAGCTCCGACGAAGGGTCGTCATTATAGTGACAGAGTCTCATATTCAAAAAAAAAAATCAAACGAATGTCGTCATTGTAGCAACGACGGTCTATTGCTATAGCGATGACAAGACCTAGGAAGTTCCGACGAATTTGCTATACTAGCGACAGACATTTTTGTCGCTAGTATAGCAAGTTCATCAGAACTTGCTAGGTGTTGTCATCGCTATAGCGACGACAATACTATTTTAAAAAATAATAATAATAGTGTGCTCTCAACCTATGAATTTGTAGACCATAAAGAATGTCCAGAGACACAGTGACTATATGTGATTTCCACTACGCCATGTCTTGGTTGTCTATATGAACTCCCACATTCATAAGTTTTTGTTTGCTTATTATATTTGTTAGGGTCTGTATATATGTTTCTATTCCTCAATACCATGCTTCCATCTTGCATCCATTCAACGTGCCATCAAAGTCTGGAATACTAATCTTCATCCAGCTCGAAAGTGGGGTGATGAATAGAGATTTTTTGTGGGGAAAAAGGATTTGAGACTTCTATTTCCCAAAATCATCTACTGGAAGTTGGAAAATAAACATCACATCATGGATATGTGTTGCTTGGAATTTCTATGAATGTTCAAGGTGTCATGCAATTCTTGTGCAAGAAACTAGATGGAATTTAGCATTCCCTAGAAATCCAATGGAGTTTCTTTGTCATATAAATATATTTGTCCAAGCACTCAAAAAACCTTCTAATATTTTTGTGGAAAATAGTAATGAAATTCCTTATACTTGGTGGGGCATCCTGGAGTCAATTTGGCATGGTGGAGCTGGTATGTCTATTATGGTTATCTAATTTTTTCCTCAAAATAAATATGGAGTAGACTTGGAGAATCTTAAATTTGAAAATTGAATTTTTTTCAAATGTCAAATGTAAAATGAGAATTAAAAATATGTATTTTACAATAAATTAGCATGCAAGCATGAAGATCATAGTCGTCGGAGTCAGAAATGTGGGCATGTCACACAGACGATCTTGATGTAGGAGCTTATGACACAAGTAGCCATGGTGTACATATACGTCAACAAGTTGTAGGGATAAATGTCAGAAGTTCAAAATTTGAATGTGTCGACGATATGACACTTGGAAGCAATTGAGTGGATATTGGAGAATTCCATCAAAGGTGAGAATAGAGGAGCTCAGGAAGAGTCCTGAAAGTGTTAGTCTGAGTGGCATATTGGAGTTATCAACAAGAGCGCTTGGAGGATAGGTCCGGTGGGGGACACATGTCTGCACATCAGAGTTATGTATCATAGTGCACAAAAGGTGGTTGTGATGGAAATGCCAAAAGGAAAATATCGACAATGAGTCCAATCTTGACATGTAGTAGGAAATCAGAGATTTATATTAACAATTCGGAATGGAAGTAGGAAGTGAAACATTGATGTTGGTTCCTGATGGACCAATCAGAGCATGGTTTTGTTGGTGTTTATATCAACAATTATTGTACTTAATCCTACCCAATGAAAAATGTTGGTCACTGGGAAAATAATTCTTGCGCATCTTTTCTGATATAACATACATTAATTTCAAAATGATCCGTTGGAAAGTTATAGGGACGTTTCCACCTAGTGGCTCCTGTTTTAAATGGGGTCATCCTCCAATTAAATTAACAAAATAAAATATTCCTTAACCACTAAATGCTATCGAATGTGGCCTAAATTTGAAACCCTCCAATGGCTAATGTTTCCAAACAAAACAAAGAAGTGTCGTTATTCCAAGCCCTTAAATATCCTTCTAAAGAAACACAAGTTTTCAAGAAGGAAACAATAGACGCCCTCCTCCATGAGTACTTTGTAATAAAAGGTTATATGTGCTTTATAGGGGTACATATAGGAAATGGCTTGTTTCATTAATTTAGAGGCAAGTTTCAGCTTAAACTTAGGCTAGTATATAGTTTTATTCAAATTTCTATTGGTTTTGTACCACTGGCATCTGCCTCATGTCTAGCCCAGGCATGGGAAATGTGGTGACATCAGCAGTATAAGAGTGTGAATTACAAGAGTCAACAGTACAAGACTGTTGGAAGGGGATAGATCCGCACGAAGTGCGGAAGCCGACAGGCATGAAAGCCAAATCCCGCGAAAGAAGGAGTTGCCGCGAAGTCTAAGGAAGCGCAAGAATAGTTTAGAATATTTAATTGCTAATTTGGACAAAATGGGCCATTTTGTAATAGGATAGAAGCATACAAATAGAAGTATATTGTAAGCATAAGGGCATCTAAGTTTTGGAGACTAATGCAATCTTTTGGATTTTGTTGACTATTCCCTACAAGGTTTGTTCCGCGGATGTTAATGAATGAAGATGTTCAGTTATGAATTTTGTTGTTATGCAATGATGGGTTATTTAAATGCTTTCTGTTGATTTGTGTTGATACATGTTGTTTGTTAACGTGAATATGCTGTTGAATATGATTTGAGATAAATATGCAAATGTTTGGTTAAATAGATTGTCATAAATAGTGTAATCTCTGGTTAACGTGCACATATCTTCTTCGCAACTACGGAAGCTTGGTTCCTACAGCACCCTTATCCACCTCGGGTGAGACCTCACCTTCTTTGCAGGTGTTGCTGGGAAGGGTAACTCCTTTCTAGGCCGGTGAATAAGGGGTTGTTGGTGTTGTTGACAACAGAGTGAACCCTTGTCGAAAGTGTCAACAAATGGTTCCATTGTCGGGACCCTAAGAAGAAAGAAGAGGATATGCTGTGGCATTTGACGAAACCAGAGATCCAAGAGTGGTTCAGTCAGAAAGAAAAAGAGTTTGCGAAAGAAGAAAAGAGGAACCTAAGAGAGATAGTAGAAAGTTGGTTACAAAAGCACATATACTCAGATATCCATGAGATATTCTTCGTCGAATTCCCAATAATACTACAGGAGTGGCTCGTGCAGTTGACATTCATAGGACATACTAACCAGAGTATCGGATCAGATCAGTGGACTCCAGAACTAATTCGACAGTTGAAGCAAGTCAACAATACAGTATCAAGGGCTGTTGATTTTTGGATCGATAGTATCCTAGAGGGGTACATCACTGAGTTTGCGATAGATACCAACAGTTCTTACAATGATGTAGAGAGACCATTTTTTCAGGGGACCAAGGGGTAGGTTCGTCCTGTCGCTGAACCTGTGGATTAATATGCTAGTGTGCGAAAAGGGCATGATGAAAATGACCTCCAATGAGTAGACAGATCGGTGTGCAGGGGTTGTAGGTATCGCATAGTTACGGATCTACTAGGAAAGGTTTAGGGTAGATGGACATGAGTGATGACGAATCTCTAAGGGAAGTTGAGGAAGACTGTGGCACCTTGAGAAGTGGAATGATATTTCGACGTCATGATAAGAGGACAAGGACTGAGGAAGAGTCCCTTGAGAGGACTGGAAGGGAAGACTACGCAACAGGGCCACAGAGGACAGAGCTCCCTTATTACGAGGAGGAAGGCGGTGGCTAGGCTACCCCAGAAGAAAGGAGGATCGTAAGATACAACATACCTTTGACCCCGCACGACACCTATCAATTTAAAGTAAACACCACAAATAATTCGCAGAGCTGCCCCACGTGTAGTGGGAAAAGTAGCACATCATTAAGTAACAATAGTAGGAACACTACGATGGCGGACGACACGAATATGTCGAGTTTTGTAGGAAGCGGTACGGACGATCCCAAATAGTTTTGGTTTTTATGCAAAGTAGTGTGGACCGTGAAGCAGGTCCAAAATGAAGACATCAAAAAGGGGCAGTTGGCGATGACCTTTCGGGGTCTTACGCTAGACTAGTTCATAAAATATACTAAGGTTCCAGGGAAAACATTGGTAGAAATCAAAGCAGCGATGATTCAAAAATTTAAAAACCCAAGTCAGAAGCACAGTACATTACTGAGCTCAAAGAGATTAGGCTATACCCGAATGAACCAGTATGGGAGTTTGATCAGAGATACAAGACACTGATAGCGAAAGTCATTTTTCCAATAAACGACCTGCAGCATAAAGAGTGGTTTATCGTCGGGATGGTACAAGATATTAGAGGACCATTGATGCAGTAGAAGGTTACGGATCAAGTCGAAGCATTAGAAATCGTGATGAAACTAGAGGCTTCACCGATCGGAGAGACTGGGCCTGGAATGGATAAGATTCAAACACAACTGGCTATGTTGACTCTCCAATTGGAGGACATGAAGCAAGGGAAAAATAACCACACAGATGTATGGTGCACCAGATGCAGGACGGAAGGCCATCATAAGGATAACTGTTCAGTGTTTCAGCAATATTTGAATTCAGGGGCACCGAACCCCCTTCACCAAGAAGGTATACCATAGTGTCCCATTTTCCAGGCCAAGTGGCATCAACCAAAGGACTGCATATACTTACAGAAGATAGTGTCGAAACCAGCGAGTCTGTATTGTAAATTATGTCGATCAGTGGGGCATGACAGAAAGGATTGCAGAGCACACAATTTGTTGCAAGAATGAAACATGGACGCATACCTGGTAAATGGAGAAGAGAAACAACTAGGACTGCAACAGCCGCAATATACCTAGAAACAACCGCAGTTTATGTAGATGCCACAATTTGACCCAAGGACAGTATGGGAAACTACGGTATGGCCCACCGTAGTATCCGCAACCATAGTACCAATAGCCGCTATATCAACAATACCCACAACCACAGTATCAGCATCCATAGTACCAGCAGGCGTAGTATGGACCACCACGCGGAGGATTTGGTGGAGGATCCCGGGGAGGACGTGGTGGTGGCACTGAAAGGGGAGGGGACGCTGAATGGGGTCGAGGACCTCCTACATGCTACAATTGTGGGAAACAAGGACATTTCACAAGGGATTTCGCCAACCCAACCCCACAATGCACATACTACAGTGGAGTGGACCATAGCATCAAATATTGCCCACAACTCATCGCCAGATGGAAAATGAAGAACCTACCACCTCCGCCTAACCAAAAATAAAATCAGAACCAGAACCAACCGGCAGTATAGAAGATATCAGCGGAATCTAGAAAGTAATCTGCGACAGTGGGAATAGTGACACAAGGAAAAGCAACAACGGGAGTTGACCAGCCGCACCATACCGTTCGACCAGTGAAACATGTCACCTTCGATGCGGAGGCCGCAAAGGATGTCTTCTCAAAGGAACAGCAAGGAATGTTGGGGTGGCAGAGGAATGCATCTCCTCAAGCAGTTATTTACGATATGCCACTGACATTTGATCGAACAAAATTGCGGTGGAAGGCCACTACTGTAAGAGAATTCATCGAGAGTTGTTTAGAATTAGCAAAAGATGAGGAGGCATTGGAGGAGATATCCAAGCTATTGAGTCGACAGGAGGGCGGACGTCAGGAACCCAGGGTTAATTGCATACATAAGAAAAGAAAGAAAGGTATAGAAATGAGGATGTCGGCACAAATCGGAGCGTTCGATGTCGACTCCATCATTTTGTATCTAGGGTCAGACGTGAACATTCTGACAAAACAAACATGGGAAACAATGGAAAAACCACAAATGACTTGGTCACCAATACAGCTGCGATTGGAAAACCAGAGCAAGGTCACCCCTCTTGGCCGAGTGTGTCAACTTCCCGTTGAAATCGAAGGAATTCAAACATATGTCGATTTCAATGTTATAGAGATAGTAGATAACACATGTCTATATCTAGCACTATTGGGAATCGACTGGGCAATGTAAAATCAGGCAATCATCAATTTCAATAAATGGATCATGTCATTTGAAGATCGGGAAATAAGGGTTATCGCACCACTAGACCCTGTGGAAGGACAACGATATGTAGAGCCCACCAAAGATGAAGATAGGGAAGGATGGGATAGCCTATATAATATTTCTGAAGATTACATCAATCCAACTGCTGGAGGGGAGTTGGAATGGCACAACTCTAGCTTAGCATCTTCGGACTCAGACGAGGCACTGGAAAATTGGCAAAACCAACTTCACGAAGTATCGTTTCGTAGATGTGCAAGTATTACATAGTCCGTGCATTGGGTGGCTACTAAGGAGTGCGCATTACCAACGTATGAAGGGTTACCAAATTTCACCACCTTCTTAACAGAATTCGAAGGAAAGGTAGCGGAACCACAAAGACTCTTGGCCTTGGAGGAAACCTTCAAGGATACTCTTGCGTGTTGGTGGGCAGTGCATAAATCAAGGATATCAAACTGGCCACTATGCCAATGCCTCCTGGAGGTACATTTCAGCGACACCACAGCATGGAACGGACAAAGATACAATGGCCAGGGTAACCCAAATGAAAATGTGAAGGCTTGTCAGTAACAATGGGCAGCGCGACCGGAACAGGAGTGGGTGCATGCCTTCGTGCATACGTTGGATGAAGTACAGCAGAGTTGGTATGTTGCGACGGAGCTGCGACTCGGTACACTTTCTTGGGATCAGTTAACAATTAGCTTTATCCAAACATTCTCCTTCTCAGACGAAAATCCCTTCATCCATAATGCTCTTCAGGCAATCAAGAAGAATATTTTTGAGGTGGAACCAACAGTACAGTTATTATAACTCCGATGGACCATGACACCCGAAATGATGATGAACTGCTACAAAGTCTCAAGAGAACCGAACGATGATGACAACGACCCAAGAGCCACATATGTGCCAAATTCCAAAGGTAGTCGCAACGTGAAGGCACCTAAGCTTCCATCCGACAAGTACAACCTGTCGCTGAATACTATGAAGGTAAACATCGGGTCAGAAGAAAACCCAAAATTTGTGAGAATTGGAGATTATTAGGACGAATCGACTATCGTGAATATGACAAATCTGCTGCACAAGTTTCAGGACTTGTTCCCAATGAAATTTTTAGAAATGAAGGGAATCTTTGGGGACCTCGGCGAAATGAAGATTCCCCTGAAACCTGGTGCGAAGCCGGTTAAACAAAGACCATATCACTTAAACCCGCGACATAAGGAACGAGTACAGGCTGAACTTGAGAGAATACTGGAAGCCAGCATCATTGAACCAGTAGAAGAGTCAGAATTGATTAGTCCGATGGTCGTCCAAGATAAGAAAATCGGTGAAGTAAGAATTTGTGTCAACCTATGAAAGTTGAACGATACCTGTTTACACGACCCGTTCTCGACACCATTCACAGATGAAGTACTCGAAGGAGTTGGCGGTCAGGAAATTTATTCATTTACGGATGGGTTCTCAAGCTACCACCAAATTAGGATTGCGAAGAAGGATAGGCATAAGACCACGTTTGTCACGGAATGGGGGTGTTACCAATATACAGTCATGCCATTCAATCTGAAGAATGCCCCCACAATATTCTCACGACTAGTAGTTGCGGCATTCAAATACTATATCCATAAATTTCTCGCAGTATACATGGACGATTGGATAGTCTATGGGCTAGTCAAGAACCACATTGTGTGTTGATGTAATTGTAACTACGAAATGTATTTCACCTATGTATATTGTACTCCTATAGAGATATTATTATTCCTCTATATGGAAGTGTCGTCATTTGTATTGACAAGTGTCGCAAGTGTCGCAACTTGCAAGTGATGGGTTATTACACCACCAAGTGTGGGGTCGGCCCTGATTAGTATAACCATGGGTTATTAGATTGAGTTAGACATGTCGACCCTACTGGGTTATTAGGCAGGTCAATTCATGTATAAATAGAATGCGGGAGGAACTCTATTTGATCATCTCATTATTCACTTCTACACTACTCAGAAAGTGGTGCACTAGTGGAGGAGGAGGTTCAGCAGCTAGGAGGACTATCTCTGTGTACTTGGGTTGTATCATTGCTCTTTCTATCTCTGAGGAAGTTGTAGGGTTTTTCACCTTTATGGTTTTCCCCAGTGAAACTCTGTGTGTCTATTCTCTCATGTGATTGCTTAGTGTGATTGATATGCATTGTTATATTTGATATGCTGTACATGTTATTCTCTCAGTAAATATCCTAGAGTATATTGAATTAATACTCAAAAATTAACATGGTATCAGAGCTAACCTGAGAAGAAGACACTATGTAGTTGCAGAAACTAGGGTTTCTTGTTTATTGGGTTTCTCTCCACAGATATTGGAAGGTAGTAGGGTATTTTGACTCTCCTCAACAAGGCGCATCTTTCTATCCAATCAGAACTCAATTCTGGGCACTTTCATTTTTGGGCCTAAAAATTAGGGTTTCCACAAAAATAGGAATTTCTGAAATCTAAGGACATAGCTAGAAGCTCCTTGGAAAAATCGAAGTTTAGAGCTTTGGATCGAACTTTTTGGTTGGGTTAAGATCTGGGAAAGTCAAACCCTAATTCAGGGTCCTCCCTACTGAATCCGAGAAGACTAAAAGGCATTTCTGAAGGGTAAAACTTTGCAGTTTTCAATTTCTGAATATACTAGGATGATCATCTCATCAAGGTGCATCTTTCTATCCTTTCAAAAATTTTAAATTCACATTTTGAATCTTTAGAGTTTCTCTAACAAACCCTAATCCAACACCAGATCCAGATTTCTGCAAATCAAGTGGTAAGACCTAAATCTTTTCTATTTCCATTTGAAGTACTCTTTAAGATGTCTCACCACACCAAGCTTGAGGATGAGCTTGAAGGGGCTGATAACTTCCAAGCATGGAAGTATAGGATTGGGTTACTCCTAGAAGAAAATGAATTGGACACCTACATAAGTTCCGAGGTCCCTATCCCTAAGGAAAAAGAGGCTAAGGCCTTACATAAGAAGAACTTGGTCAAGGCAAAGAGGATCATTGTTGATTCTATCAAAGACCATCTCATACCACATGTGTCATCTCTAAAGACACCCAAGGAGATATTTGATTCCCTAACCAAGCTATTTGAAGGGAAGAACATAAATCGGAAGATGACTTTGCGGAACCAATTGAAAGGGGTAAAGCTTCAGAATGGAGAGAACATTCAATCTTATTTTTCTAATGTCTCTTAGATCAAGGAACAACTTGAAGCTGTGGATGAAGTAGTGGACAATGGTGAAGTTTTCATGACCACATTGAATGGCCTACGTAGGTCATGGGACTCCTTCATCCAAGGAATTTGTGCAAGAAGGAAGTTGATCTCATTCAGTAGACTATGGGAGGAATGCTCACAAGAAGAAACAAGGCTTGTGGCTCGAGAAGAGAAGATGGGGAATGAAGATCAATCTCTCACAACACACACTAAGGGAAGCAAGTTTAAGATGGAGAGATCTCATAACAAGAAACATTCTCACCCTCATCAAAAGAAGAAAGATCTATCTCATGTGTGATGTTTCGATTGCAATGAAGTAGGACACTTTGCTTCAAATTGTCCCAAGAAGAAGGATAGGGAAAAAAGTGATGCTTCATCAAGTGAAGATGAATATGTTTTAATCTTTGCTCTCATAGGTACTATCTCTCATGGATGTAATGATTGGCTTATTGATAGTGGGGCTTCCAAACACATGACTGGGTTTAAAGAATATTTTGTAAATCTATCTGAACATGATTCACCCCATAAAGTGAAACCTGGGGATGACTATCAATATCCTATCAAGAGAAGTGGTGAAGCTTCCTACAACCTAGACTATGGGAAGTCCTTGAATATGAAAGATGTTCTATATGTACCTGGGTTCAGAAAGAACCTACTCTCCATATCTGCATTAGATGCAAAAGGCATGAGGGTTGCATTTGTAGATGGCCAAGTCCTAATGTGGCCAAAGGGTAAAACTATAGATGATGTTGTAGTGTTTGGAGAGCGAGAGGGAGGATTGTACAAATTAAAGGGACAACCTGAACATGCCATGGTACATGAATCCATGGAGCCAAGTGAACTTTGGCATAGAAGGCTTGCACATGCGCACTATAGAGCACTACCAATTGCAAGCAAAGTTGTAGAGGGTCTTCCTGAAATCAAGATAGAGCATGAAGGTGTTTGCAAAGGATGTGCAAAAGGAAAGAACATTAAGAAGGAATTTACAAGCAGTGAAAGCAAAGCAAAAGGAATCTTGGAGATTATCCACTCTGATGTATGCGGTCCGATGTCATCCAGTTCTCTGAGTGGGTATGTATACTATGTCTCTTTCATTGATGATTTCTATAGGAAGACTTGGATTTATTTCTTGAAGAACAAAGATGAAGTGTTTGATAAATTCAAAGAGTTCAAAGCCTTGATGGAAAATCAAACTGATAAGAAGATCAAGACCTTCAGATCCGACAATGGTAGAGAATTCACTTCAGGTGATTTCAAGAAGTTATGCAGTGACTTAGGGATTAAGAGGGAGTTGACTACTCCCTACAATCCACAACATAATGGAGTTGCAGAAAGGAAAAATAGAACAATCATGGAAGCAGCACGGGAAATGTTGCATGACCAGGATCTTCCTATGCATATTTTGGCAGAAGCAGCTAGGACAACTGTATATGTGCAGAATAGAACACCTCACAAGATATTGGACAACAAGACACCAGAAGAGGTATTCTCTGGTAAGAAACCTGAAGTCATCCATCTCAGAATATTTGGGTGTCCAGTATATACACATGTTCCAAAGAAAAAGAGGACAAAGCTAGATCCTTCAAGAAAGAAGGGCATCTTTGTGGGGTACAGTGAAAGCTCGAAAGCTTACAAAATATACTTTCTAGGGTTCAAGAAGATTGATGTCAGCATGGATGTAACATTTGATGAAAACTCATCCTTCATCAAATCAAGGAAGACACCTGTTGAAGATCATGAAGAACCAAAGCAAATGAGATTTCAAGACACCACCATGACTGAATCAATTCCAAAAGCAGATCATGAAGTTGAAGATCTGCAAGAACCTGTAGATCCACCCCATGAGAAGAACTCTCACAAGAGGAAACTTGCATGGGCTAGAGAGCTCATTGAAGATGCAGAAAGATATGGCATTCTAGAAGAAGAACACAAAGAAAGGATGAGGACTAGATCACATACCAGTTATGTTTCCCTTCTCTGTGATATTATGAACAAAGAACCTTCCAGTTATGAAGAAGTAGCGGAAAAGAAAGAATGGAAGGATGCCATGGTCGAGGAATACCATTCGATCATGAAGAATGATGTTTGGAATGTAGTCCGAAAACCTGAAGGGAAGTCGGTTGTGACTTCCAAATGGATCTACAAGATCAAGCATGCTGCAGATGGCAGCATAGAAAAGTACAAAGCAAGATTTGTAGCTCGTGGCTTCTCCCAGAAATAGGGGATTGACTATGAAGAGACTTTTGCTCCTATAGCCAGGTAGACTTCCATCAGATCAGTACTTGCCCTGGCTGCAGTGATGAAATGGAAGATACACCAGATGGATGTCAAGAAAGCTTTCTTGAATGGTGTAGTTGAGGAGGAAGTGTATGTTTTGTAGCCACTTGGTTTTGAGACACATGACAGGGAGTCATATGTGTGCAGATTGAAGAAAGCCGTGTATGGCTTGAAGCAATCTCCTAGGACTTGTATGGTAGGATAGACAGCTTTCTATCTAGCTTGGGCTTTACCAAGATTAAAGTAGATTCCAACCATTACTACAAGGTTGAGGGAGGCAATCCAGTGAAACTACTTTTGTATATGGATGACCTGCTTGTTACAAGTGAGGATAGATTGATTGCCGACACGAAGAGGAAGCTTGCTGCAGAGTTTGAGATGAAGTACTTGGGGATGATGCACTATTTTCTAGGTATGGAGGTGTGGTAGAGTGTAGATGGAATCTTCCTTGGACAAGGGAAGTATGTAGTAGAAATCCTGAAGAGGTTCAGGATGATGGAATGCAAGGCCATGGCCACACCTATGGCATCAAAGCTAAAGCTTCTGTGTGATGCTTCATCTGATCCGGTTGATGTCACTGTGTATCGTCAGATGGTTGGGTCCTTGATGTACCTGATGAACATGAGACCAGATATTTGCTTTGCGGTGAACACATTGAGTCAGTTCCTGACGGATCCCAGAGGTGTTCACCTGGTTGTTGTAAAGCATATTCTGAGGTACCTGAAGGGTACAATTGATTATGGGCTCAAGTATGATGCGAATCAAAAGTTTAACTTGCAGGGTTATGTTGATTCGGACTGGGCAGGCAGTGCTACAGATAAGAAGAGCACATCTAGGTGCTGCTTCAGTATGGGATCAGGTGTGATCTCATGGTTTAGCAGGAATAATTCCTGCGTAGCACTAAGTATAGCCAAGCCAGATTATGTTGTAGCTTGTTCGGCTAGTTGTGAGGCAGTATGGCTCCGAGAGCTACTGTCTGAGTTATTTGATCTCCCGCTGGATGCTACTAGTATCTTTTGTGACAACTAGAGTTGTGTGAAGCTGTCTGAGAATCTGGTGTTCCACGACAGGTCAAAGCACATTGAGATCAAATATCACTATATAGGGGATATGGTGCAGAGAGAAGTAGTGAAGCTCATGTATGTTGCGACGGATGAGCAGGTTGTAGATGTGTTGAAAAAACCACTAGCCAGAGTGAAGTTTGAGTACTTCAGAGAGAGGCTTGGTGTTCTTCGGATTGACGACACTTCGAGGAAGAAGTGATGGACACATTTTCAGGAGCCATTCCAAGCATGGTGAGAGGAGGATCCTTCCCATGGCTGTGGATGTCAGCACTAGATGATGAGCATCGGGATGATGCTCCAGTTACTGCTTTGTATATGCATCAAGTTGGATGCTTTGATCAGTTTGATCATGTATTTGTATATGCATCATGTTGGATGCATTGTATGATCAAGTAGATCATGTACGTATGTATGTATCAGGTGGATGCATTGTATGATCAGGTAGATCATGTACTTATGTATGTATCAGGTGGATGCATTATATATATTAGGTGGATGCATGGTATGATCAGGTGGATCATGTATGATTATATGTATCAGGTAGATACTTTGTATGCATCAGATGGATATATTGTTTGATCAGGATGATCACATATGATGAGCTTCAGGATGTTTCTCTAGATGATATGCATCAAGTTGATGCTATGATGATGATCAGGATGATCATAGATGACGAGCTTCAGGATGTTGCTCCAGATAATATGCATCAAGTTGATGCTATTATGATGATCAGGTTGATCATGTGATGATGTACATCAGGATGATGTATGGTGAGTATCAAGTTGATACTCTATGGCCGTGGACAGGTTGTGCAGGTAGCATAGAAAAGGTCCTTTAAAATCTGGACAGGTAGAGCGGTGTCCTCATAATAGCCTGGGATGCTCTATCGATATCCATTCAGGTAGAGCGGTATGCTCGTAACATCCTGGGATTCTCTGAGTAGGTTTTGCTACAGTTTTGCATAGAAAAGATCCTTTAAAATCTGGACAGGTAGAGCGGTGCGCTCGTAACATCCTGGAATGCTCGGAATAGGTTTTGGGAAATTTCACATAGCAAAGATCCTTTAAAATCTGGAGAGATAAAGCAGTGTGCTCGTAACAGCCTGGGATGCTCTATCGAGATCCAGACAGGTAGAGCGGTGTGGTCGTAATATCCTCGGATGCTCTGAGTAGGTTTTGTGAAGGTCAACATGTAAAATATCCTGGGAGATTTGATAGGTTGAGAAGTAAGCTCGTAATCAGTCCTGGGATGCTCTTTCGAGGTTTTGTTGATGCACGTAATAAGTCCTGAGGATTCCACAGTATGGCCAGTGATGATGAAGACCTACAAGTGGTGGGCCTACATCCAGTATGAAAAAGGACTACCTCTGTAGAACTTCCTATGACGAGTAGATTGGAGATTGATTGAGATATCAGCAATAGTGACGATGACGATGATTCGAGGATGATGATTCGATGACTATGATCCAGAGAAGAAGACTTGTGCTAGCATATCTGTGTCGAGAAATACCTTCCCAGTTCATAGGGAGTGTTGATGTAATTGTATTTTTGGAATGTATTTCACCTATGTATATTGTAATCCTATAGAGATTTTATTATTCCTCTATACGGAAGTGTCATCATTTGTATTGACAAGTGTCACAAGTGTCGCAACTTGTAAGTGATGGGTTATTAGACCACCAAGTGTGGGGTCAGCCCTAATTAGTATAACCATGGGTTATTAGACTGAGTTAGACAAGTCGGCCCTGCTAGGTTATTAGGTAGGTCAGGTCATGTAGAAATAGAATGCGGAAGGCACTCTATTTGATCATCTCATTATTCTCTTCTACACTACTCGAAAAGTGGCACACTAGTGGAGGAGGAGGTTCAACTGCTAGTAGGACTATCTTTGTGTACTTGGGTTGTATCATTGCTCTTTCTATCTCTGAGGAATTTGTGGGGTTTTTCACCTTTATGGTTTTCCCCAGTGAAACTATGTGTGTCTATTGTCTCATGTGATTGCTTGGTGTGATTGATATGCATTGTTATACTTGATATGTTGTACATGTTATTCTCTCAATAAAGATCCTAGAGTATATTGAATTCATGCTCAAAAATTAACATTGCGGACCTCATACTAATGTTAGAATGATGTCATCACCACCATATATCTCTTAACTTGAAGAAATGCATTGGGATACTGCTAGGACACATTGTTTGCAAGGAGGGCCTGTTAGTTGATCCAGCAAATATTGCCATCATTGTTGACCTTCCACCGCCAACAATAGTTAAGCAACTTAGGGCGACGTTGGGCCACATAATCTATTACCGCAAGTTCATCAAAGGATACTCCACAATCACAGCACCCATGGAGAAACTACTAAAGAAGGATGCGAAATTCGAATGGAACAGAGAATGCCAGAAGAGCTTATACATTTTGAAGACAAAGATGGTGGAAGCAGCCATCCTTGCCTTCCCAGATTGGAAGAAAGAGTTTCATGTCCATGTTGATGTGTCGTCCATCACACTCGATGTTATCTTGGCCCATCTTGGTGAAGGTGACATCGACCATCAGATAGCTTTCGCAAGTAGGAAGTTGTCGACAACAGAAAAGCATTATAGAACCACTGAGCAAGAAGGACTAGCGATGGTCTATGCCCTAAAGAAGTTTCGACATTATCTTTTAGGGGGCCACTTCAAAATGTTCACCGATCATTCAGCTCTGAAGTATTTGGTGAACAAGCATGTGTTGGGGGGGGTATTTTCTGATGGCTACTACTCTTTCAGGAATTGGATTTTGAGATCATCGTGAAGCTAGGATGGTTGAATGCAGGACCCAACCACCTATCAAGGATCGAGTCAAGGGAGGAACCGTGAAGCATCGACGAAGGATTACCAAACGCTCAGCTATTCCGAGTTGGAATGATCGGTGACTACTATGAACCAATTATTTAGTTCCTAGCAACAGGAAAGGAACCAGAGGAATTCACCAATAGTCAAAAGAAACAGTTAGTTGTCAAGGCTACACACTTACAACTAATTGCAGGACAATTGTACAAGATGGGCCCCGATGAGATGTTACACCGCTACGTTCTACCACATGTGCAGTAATGGATTTTAGCCGAGGCACATGATGGCATTGCCGGAGGAAATTATGGCGGTCCAGCTATTACCGGATAATCCACTCGACCGGAGGTGAGCCAGATCTCCCTAGCTCAATGCGAGTATAAAACAAATAGAACAGACTACAAACACGTTTCCTATATCTACTTAAGGATCAAGTGCTAGATGTCTTACCTCTTTGATTCGCTATCCTTTCTCCCGAATGTTGCTCCACGTCCCACGGTCGTTAGATCCAAGATGCAAGACCTGTCAAGACACAGAAAAGAGAAACGAGTAAAGAGCATCTATACAATAAGAGATCTATGTAAACAGTTAAGCAGGTAAACAACACAACATCATCACATATAAGAGCGATATTGGTGGAAAGCATTTGTATTACTACAAATAGAGGAGTACATCATAGAGATATAGAACTACAACCAATGACTTAATGTAGCATCCCTTCTCCACACAAGCCAATTTCCAATCCCTTCCATGTTGATGTATGTGTAACTTCAGAATGTATTTCATCTATGTATTTCATATATATTTATTGTACCCTTATTAGAGATGTGTTATTCCTCTATAAGGAAGTGTCTTCATGTGGATTGACAAGTGTCACAAGTGTGTGTACTTGCCGATGGGTTATTAAACCAACATGTGTGGGGTCGGCCCTGCAATATATATATTATATTGTGGATGTACCTAGCTAGACAAGTCAGCCCCATAAGGTCACTAGGAAAACAGGTTAGTATAAATAGAGATCGAGAGATCTCTATTTTATTCATTCGGAAAGACACACTTATCTCACTCAGAAAGTGGCGCACTAGTGAGGAGGAGGATCATCTACTCTAGGAGACTATATCAAGTGTATTTTGGTTGTACTTTGGTTGAGCCATTGCTCTCTCTATCTCTGAGGAAGTTGTGGGGTTTTTCACCTTAGGGTTTTCCCCATGGAAACTCTATGTCTCTTGTCTCTCATGCGTTTGATTCTTGTGATGCTTGTCATGCTTATTGTGATTGTTATGCATTTATATACTGTATATGTTATTCTCTCAATAAAGATCCAAGAGTATTGTGAATTAATGCTCAAAATTTAACATGGTATCAGAGCTAACCTGAGAAGAAGACATTTTGCAGTGACAGAAACTTGAGTTTCTTGTTTATTGGGTTTCTCTCCATAGTTTTTGGAAATGTAGTATAGTATATTGAATCTACTCATCAAGGAGAATCTATCTGTCCAATTAGAATTCAATTCTGAGCAATTTTAGATTTGGCCCTAAATATTAGGGTTTCCACAAAAATAGGAATTTCTGAAATCTGAAGACATAGCTGGAAGCTCCTTGCAAAAATCAAATTTTAGAGCTTTGGATCGAGATTTTTGGCTGGGTAGATATCCGGGAAACTCAAACCCTAATTCAGGGCTCTCCCAGTGAACGCGGGCGGCCAAAAAGGCAAATCTGAAAGGTAAAGCTTTGTTGATCTCAAATTCTGAATACACCAGGCTGATCAGCTCATCAAGGCACATCTTTCTATCCTTTCAAAAATTTGAAATTCACATTTTCAATTTTTAGGGTTTTTTCGACAAACCCTAATCCGGGACCAGATCCAGTTTTCAGCATTTCAAGTGGTAAGACCTAAATCTTTTCTATTTCCATTTGAAGTACGCTTTAGGATGTCTCACCACACCAAGCTTGAGGATAAGCTTGAATGAGCTGATAACTTCCGATCTTGGAAGTATAGGATTGGGTTAATCCTGGAAGAGAATGAGTTGGACTCATATGTAAAAGAAGACATCCCTATCCCAGAGGATGAAGAGGGTAAGGTATTGCATAAGAAGAAATTGGTTAAGGCAAAGAGAATCATTGTTGATTCTATCAAAAACCATCTCATACCCCATGTGTCTTCTCTAAAGACACCCAAGGAGATGTTTGACTCTTTGACCAAGCTATTTGAAGGGAAGAACATAAATCGGAAGATGACCCTGCGGAACCAATTGAAAGGAGTAAAGTTTCAGAATGGAGAAACCATTCAATCTTATTTTTCAAGGGTCTCCCAGATCAAGGAACAACTAGAAGCAGTGGATGAAATGGTGGAGAATGGTGAAGTGGTGATGACCACTCTAAATGGTCTACCCAGGTCATGGGATTCCTCTATTCAAGGAATTTGTGCAAGGAATAAGTTGATCTCCTTCAACAGATTGCGGGAAGAATGCTCTCAAGAAGAAGCTAGGCTTTTGGCCTGAGAAGAAAAGATGGGAAATGAAGATCAAGCTCTCACAGCACATGCCAGGAAAGGAAAGTCCAAGAAGGAAGCATCTCATAACAGGAAATTCTCACACCATCATTATCATATAGATAAGAAAGATCTCAGATGCTTCAATTGCAATGAGAAGGGACACATTGCTTCAGATTGTCCCAAGAAGAAGAAAGACAACAACAACAAGAAGAATAACAAAAGAAGATATCATGCTCATGTTGCCGAAGATGATGAACCCCCAAAGAAGAGGGCTAGGGCAGAAAGTGATAGTGATGATGACTCATCAAGTGAAGAAGAGTATGTTCTAATTTCTGCTCTCACAGGTACTATCTCCCATGGTTGTAATTATTGGTTGATTGACAGTGGGGCTTCCAAACACATGACTGGGTTTAAAGAATCTTTTGTAAATCTGTCTGAAGATGAATCACCCCATAAAGTGAAACTTGGGGATGATTATCGATACCCAATCAAAGGAAGTGGTGAAGCCTCCTACAACCTAGATTCTGGAAAATATTTGAAGATGAAAGAATTCCTTTATGTACCTGGGCTCAAGAAGAACTTACTCTCCATCTCTGCATTGGATGCAAAATGTATGAGGGTTGCATTTGTGGATGGCCAAGTCATAATGTGGCCAAAGGGAAATACCATAGATGATGCAGTAGTGATTGGAGAGCAAGAGGGAGGTTTGTATAAATTGAAGAGACAACCATAACATGCCATGGTACATGAATTCATGGAGCCAAGTGAACTTTGGTATAGAAGACTTGCTCATATGCACTATAGGGCACTTCCAATTGCAAGCAAGGCTGTAGAAGGTCTTCCTGAAATCAAGACCAAACATGAAGGTGTCTGCAAAGGATGTGCAAAAGGTAAGAACATTAAGAAGGTTTTCCCAAATAGTGAAAGCAAGGAAAAAGATATCCTGGAAATCATCCACTCAGATGTATGTGGCCCTATGTCATCCAGTTCTCTGAGTGGGTATGTTTACTATGTCTCGTTTATTGATGACTTCTCCAGGAAGACTTAGGTATACTTTTTGAAGAACAAACATGAGGTGTTTGATAAGTTCAAGGAATTCAAAACCTTGATGGAGAATCAAACTGACAAGAAGATCAAAACATTCAGATCCGACAATGGTGGAGAATTCACCTCAGGTGACTTCAAAAATATTTGTAGTGATTCAGGGATTAAGAGGGAGTTGACTGCTCCTTATAATCCTCAACAGAATGGAGTTGCAGAAAGGAAGAACAAAACAATCATGGAAGCAACAAGGGCAATGCTACATGACCAGGATCTACCTATGCATCTATGGGCAGAAGCAGCTAGAACAACTGTATATGTGCAGAACAGAACACCCCACAAGATATTGGACAACAAAACACCAGAAGAGGTCTTTTCTGGTAAGAAACTTGAAGTCAGCCATCTCAGAATATTCGGTTGTCCAATATACACACATGTCCCAAAGGAAAAGAGGACCAAGCTAGATCCTTCAGGAAAGAAGGGTATCTTTGTGGGTTACAGTGAAAGCTCGAAGGCTTATAGAATATACTTTCCAGGGTTCAAGAAGATTGATGTCAGCAAGGATGAATATAAGTTCAAGGACAGGTAATCCAGGAAGCAAAGATCAAGAGGGAGCACACTCCAGCAGCTCCTGCAAGGATGCAGATTTTCAGAGGGAGTTGGCCATCTTCCTACATTCCACAACAGAAAGGTGTAGAAGAAGCTACTTTAGCAGCTCCTGCCAGGAAGCAAAGACTCAGAGGGATTCCACCCAACAAACAAAACAAAGATAAGTATTTCAATTATCATTTCTTGCCTATTTTTTTTAAATAATATTATGCTTATGTTCATAGACTTAGCAGATGTATTGTGCATATTAGAATGATTGCATTAATGAACGGTATACTACTAATATGCATGTGATGGGTAAGTGGCCTATGGCACTGTACAACATTCCAGTGCTACTTATCTAGAATGAAACCTCTTTGCTGACATGTTGGGAGTAGTGCAAACTCTTAACAATGTTCTGGTAGGGACTGGAAGACATCTAGAAAGTTGTGGAACACGGATAAATGTTGTATTGAAGCATTGGCTAAGGTAACTGCATGACTGCATGACATATTTCTTTATGTGTAAAGAATTTGTTCTGAAAATTATGAGATATTTCTAATCATGCAATTTAACTTGTTTTGTAGGAAAGACCGTATATCTTCACCTACAAAAGAAGCACTACAACATTTGTTCCAGCAACAAAGATATCTATTGAGGATATTGAAGTTCCCATGATCTGGGATGAAGAAATGGAATGCCATGATCCGTCGATCATGAAGATGATGTTTGGGATGCAGTCCCAAGACTTGACAGGGAGTCACATGTGTGCAGATTGAAGAAAGCCTTGTATGGCTTGTAGAAAGCTCCCGGAACTTGGTGTGATACAAAGAGGAAGCTTGTTGCCGAGTTCGATATGAAAGATTTGGGAATGATGCATTATTTCCTAGGTATGGAGGTGTGGCAGAATGCAGGTGGGATCTTCCTTGGTCAAGGGAAGTACACAGTAGATATCCTGAAGAGATTCGGGTTGATGGATTGCAAGGCCATGGCCACACCTATGGCATCAAATCTGAAGCTTCTATGTGATGCTTCATCTGAGTCAGTTGATGTCTCTATGTATCGTCAGATGATTGGGTCCTTGATGCACCTGATGAACACGAGACCATATATTTGCTTTGCGGTGAACACATTGAGCCAGTTCCTGACTTATCCGAGGAGTGTTCACTTGGTTGTTGTAAGGGTACAGTGGATTATGGGCTCAAGTATGAAGCGAATCAAAAGTTTAACCTGCAGGGTTATGTTGATTCAGATTGGGCTGGCATTGCTACAGATAGGAAGAGCACATCTAGATGTTGCTTCAGTATGGGATCAGGTGTTATGTCTTGGTTTAGAAGGAAGCAGTCCTGCGTAGCACTGAGTACAACTGAGGAAGAGTATGTTGCAACCTGTTCAGCTAGTTGTGAGGCAGTATGGCTACGGGAGCTACTGTCTGAGTTATTTGATCTCCCATTGGATGTTATTGGTATCTTTTGTGATAACCAGAGTTGTGTGAAGTTGTCTGAGAACCCAATGTTTCATGATAGGTCGAAACACATAGACATCAAATATCACTATATCAGGGATATGGTACAAAGAGGAGCCATGAAGCTCCTGTATATTGCGACGGACGAGCAGATTGCAGATGTGCTGACGAAGCCACTAGCCAGGGTGAAGTTTGAGTACTTCAAGGAGAGGCTTGGTGTTCTTCAGATTGATGACACTTCGAGGAAGAAGTGATGGTCACATTTGCTGAAGCCATTCCAAGCATGTTGGAAGGAGGATCCTTCACATGGTTGTGGATGTAAGTGTTGGATGATGAGCATCAGGATGATTTTCTGGTTTCTGCTTTCTATGATCAATTGGATCATTTGTATATGTATGTATGCATCATGTTGGATGCTGGATATGATCAGTTGGATCATTTATATGTATGTACGCATCATGTTGATGCTGGATATGATCGGTTGGATCATGTGTATGTGTTTTGTATATGCATCACGTTGGATGCTTGGACCATGTATCTGTATATGTATCAGGTGGATACATTGTATGATTAGGTAGATCATGTATGTTGATATGTATCATGTATTTATATTTGTATCAGGTGGATACACTATGTGATCAGGTGGATCATGTATGATGATATGTATCAGGTAGATGCTTGGTATGCATCAGGTAGATGCATTGTATGATCAGGATGATCATGGCTGATGAGCTTCAGGATGTTGCTCCAGATGACATGCAGCAGGATGTTGCAGTGATGATGATCAGGATGTTGATGTATATGTAACTTCGGAATGTATTTCACATATATGTATATTGTAATCCTATAGAGATGTTATTATTCCTCTATACAGAAGTGGTTGTATTCCTTTAGAGATGTTATTATTCCTCTATACAGAAGTGTCGTCATTTATATTGTAAGTGTCGTAACTTATACTTGATGGGTTATTAGACTACCTTGTTGGGGTCGGCCCTGTATAAGTCATGTGGTTCAAAGGGTTATTAGACCACCTTATTGGGGGTCAGCCATGTGGGTCAAAAGGTTATTAGACCACCCTAGTGGGGGTCGGCCCAGTCAGCATTATGTTAAGTGGTTAAGTTGAGGCCGACCTAGTTGAGTAAAGGTCAAGTCAAGTTAGTGTATAAATAGAGAGTGTGTCTCTCTCATTTAACACATTCTATTCTCTCATTCACACTATGGAGTGTGGCACACTTTTGGAGGAGGAGGATCTGCTGCTAGGAGAAGACTATCTCTTGTATTCTGGTTGTATCATTGCTCTATCTATCTCTAAGGAAGTTATTGGGGTTTTTCACCTTTATGGTTTTCCCCAAGTAAACTCGGTGTCTCTTCTGTGTTTCCCCAAGTAAACTCAGTGTCTCTTATGTGCTTGCATTATTGTGTCCATAAATGATATGTTGTAGATTTGTTGTACATGTTGTTCTCTCTGTTAAGATCCTAGATCAGATTGAATTAAATTCTGAAAATTTAACATGGTATCAAAGCTAGCATGAAAGAAGGCATGATATGGCATGTATGACACTTGTTGCACTTACGATGCTAAGGCTTGATATAGCAAAAACCAGTCATCGTAGCACTTTCGCTATAAATCCATTTTGGCGAAGTATTCGGATTGTAAGCCTATACAAGTCGTATATTAAATCCCCATGTAAATTGTGTCCAAAGGACAACCTTTAATTCGCTGTACTTTGTGATTTATGATCTGTACAATATAGGGTTTCGGCCTGAGTCAAAATCAGGTGACCTTGGGAAAAAGGTCATAACTTGGGATAGGAAGCTCCAAATGAAATTTTGTAAAAAGTGACACATAGTACACAGACTGTACTATCTCAGAAAAAAATTTCAGATGCCGAAATTGAACTAGTGACACGTGAAATGTCGTACAAGTTTGCTCTCCTGTATTATCTCATAAACCGGTCACGTTACGACACCTGGCATAACTCTCTCTCAGAGAATCCAACTGAGGTCAGACCTATTAGGATGGAAAGATAACAGGTCGGGATATCGCAAAAAAAATATTCAGAGGCTGAAGTTGAAACAGTGACACGTGGCATGCCGTACAAGTTCGATCTCCTGTATTATCCTATAAACAGGTCACGTTGTGACACTTGGCATAACTCTCTCTCAGAGAATCCAATTGAGGTCAGACCTATCGGGATGGAAAGATAACAGGTCGGGCTATCTCAGGAAGCTCTTTCAGACCCTATCGATCAAAAATTTTGGAGTTACACCAGAAACAATCAGGTACATAGTTCTGTCAAAACATAATTATTTTTACCTTCATTCATGGCTTCCGAAATTTAGGGCTTTGGAGAAAGTTGGAATTTTTGTAATCGGAGACCACGACTGAATGCTACTCATCTAAATAAAAATTTAGATACCAAGATCAGAATTCTTGGTTGGGCAGAAGGTCGGGCTTGATCAGACCCTAGTTCGGGACTTTGATCAGAAAAGTGGAAAATTAGGGCTTCTGCAAAAATGGGAATTTTTGAAATCTGTGACCACGGCTGGAAGCTCCTCATAAAAATAGAAGCTTAGAGCTTTGGATCAGACCTTTTGATTGGGAAGAAGAGTGGGCTTCATCAAATCCTAGTTCGAGGTCACATCCAGCGAATCCAAAAGTTTCAAAGGCAAAATTGAGGAGTGAAACTTTGCAGTTTTCAAATTCTAAATATACCAGCTTGATCAGCTCATCAAGGCGCATATTTCTATCCTTTCGGAAGTTTGAAACTCAAAGTTTGAATTTTTGGGGTTTCTCTGACAAACCCTATTACAGCTCAAGATCCAGTTCCTGCAAATCAAGTGGATTGGGTTAATCCTGGAAGAGGATGGATTGGTCACCTGCATAAGTGAAGAAGTTCCTTTTTTAGAGGGAGATGAGGCTAAGGCCTTCCATAAGAAGATTACAAGCAATCTTGACAGGTATGGCTTACAGGTATGTTTTGAATTCTGTTCATGATTAAGTTTATGATATGTTTGTCTTCATATCATTATAATACAATCTTGATTAATTACTACACTTGTCGTATTACCTTATAGAAGATATTCATTGATTAACGTTTTGACACTTATGATTGTACTAATGCATTGTGATGTTGTATGAGGTTTATGTTGTTTGCTATCACAAAAGGTACAACAAGAAAGTCAAATCATGTTCTACTTCAAGAACATATGCTCATGGTGACATGAAGACAAAGATTCATCCATTGTCATGGATCACATAGAAGATCTACTTTCGAGGTATGTATAACTTGGTTCTACAATGGTTAACTTATGAGACATGCAGGTTACTAGCACAAGTCACCGAAGAGAACCAGAAGACATTATGCGGGTATGTTAGACATAACTAGCTAGCATGCTAATCCAGGTATGTTTTTCCTATATCAAGCTAGAATCCTACCTTGTGTTAGGATCTTATACTGTTGTGTTGTTGATAATGATTATTCATGAAGTCATAGGTTTGAATAATCACCGGTTTTATGCATATTATATATCTTATCTTGATTGATGATTCAACTAACTAGAAGAGTCCTATGATCAAATAAGAATATGTATGAGTAAAAGAAGACTTCCCTGAAACCTTGAATACTAATGTTTATTATCTATGAATGATCATGAATATACATGTTTAAGATTATTGTGTTTTGATAGTATTAAGATTATACTAATAAATGTGTGATTATGTATGAGACCTCAAGGATAACACAATGATGATACTAATAAGCATGCATAGTGATTAAGGATGGATGTAAGTTCAAGGACAGGTAATCCAGGAATCAAAGATCAAGAGGGAGCACACTCTAGTTGTTCCTACAAGAAAGCAAAGGAGCACACTTCAGTAGTTTCTGCAAGGATGCAGATATTTAGAGGGAGTTAACCACTTCTCACAATCCACATAAGAATGGTGTTGCAGAAAAGAAGCAAAGATCGAGAGGGAGTCAACCCAACAAACACACAAAGATAAGTATTTGAATTGTCATTACTTGCATATTTTATTGTTTAAATAATATTGTTCAATAATGTATATAATGATGTTCCTAGAATTAGTTTGTGTATTATGCATATTAGAATAGTTGCATTGATGAACAGTATACTACTAATATGCATGGGTAAGTGGCCTATGGAACTGTACAACATTCCATTGCTACTTCTCTAGAATGAAACCTCTTTGCTGACATGTTGGGAGTTGTGCACACTCTTAACAATGTTCTGGTAGAGATTGGAAGGCATCTAGAAAGTTACGGAATATGGATAAATGTTGTATTGAAGCATTGGCTAAGATAATTGCATGACTGTATGACATATTTCTTTATGTGTAAGAATTTGTTCTAAAAACTATGAGATGTTTTCTAATCATGCAATTTAACTTGTTGTGTAGGAAAGATCGTATGCCATCACCTACAAAAGAAGAACTACAACATTTGTTCAACAACAAAATTATCTATTGAAGATATTGAAGTTCCCAGGATATGGGAAGAATGCCATGATCCGTCGATCATGAAGAACGATGTTTGGAATGCGGTCCCAAGAGCTAAAGGGAATTCTATTGTGACTTCCAATCGGAACTATCAGATCAAGCATGTTGTAGATGGCAGCATTGAGAAATATAAAAGTGATGAAATAGAAGATGCACCAGATGGATTTCAAGACAACATGGTGTAGTCATATATGTGTGCAGAACTTGGTATGGTAGGATAGACAGCTTTCTATCCAGTTTGGGCTTTACCAAGAATAAAGAGGATTCCAACCTTTTCTACAAGGTTGAGGAAGGAAATCCAGTGATACTACTTTTGTATGCGGATAACCTGTTTGTTACAGGTGAAGATAGATTGATTTCCGACACACAGCGGAAGCTTGCTTCCGAGTTCGAGATGAAGAACTTGGGGATGATGCACTATTTTTTTTTGGCATGGAGGTGTGGCGGAGTGTAGATGGAATCTTCTTGGACAAGGGAAGTATGCAGTATAGATCCTGAAGAGGTTCAGGATGATGGATTGCAAGGCCATGGCCACACCTATGGCATCGAACCTGAAGCTTCTGTGTGATGCTTCATCTGAACCAGCTGATGTCACTATGTATTGTCAGATGATTGGGCCTTTGATGTACCTGACGAACATGACACCAGATATTTGCTTTGTGGTGAACACATTGAGCCAGTTCCTGACAGAACCGAGGAGTGTTCACCTGGTTTCTATAAAGCATATTTTGAGGTACCTGAAAGGTACAGTGCATTATGGGCTCAAGTATGAAGCGAATCAAAATTTTAACCTGCAGGGTTATGTTGATTCAAATTGGGCAGGCAGTGCTGCAGATAGGAAGAGCACATCTGGGTGCTACTTCAGTATGGGATCAGGTGTGATCTCTTGGTTCAGCAGGAAGTAGTCCTGCGTGGCACTGAGTATAGCTGAGGCAGAGTATGTTGCAGCCTGTTCAGCTAGTTGTGAGGCAGTATGGCTACGGAAGCTACTGTCTGAGTTATTTGATCTCCCATTGGATGCTACTGGTATCTTTTGTGATAACCAGAGTTGTGTGAAGCTGTCTGAGAACCCAATGTTTCATGATAGGTCGAAACACATAGAGATGAAATATCACTATATCATGGATATGGTGCAGAGAGGAGTTGTGAAGGTCCTGTACATTGCGACGGACGAGCAGATTGTAGATGTGCTGACGAAGCCACTATCCAGGGTGAAGTTCGAGTACTTCAAGGAGAGCCTTGGTGTTCTTCAGATTGATGACACTTCGAGGAAGAAGTGATGGACACATTTGTAGAAGCCATTCCAAGCATGTTGGAAGGAGGATCCTTCACATGGCTGTGGATGTAAGCACTGGATGATGAGCATCATGACAATGCTCCAGTTACTGCTCTGTATACGCATCATGTTGGATGCTGGATATGATTAGTTGGATCATTTATATGTGTACACATCATGTTGGATGTTGTATATGATCAGTTGGATCATTTATATGTATATGTATTTACGCATCATGTTGGAGGTTGGATATGATCAGTTGGATCATTTGTATTTATTTTGTATATGCATCATGTTGGATTGTTGGACCATGTATCTGTATATGTATCAGGTGGATACATTGTATGATCAGGTGGATCATGTATGGTGATATGTATCATGTATTTGTATTTGTATCAGGTGGATACACTGTATGATCAGGTGGATCATGTATGATGATATGTATCAGGTAGATACTTGGTATGCATCAAGTAGATGCATTGTATGATCAGGATGATCATGGATGACGAGCTTCAGGATGTTGCTCCACATGACATGCAACAGGATGTTGTAGTGATGATGATCAGGATGATCATGTGTACATCAAGATGACGTATGGTGAGTATTAGGTTGATACTCTATGGCCGTGGAATAGGTTGTGCAGATAAGCATGTAATTTGTGCCCTAGGAGATTTGCAGATAGTCTTTCGAGGTTTTGCCTATGGCATGTAATTTGTACCCTGGGATATCTGGAAAATTCTCTTTTGAGGTTTTGCTTAGGAGGACATATAATTTGTGCCCTGGGAGATCTACAGATAGTCTTTCGAGGTTTTTCCTATGGCATGTAATTTGTGCCCTGGGATATCTGGCAGATGCTCTTTCGAGGTTTTGTCGTATGGCATGTAATTTGTGCCCTGGGAGATCCGATAGGTTGAGCCGTGTGCTCGTAATCAGTCCTGGGATGCTCTTTCCAGGTTTTTCCATGACCACATGTAATTCGTGCCTTGGGAGATCCGATAGGTTGAGCCTTGTGCTCGTAATCAGTCCTGGGATGCTCTTTCGAGGTTTTGTGGTGACCACATGTAATTTGTGCCCTAGGAGTTCCGATAGGTTGAGCCTTGTGCTCGTAATCAGTCCTGGGATTCTCTTTCGAGGTTTTGTAGTGGGGTCACATGTAATAAGTCCTGGAGATCTGGACAAGATGAAAAAGGCCTCAGATACTCTTTAGGGTTCTTGCTAGTCAAGAGACTCTTTTAAGGTTTTGTGACGCACGTAATAAGTCCTGAGATTTCCACAGTATGGCCAGTGATGACGAAGACCTGCAGGTGGTGGGCCTACATCCAGTATGAAAAAGGACTGGCTCTGTAGAACTTCCTATGACGAGTAGATTCAGAGATTGATTGAGATAGCAGTAGCAGTGACGATGATGATGACTCGATGATGATTATCCAGTGACGATGATCTAGAGAAGATGACTTGTGCTAGAAGACCTGTGTTGAGAAATAGCTTCGTAGTTAAGAGGGAGTGTTAATGTATATGTAACTTCAGAATATATTTCACATATATGTATATTGTATTCCTATAGAGATGTTATTATTCCTCTATACGGAAGTGTCATCATTTATATTGTAAGTGTCGTAACTTATACTTAATGGGTTATTAGACCACCTTGTTGGGGTCGGCCCTGTATAAGTCATGTGGGTCAAAGGGTTATTAGACCACCCTATTGGGGGTCGGCCATGTGGGTCAAAGGGTTATTAGACCACCCTAGTGGGGGTCGGCCCAGTTAGCATTATGTTATTCTGTTAAGTTGAGGCCGACCTAGTTGAGTAAAGGTCAAGTCAAGTTAGTGTATAAATAGAGAGTGTGTCTCTCTCATTTTACACATTCTATTCTCTCACTCACACTATGGAGAGTGGTGCACTTGTGGAGGAGGAGGCTCTACTGCTAGGAGAAGACTATCTCTTGTATTCTGGTTGTATCATTGCTCTATCTACCTCTGAGGAAGTTATTGGGATTTTTCACCTTTATGGTTTTCCCTAAGTAAACTCGGTGTCTATTTTGTGTTTCCCCAAGTAAATTTGGTGTCTCTTCTGTGCTTGCATTATTGTGTCCATGAATGATATGCTGTAGATTTGCTGTACATGTTGTTCTCTCAGTTAAGATCCTAGATCAGATTGAAGTAAATTCTAAAAATTTAACACAGGATGATCATGTGTACATCAGGATGATGTATGGTGAGTATCAGGTTGATACTCTGTGGCCGTGGAACAGGTTGTGCAGATAAGCATGTAATTTGTGCCCTGGGATATCTGGAAGATGTTATTTTGAGGTTTTGTCCTATGGCATTTAATTTGTGCCATGGGAGATCTGATAGGTTGATCCGTGTGCTCGTAATCAGTCCTGGGATGCTCTTTCGAGGTTTTGTGGTGACCACATGTAATTTGTGCCCTAGGAGATCCGATAGGTTGAGCTTTGTGCTCATAATCAGCCCTGGGATTCTCTTTCGAGGTTTTGTGGTTGGGTCACATGTAATAAGTCCTGGAGATCTAGACAAGATGAAAAAGGCCTCAGATGCTCTTTAGGGTTCTTGCTAGTCAAGAGACTCTTTTAAGGTTTTGTGACGCACGTAATAAGTCCTGAGATTTCCACAGTATGGCTAGTGATGACGAAGACCTGCAAGTGGTGGGCCTACATCCAGTATGAAAAAGGAATGGCTCTGTAGAACTTCCTATGACAAGTAGAGTCAGATATTGGTTGCAGCAGCAGTGATGATGATGATGACGATGCATCGATGACGATGATCCCAAGAAGAATACTTTTCTAGCATAACTGTGTCGAGAAATACCTTCCTAGTTAAGAGGGAGTGTTGATGTATGTGTAACTTCGGAATGTATTTCATATATATTTATTGTACCCTTATTAGAGATGTGTTATTCCTCTATAAGGAAGTGTCGTCATGTGGATTGACAAGTGTCGCAAGTGTGTGTACTTGCCGATGGGTTATTAGACCACCATGTGTGGGGTCGGCCTTGAAATATATATATTATATTGTGGATGTACCTAACTAGACAAGTCGGCCCCATAAGGTCACTAGGCAAATAGGTTAGTATAAATAGAGATCGGGAGATCTCTATTTTATTCATTCGGAAAGACACACTTCTCTCACTCAGAAAGTGCCACACTAGTGAGGAGGAGGATCATCTGCTCTAGGAAACTATCTCAAGTGTATTTTGGTTGCACTTTGGTTGAGGCATTGCTCTCTCTATCTCTGAGGAAGTTGTGGGGTTTTTCACCTTAGGGTTTTCCCCATGGAAACTTTGTGTCTCTTGTCTCTCATGCTTTTGATTCTTGTGATGCTTGTCATGCTTGTTGTGATTTTTATGCATTTATATACTGTATATGTTATTCTCTCAGTAAATATCCAAGAGTATTGTGAATTAATGCTCAAAATTTAACATTCCAAGGAAGCATGAATTCTCCAAGAGGTGAGTGAAGGTGTTCTTAAGAGAGATTTCACCAGCATGTAGATACCATAGTCTTCCTCCTAAGATAGATTTCACTAGCATGTAGATACCATAGCCTTCCTCCTAAGATGGATTTCACCAGCATGTAGATACCATAGCCTTCCTCCCTTTGGTATGGGAGTGAACCTCGTATATATAGGACTAAGTGGATGAGATTATGGATAGGATAGATTGAGAGATGGTGGGAGAGAGATAGGGGATCTTCCCAATGAGTTAGGGGTCGAGTACCACCTCTCCAAGAGATTAGGGATAAGCTCCCAAATGGGAAAGCTTTGAGAAAGATCTCGAAATGGCTATTTTTTCCCATTAACAGACCTCGTCGCACCTTGCTATGGAGCAACCTGCGACGTCACATGTTGCTAGTGTGCAACCTGCGACGACTTATCAAAAGGTTGTACAAACTGAGTACAAATCCTCTCAAATGAATACTTGGTCCAAATGACTTCAGGGATGTATACACTAAATCATCATGATGGGTAAATGTTAGGTGTAATGGAATGCCCCCCAAAGCATGAAGTTGTTAAGGATGTACAGGTGAAGTGCTTTGATAGAAAAAATGGCAAAAGACTTGTCGGATGAAGGACGATGCTGCGGTACAACTGACTTTGAACTAACAATCTCATATGTAGTACAACATGGCTGCCAACCAATACATTGCAGATCCATGGGAGTAATGACTGACTGAACACAATCATGGCTACTAAACACAAGCGTAGATCCATGATGAGATGATAACACAGCCACAACCAAAACAAAAGTGGATTTGTGTAATATGACTCAATACAAACTCCATCGCAACCTGGGTAAAAATGACTCCCCAGGGTCTTCAAGCTGAACCCACAATGATATGAATCTATCCATGTGATTACGAATGTCTTGATGTTGAACATGGTAGAAACCACTTGATTACCGTTCATTGATGTAAATTGTTAAGAAGTGCGAGGGAGATCACCATTAATGCCGATGATTCCCAAGGTATCACAGTACATATCATCGAGCGTGAATAAATGAGTTGAATTCGAACGCAAGATGAAATCTTTCAATCAAGAGTCAATGATGTAAACTCATGTTGAAAGCGAGGTAACCTGCCATTGAGGCATGCATGGCCAAGGTACTTGGTTGGTTTCTAAGTTCAATCCTCGGATGACTATTTGAAGTCGATGAAGATGAACCCATCGAAGGAGGGCCATGGTGAATCCCCCATCATCGACATGAAACTCGATAACAGATGTTTGGTGTAGATCGGACGGTACAGTAATGTGTAAGACTGACTCAAGGTAGACCAACATGATCGAAGGCATATAGACTGCAGAAGATGAGTAACAAATGTCTCTTGAACATGGGCATGGTATGACTTGGCAGTATTGACATGATGAGACTGATACCAATCCCTGATGCAACTAATGGTGGAAGCATTCTTTGGCTGATCCAAAGGAGCGACGCGACTCATGGAATTGACAAGACTCGAGGACAAACAGATTATCCAAGTACTAAATGCAAATGAAAATGAGTTCCATGTTCAAGAGTGACTATGTACTGCCATAATTAAGATGTAACACAAAATCTTCCCTTTTTCCCCATCATGATTGATGAGTGCCTCATGTGTTTTTGACGAGCTTGATGAGGGTAACCAAATGCTCGGTATAGCTCATCTCATAGATGATTCCAATCCCAAATGTTTCACGAACCTAGGAAAGGAGGGGTTCATCCCATAATGGGCCCTTCAATGCTAAAATTTAACGAGTCCAAAGAAGGAAAACTCGCCATCATTTCATGTTTAGAGAGTCTGAAAAGAACTAAAGGAGACTCCAAAAGGTCCTTTTTTCGTAAAGTTAGCCTCATCGCCCGAAAAAGGGTAAAACAACATGAGAGAGGACTCTTCCATCCATGGTTGGTTGGACTATTCCTTTTTCGTAAATAGTGCTTCCTAGTCCTAAAAAGGGGTAAACTATCACTAGAAAGACGATCATTCAAATGCTTTTACAAGCGTGAAAGCATCAAGTTCGCTTGGAAATATTTTCCTATTTAGGGAGTCTGAAAAGAGATTAAAAAAACTCCATGAACAACTTTGTCATGGTTGATGACCGAGTACGACAAAGGAAAAAGTAAACTCGGCACAGTTCCTTTTCCGTAAATAGTCTAGCGAGTCCGGATAAAGTGATAAACCTATACTCATTATACACACCTTTTTAACTCAAATTTTTAACGAGCACGAGAATGGTATCAAAAGCACTCCGAATCTTTTTCATGTTTGAACCAAAGCACGAAAAAGTAAAAACTAAGCTCAAGCCACTTTTCATGTTTCAACCAAAGCACGGAAAAGGTGAAAAGTAAGCTCAAATGCTATCTTACTGTTTTTAACGAGCTCGAAGATAGGTTGGAAGAATGCTCATGATGTCTGCTTCATTTTTTAATGCGCTTGTAACAGAAAATGAACTATGCTTAGGATAATTTTCATGGTTTAATGAGCTCGAAACCTAAAAAAGGAAAGTATGCTCGAAAATGTTCCCAATGGTGGATTTCTTCCCAACATGGCATCCAGAGGTTGGTGTGTGCCCTTAGCATGATTTCTAGAAGTAAGTCACTTAGCTCCAACATGGTGTGGAGAGGTGATCGAGTTGACTTCAACGTAGCTTTCAGAGGTTGAAGACATGCCCCCAAGATTCATTTCATCTGCCTAAGGCATAGGCAGGTGAAAAGAAGGTTCGGGTACTAAGTCTACGAGGAGACTCAACTCAAAGGAAAAGGGTAAGTTTCGTTTTTTAACGAGCTTGACACAAGAATAGAACTCTGCTCAAGGGGACCTATTTCATTTTTTATGGAGCTTGACATAGAAAGGGAACTATGCTCATGAAACTGGTTTCATTTTTATGCAAGCTTGAAACCAAAGGTAAACTATGCTCAAACTACTGGTTTCATTTTTTAACGAGATTGAAGCCAAAGGTAAACTCTGCTCATGGTTAAGGCCCATTGACGGGTTCCTTCCCAATATGATGCCCAGAGGTTGGTAAATACCCCCCAGCATGATTGTTAGTGGCTTAACATGGTAGTGTTCCTTCAACATGATTGTTGACGGTACGACATGCGACATGCCCCCCCCAAGCTTCATTTCGTCTGAAAATGATGCTTGCTAACCCAACTACCACCTGGATACTAATATTAAAATGTTCACCAAGGGGGGGGAAATGAGAATCAAATGAAATGAAGGTTCAAATTCTGACTCTAGCGAGAGACTCGAACTGATGGGATGGAGATCTATTTCATTTTTCCACAAGCTTGAAATAGACAATAACTATGCTTGAGGGGGCCCATATTATTTTTTAACAAGCTTGAAATGGAATAAAACTATGCTCGAATGGATGGTTTCATTTTTGTGCAAGCTTGAAACCAAAGATAAACTATGCTTAGAGGGGTCTATCTCATTTTTTAACGAGCTTGAAATAGAATAAAACTATGCTCCGGTGGATTGGTTTCATTTTTATGCAAGCTTGAAACCAAAGGTAAACTATGCTAGGGTGGTTGGTTTCATTTTTTAACGAGCTTGAAACATAACATAAACCGTGCTTGTAGGAACCTATTTAATTTTTTAACGAGCTTGACATAGAACGGGAACTATGCTCATGTGAAATGGTTTCATTTTTATGCATACTTGAAATCAAAGAGAAACTTTGTTTGAAGGTTGGTTTCATTTTTTAACGACCTTGAAACAGAACATAAACTATGCTCATACCCCCATCCTCAGGTGGAAGAAACCACTAAAACATGTGGAACATTCAGGGAAGTCTGATGACTAGGAGTCATATGATGAGTGGGTGTCACGAAAGAAAGATGATCAATAGTCACAACATTCCCATGATGGCGAAAATACATCACTCGAAAAAGTGTGGACACGACGGCCTTCATAGCATAGACATAATCACGTCAAAGGAGTAGATTGAAATCTAAAGGACCTTGGACAACCATGACATCAACATAAACAGTTTTACCTCTCAATGTGATAGGTAACTGCGGGAGAATCCCTAAAGGTCCGGTAGGCCTTCGATTAAAGGCCAAAATCTGGTCAGTTACTAGCACAAGCTAAGGTGAACCTATAGCTTGCCAAGCATTTGAGGATAAAATACTAATAGAAGCTCCTTCATCAACTATCGTATGAAAGATTTCTTTGTCGGAAACTCCTATGGATATTTGAAAAGGAATACTCGAAGGAAGATGAGATTCTGTTAGCTCATTCCAATCAAATGAAATGACCTCGGTACTTGGGGGGGGTCCTGTAGGAATGGACAGGGTTTCCCTTTGCCTAGGACATTCTGAACTGACTAGGAAAACATCAGCGGTTTCCAATTCACTCTCACTTGGAAGATACGAATGAGGCAAAGATTGTGTCGTGGTGACTGCTTCAGTCTGGACTTTCTCCAATGAAAGAGCAGGATCGAGTGGAGATGAGATCGACTCAATCACTTCACTCTCCGAAGGAAGAGTGGGATCAACTACAGATGAAACTGAATTGATCACTTGGTCAACTAGTGGGGGATCGAGGGACAACTTACTATCACTTGTTGGAAGCACCTGTTGAGAACTAGGAATATCTTCCAACCACCGTGAAGCTTCATCCATGCTTGGACAAAGGTAAGTACGATGCATGCCCTTGCATATCCAACAAGGGTCTGTAGCTCTACTCTTTCGACCCTTCAATAATGGGTCACTGGTCAAGGGAGTATCATCAACATGATGGTCAGAGGTTGACGATACAAGTGGTTTTGGTTTTTTAGACCACACTTCTGACACACGAGAAAGACCGGGACAATTCTGGAGAAGGTGATCACCCTTGCAAAGTTTGCAAGGGAACTTTGGATTACGAGGTGTTCTCATAGAATGAGTTCCGTCAAAGGCAGATGGTTGACGCTTGGTCTCTTTCTTATCTTTCTTATTCTTAATCTTCCCTTTCTTCTTCTTCACACCAGCCTTCTTACTAACATCATATTTTTCAGTAGGAGAAGAGGAAGAGGTGGAAGCCGATTCAACTTTCGATGGAGAAGGAGAAGGGTCATCATGAGATTGATGCTCATGTGGTGAAGGACCTAGGTATGACACGATGGGTGCACTTGCTGTAACTGGATTGGAGAATAACCATACTGGTAATCCTATCGTCAATCCAGGAAGACTCAACGTAGCCATAAAGGGAGGACCAACAGTTCCACAAGGGGGAATAACAAATGGCATACCCTGGAAAGGGGCCCCTTGGTTGGTAGTCCCAGAAGAATCTTCCATATTTAAACTTCCTAAGAGTCTCTAAAGTACCACACAAGTCAAGCACTACTCAAGTCTAAAAGCAACAAGCAAACTGTGTGAATAGGAGTGGATTCAAAGTATGGAACCTCACAGGATTATCAAGGCATCACAAACCGTTATATACTACAGGGCCAACAATATGACGTGACAAGGAGGATTGGGACGATACCCTTTCCTGCATACCTGATTACCTGGACAGTACGTGCGTGTTGATATCCCCAAGTGTTGTTCTCGGTGTATTTCTTTGCCAAGACGGCCAAATGGTTAACTCAGTTGGTTTCAGGAATCCTAATGGTGTCTCCCGATATACACTAGGTACGTCGGAGCTCAAATCCGTAGTGGTGTTGTCTAATGCACAGTTGTTGGCACGAGACCTTCCAATATACGTGTCGAGTACGTGATACACCCTTCGATATACGCCAAGTACAGATTATGGTACTTTGTGGGTACGTGAAGGAGCTCGATATACCGATGTACATGGAAGACTACAATACCCCCGAACTACAGTGCTGGAAAATAATGATAGCTTCCACGCTTAACGATGCCGGAACACGTCTCTAACTTACACACAGTTACTAAATGATTTTAACCTAAGCTAGCATTAATTTTATCTTGTACGGTTAGGTGGATGCATGAGGTGAGTACATAAATGTAAACATAATGCAATCCTCAACTACATGATAATGCACATTTTCCTTTTCTTTTCAATGAAAACTACTTAAGGTAAGGAGAAATTTTTCTTTCTTTCAAACCAAAAGTACTTAAGTAGTAGCGAAAAAGAAGAATTCCTTCCTAGAGTGAAATAACTCTAGCGTTCTGCAATAATCAGTTAAAAAGTGCAAATAAAATGAAAGATACAACTAATCTTATCAATGTGTAAGACAAAATGATGAAGCACTTTCAATTTTCAAATGCATGTACCAAAAATGGAATTTGACAACTAAACGCTTTTCATATTTATATACAGGAAATGAGAGGATATCTACAACACTAATCTTTCAGAAATTCCCAAAGAAAAATGGCAAGCACCCAAACAACTCAAAGGCACTCAAGAGAGGCTCAAAATCTACCAAATGCAATAATTATAACTCATTTCCTATCTTTTTACACTTGAAAAAGACACATCTAAGCTATGGAAAGGAGTATTCCACAAACGTTTCCAATCAAATGCAAGACAAAGATAAGCACTTAACAATCTTATCTAACTCAAATGCACACAAATATGAAACAAGCCTTTCTTCTTCTTATGATGATAAGGCCAAGAATATCAAATGATCAAAATAAAGTAAGAAGAATATTTATGTTTTCCAAATTCATGAATATAGCAAAAGAGTGACAAAATCAAGATTTTCTTTGAACTAAAGTGGAGACAAAGAATCAATCTTTCTAAAAAATGATTTAATAGCTCATCATGTAAGGGAAACAAGATGCATAACCCAAGAAAGAGAGGCTCAAAAAGACATGGATATCCCACACTCTTCAAGTCTTTAAAACAAGTCAAGCACACCAAACCAAAAAGATCTCAAAACCTTGAGATGGGTCAAAACGACTGAAGAATGCACTATTCATGGCCCCCCCAAAACACTAGTTTTTACTCAAGGGGCCAAACATGAATCCAAAACTCAAAAGACCCAAAAAACAGTACAAACAAGCCAAACAAAACACTGCTGGACAAAAGGGGCTCTGCCTGGAAGGTACGGTGCAGAGGAGTCTGTACACAAACCAAAACTCAAATCAGAAATGGAGAAAAGGTTCCTGTATGGCAAAAATGGCAGATCGGTGCACTCTGTTCTTATGCACAATGCGACGTCGCAGTTCACTAGTGCGGGAAGTGCGACAACGTCACAGTATACCAATGGAAGGGATGCGACGATAGACTAATAGGCAAAGAACAGAGATCAAAAACAACACAGTGTCACTCTAGGTACACTGACCAGGTGCGACAGGCAAGATCTAAGTCCAAAAATGAACCAATTCCCCAGATAATGAGCATAAAAAGGTCTGCCAATGAGAAGTACAAACTCAAAGGAAGGCAATCAGACTCTTCAAAGTGAAGATCTGATGGTGAAAGAGCTTAAGAATAAAATGGCCAAAGAGATGTCTTGGAAAAGCAATCAACTGAAATTGTCATTCAGATTGAAAACAACAATGTTCTTCCCCAGCGGAGTCGCCAGATTTGTTACCGGACAATCCACTCGACCGGAGGCGAGCCGGATCTCCCTAGCTCAATGTGAGTCTATAACAAATAGAACAGACTACAAACACATTTACTAGATCTACTTAAGGATCAAGTACTAGATGTCTTACCTCTTTGATTCGCTATCCTTTCTCCCGAATGTTGCTCCACATCCCACGGTTGTCAGATCCAAGCTGCAAGACCTGTCAAGACACAGAAAAGAGAAACAAGTAAAGAGCATCTATACAATAAGAGATCTATGTAAACAGTTAAGCAGTTAAACAACACAATATCATCACATATAAGAGCAATATTGGTGGAAAGCATTTGTATTACTGCAAATAGAGGAGTACATGATAGAGATATAGAACTACAACCAATGACTTAACGTAGCAGCCCTTCTCCACACAAGCCAATTGCCAAGCCCTTCCAAGGAAGCATGAATTCTCCAAGAGGTGAGTGAAGGTGTTCTTAAGAGATATTTCACCAGCATGTAGATACCATATTCTTCCTCCTAAGATAGATTTCACCAGCATGTAGATACCATAGCCTTCCTCCTAAGATAGATTTCACCAGCATGTAGATACCATAGCCTTCCTCCCTTTGGTATGGGAGTGAACCTCGTATATATAGGACTAAGTGGATGAGATTATGGATAGGATAGATTGAGAGATGGTAGGAGAGAGATAGGGGATCTTCCCAATGAGTTAGGGGTCGAGTACCACCTCTCCAAGAGATCAGGGATAAGCTCCCAAATGGGCAAGCTTCGAGAAAGATCTCGAAATGGCTATTTTTGCCCATTAACAGACCTCGTCGCCCCTTGCTATGGAGCAACCTACGACAAACTCTCAAAAGGTTGTACAAAATGAGTACAAATCCTCTCAAATGAATACTTGGTCCAGATGACTTCAGGGATGTATACACTAAATCATGATGATGGGTAGATTTTAGGTGTAACACAGGCCATTGCGAAAAAGATCCTGACAGCCGGGTTATGGTGGCCAACCATGCATAGTGATGCCACTAACTATGCCAAAACCTGCGACATCTATCAACGCACAGGGAAACCATCGAGACAGGACGAGATGCCATTAGTACCCCAGGTGACACTACAGGCATTCGACAAATGGGTGGTATATTTTGTAGGACCCTTTAACCCTCCAGGAAAACGCACTGAATCATGCTACATCATAACTGCAACAGAATATTTGACACATTGGGCAGAGGCCACACCAGTCAAGGATTGTACCACATCAACGGCTGCCAGATTCCTCTTCGACAACGTGGTCACCTGATTCGGATTCCCAAATATTTTACTAAGTGATCAAGGGGCACACTTTATGAACAAGACAATCGCAGCATGAATGGAGGAGTTTCAGGTTTAGCATAAGAAGAGTACTCCCTACCACCCTCAATCAAACAGGACAGTAGAAGCATTCAACAAAATCCTAGAACACACACTCACAAAGGTATGCAACACAAATTGAGACGATTGGGACCTTAAAATTCCAGCGATCCTCTAGGCCTATCGAACCACATGCAAGCGATTAAATAGACAAACTCCATTCAAACTGGTCTACGGTAAAGAAGCAGTTATGCCGATGGATTACATCGCTCCAAGATTGCGTATTGCAGTCACCACAGACATGAGCGATGACATTGGGTTGGAAGAATGACTAGCACAATTAGTACACTTAGAAGAAGATCGGTTCGTCGCAAGATTCCACCAGCAGTTTGAAAAGGATCGCCAGAAAGCATGGCATGACCGTCACATTAAGCAGAGATACTTTCCGAAAGGCGACATGGTGTTTTTATATGAAAGTAAGTTCACGAAACACCCAGGTAAATTACAAATGCACTAGTTAGGACCCTATATCATCAATTTTGTCAATAACGGTGGTACAGTGCAGCTACAGACCTTAGATGGGGTATTGTTGCCTCACATGGTGAACAACAATAGGCTAAAGCTCTATCGCTATGATCCGACACAATAGTAAAAAAAACAAAAAAAGAGGTATTTCACAAGAGGGATGCACACAAGGAAAAGTGGGATCGCTGCGATTATGAGCGGATTACCACCCCTTCAAATCAACACCAACCAACTAGCAGACGGAATGGGCAGAGATGATAGATCGGGTGAACAGAAATCATGATTGACTGGTCGGAAGCAGTGCCGGTGCCAAGCATGTAAGAATACATGGTAGCAGCATGGTCGCTGGAACCACGAATGATACATCGCATGGGGATGACACAAAGAAACGATGGGAATAGTATGGTCACCCACCACGCATGTAGGACGCGTGGTAATCACATGCAGGAGAGATGATGATTGAATCAGTGCATGAGGCGAGCAGATTTGCAGAGGAATTTTTGGGCAACACACTGAATAATGAGAATACATAAATACAGGCACCAGGGGTTCAGAAAAGCACCAGTTCATTTAACAAATGAAAGAAATCCATGCTTCCATTCAGTGAGGTTATTGCTTAACTTAGGAATTCCAAGGAGGCTGTTGAAATGATTCACTTCATTTCATGCAGTAGCACCCTAGGGGTGCTGCAGGCCCGAACGACGAGCGTCCTTGAGCGCCTTGACAAGAAAGAATCTAGGACAATCGGGTGTCACAACGACGAGGTTTTACCCGATATGTCTAAGTATGTTGTGGTATTTGGAAGCTTCACGAGTCTAGTGAACACTAGAAGAACAGGGGGACCAGCCACCTGACCCTCGTAGGAGAAAATTCGAGGTGCAAAATAGATGTGCAGGAGAAATCAACCTGTTGTCCACCTTAGAGACGTCAATAACCTTTGGTTCCGACAAGAAAAACAAAAGAATGAACCAGTAAAATCCAGAGAGGTAGATGATCAAGGTTCGAACAGACTGGTAGATGAGTGCAAGAAGTACATAACAGCGAACCAGTGACCGACAAATGGAGATAGGAAAAACAAAACAGCGAGTTCCAGATAGCAAGAACAGTTTCAGAGATCGAGCACAGTACAAGGCGGGCACAAAACAGCAAATTCCGTCTGATGTGGGTTGGGACAAGCAACAAGTTTATGTTGGGGTCCTGTTGGCACAGGATAGATCCGTAGGAAGTGCGGAAGCCAAAAGGCACAAAATCCAAATCCCGCGAAAGAAGGAGTTACCGCAATGTCTAAGGAAGCGCAAGAATAGTTTAGAATATTTAATTACTAAGTTGGCCAAAATTGGCCATTTTTTAATAGGATAGAAGCATACAAATAGAAGTATATTGTAAGCCTAAGGGAATCTAAGTTTTGGAGACTAATGTGATCTTTTGGAGTCTGTTGACTATTCCCTGCGAGGTTTATTCCGCAGATGTTAATGAATGAATATGTTCGGATATGAATTTTGTTGTTATGCGATGATGGGTTATTTAAATGCTTTCTGTTGATTTGTGTTGATGCATGTTGTTTGTTAACACGAATATGTTGTTAAATATGCTTTGAGATAAATATGCAAATGTTTGGTTAAATAGACTGTCGTAAATAGTGTAATCTCTGGTTAACCTGCACATATCTTCTTTGAAACTGTGGAAGCTTGGTTCCTGCAGCACCCTTATCCGCCTCAGGTGAAACCTCAACTACATTGCAGGTGTTGCTGGGAAGGGTAACTCTTTTCTAGGCCAGTGAATAAGGGGTTGGTTGTGTTGGTTACGGCAGAGTGAACCCTTGTCGAAAGACCCTGTGTCAACAAAGACTACACGAGTGTGTATTGCAAGAGTCAACAATACATGTAGTAAATACATCCCATGCGAAGCCAAGGGTCTTCAATGCATGACATTTGGGGACTATGAAAAAAAATACATTAACCCCGATGGCCTTCTATTGCAAGTGAATTTTCACATTCAAGGAAAAGTACAAACTCTTTGCAGGATCCATCGCATTAACCCTGTCAACATAATTCCCAAACTAACAACACTATACATCTAGTCCTACATATGAGAGTCACAACAACTATTAAGACATAGCAGTGACTTGAGGAGTATTGCACAACAATGTGTATGGCAAAATCTAGGACTATAATACCTTGGCAAAGTTCTTTGCATATTTTGGCAGAGAAATGGTCCTATCGGCAACAAGCTGCACTAGGAAATGTGATGAGTAATACCCCAAGATGCAAGAAGGTGTGGCTAGGTGGTCCATCAGCCCAGCATAAGTTACTAGTGTACCAAATATCCAGGTCTTGTCATTTTCATCATTATTGACACTGTCTGTTTCCATCAAGACAGGTGTCTGCAGTACTGTCCAGAGTAATTGACTAGTAGCTTCAAATGTAAATAGTATCAACTTTAATACATCATCTTCATAAAATCTATTGAACAAAACAAGGTTACATGATTCTTGTCTATCCACAACGAACCTGAATAAAATCAACAACCTTACCCAAATAGCGACACTTAACTGAGAATGGAAGCTCCCTCTTTGATCTACTTGCATGTCCATCAAAGTTCAGATCAGCCAGAAAGATGGTTGCAAATGTAGATGCTACAAATTTGGAAGCAGGACTGACAGTGGGAGAATCGTCCTGACGGTGAGAGGGAAGATGCATCACCTTTCCTAGTTCTGAAAACAAATGACTTATATGAAATTACAATGACCTTAATATCTCATAGCGAAAAGAATGGAGTGACTTTTGCTTATTGCCTTCCGTTTTACTTCTGGAAGGGCCTTCATCAGAACGAGAAGACTGTCATTAACGAACATAGGCTTGTCGTTTTCGGGCAGAGGAATCAATGTTCAACCTTCGTTGAAGCCGAGCACGGTGACCAATATCATGAAATATATGTATTAGATCAAAAATGTTAGGTTCAACATTCCAAATAGATGATTTCATATGCTGATTCAAAATAAGATCCACATAATGTCCAACAGAAATTGGCAAGTGATCATCAATTTCATTTGCATGCACATCCAAATCAGTTGTGACACTGATAAAAACATTGCCATCATATTTCTTTAACAGTGCCTTTGAATCCTCAATAAGTGCAGCTTGCCATAGTATTTCTCGATGTATCATCCCAATATAAACAAGCACATCCTTGCTATCATTTCCAAACTCTGCCATTAATGCTGCCAACCATCGATTCTCTTTAGTAGCATCAGCTAGAAAGACAAAAAAATGTACCAAAAACCAGCACCAAAATACTTTCCGATTCAGTCCATCTTTTGCAGCTAATAAATTAGTCCCTGCAATAGGATCTAAAACATTTAATGTATTCTTGAGATGTTCCTTCAAATGAGCAAAAAATACCCTTGCAAGGGCAACTGAGTGTTGCTGCATGAATGCTTTGCAAACTGCAACCATGTGCACAGCTACAGACATCCCTTCTGAAGATAGCGGAATACTTGGAAGACTCAAGAACCTCATAAGGGCTTCAATGCCCTTTTTCTCAACAAATATTCTACAAGTTTCATGATTTTCCATTACCCGATGCATAAAAACCATGGCATGTGAAATGCTTAGTTGTAGAAAATGTTCATTACTCATATTTTCAAGAGACAATCCACTAGTTCCTACCCCTTCATTATTCTTATATTCAGAATCAGTATCCATAGGAACAGGACTATCCAATCTATCTTTGGCCTCTAACCCGACATCACCCACTGAAGCAACTTTCTTAAGAATTTCAATGATAACATGATGCAGGGGCATCCAATCCCAAGAGAAACAGTCGGGCATGACCGACAGAAGATGCCCAGAGGACCATCGACGACCTCTAGGAGAAGGGCGATGGTAGTCGATAGAGTATTGGAGTCGTGAGGTTTCTGATCCAGAGATGACTGATGGCCAACAATCGACCAGGTGGAGAAATGGTCGAAGGTGATATAGACCAAGCGAAGAAAGCAGTCGGGAGTTGACACCGACGGAGACAGTTGGAAAACCGAAATAGATCTGATGGATCGATGGTTTAGTCGCAGATCTGGTACGAAAGGCTGACCAAGAGGAATGGTGTCCAGGCGCGGACAGAAGACGATGGGAGGAAGAGAAGCGAAATCTAAAGCCGCAGAAGAAGTGTCGAAAGGATAATCGACATAGTTGGCTAAGGACAAGTTGACAGGATAGAGTGTAGAGATCAGTCGACACAAAACCGGCTAACAGCAAAGGATGAGTCATAGTGGACGATGACAGATCGAGCTGACAAGTGAACGAACAATCAGAGTAGAGTGATTGGAAGCAGGACGATACGTTGGTGGGTTGAACCAACAAGAGAAGATCGACCAAGAGATAGTCGATATGGCCGTTGGTGTGAAACGGTTCAGTGTTCAGTCTAGTTGAAGGGGATACCGATAGATGAACGGAGTTGAGGTCAATGCCAAGGATTGTTGGAAGTTCGAGAGTAGTCCATTCAATGAGAATTCCAACAGAAGAATATGAGGAACCGAAGGTGCAGGGAATGTCGACAGAGATGAATGAAGTGTAATGAGCACTCTAGTCGAAGGGAATGTCGGCAGAGATGAATGACAAGAAGCTATGAAGATTGGTGAGTTGAAACCAGGTGCGCAGGCAGAAGTTGTCAAGCTGCGTCGACGGGAAAAAGAAATTCAAGAGTTGACATGTCAATAGTCGATAGTCGACATGCGGACTATCGATAGGCGACAAGTTTTCATGGAGTGATAGTAAGGTCGGCATGTTGTCCGACCGTGACATCGATAGGTTGGGAATAAGCCAAACAATGAGGACGAGGTGTCACCTACCCAAATTCTGAAAATATTATTTTATTGGCAAAATAATTTATGTTAAATTTTAATTACAAAGTTTCGTAATTATGACTAAGTTTGGTCAAGGATGAATGTAATTACTAATTATTATTATTTAATAAATTAAAGTAGGATACAAACACCCAAGGGAACTGTTAAATGAGTGTTCATTGACCCACTAGGAGGAATGGAAGTTGTTAGAAGGCATGGGATAGATGGAAGCAATTGCACTTCACCACTAGTTGTTGGTTATGGGACAACTACCCCTAAAATTGTGGAATTATCCCCCAGGTGGTGGGAGTGAGCAGGCATCTCATTAAATGACCAGTTAACCACTAAAAGGCCTAGGCAGCCTACAGAAGGCAAATTCGAATTGAGCAGGCAGCTCTTACAATATTTTCTGCAGAAATATTCCTCAAGTGCATCAGGTGATCACTGAGAGATTCGAATAGGGAGGCTATGTGAGAGTGCAACTGCAAGTCTGCAAATTATTCTGAGAAGGAGAACCAGAGGTGCTGGTGCAGGTCCCTTTTAATGCGAAGTCTTTAAGACTGGATAACTATTGCTACTGCAATTTGAGGTCCTAAGCTTCTAAGTTTATTCCTCCTGGTGGTTCAGTGACCAGGCTCAGGGGTCCTAAGGAAAGTAACTTGGTTGTCTTCATAAATTGGTTGGGTGGAATAGGTTCCTTGGGCTATTTGTTTCCCTACAGTTAACCAGGTTTCACTGTTCCTACTTTGTTTATAGTTTAATGCTTCTACTTATTCAAACTCTGTTATGTGAAAGAATTTATTTTATTTTCTGATTTATGTTTGATTGTGAATGAGAAAGCTTTGTGAATTATTTGATTAAATAACCATCTCTATATTTTTCCCCATGATGTTCTCTACATAGTACTCTAGTATAGAGAAGCAAATTATGATAGCTGAGAGATAGGCAGATTGCCATTGATTGGATGAATGATTTCAGTAAGTGTTCTATTTTTAAACATAGTAAAAATTACAGTATAAGCATCAACAGTAATATAGAGTTCGTTTAATAATACATGAAAGAAAAACATAGTCTATTTTCTGCATAGTCATATATATTTCTCTTAACCCTATTCATTTCAGATAGCAAGAAAATACAATCAAAATTAAACATTTCTTGATTTCCAAGTAATTTTATTTTCAAGAGTTATAGCAGCTGTAAGAACTAATCACTGTATAGATTTCTTGTCATTATACATATTTTATTTCTTCACTAATATCCTTCTTTGATTTCAATTATCTAATATCTATTATAGTAGTATCAAACCCTAAGATACTACAAATCCTAATTATGTTTACATATCTCATAATTTTTTTCTCAAGTCTTCTATGGAAAACTATAGACATTATTTCAGAGAATGATAACATTATGACTTACTAAACCCTAATCATCGTTTTCTAGAACCATACTATCTTTTTAATATGGTAAGTTCACTATCAAAGTATTATTTAACAGTTAGCAGAAGGCACGATTCGATACAAATGTTATCAATAGCTCAAACCCTAGTAAGAACACAACTCAACTTTGAAAACATTCACATTATCAAAATCTTTTATGCACAGGCTAAGTTTTAGGTACAAAAGCTTATTGCAAGCCAGTTAGCAAATCAAATAAACTATAGGTAGGATTCATTCGAAATTTAAAATAGACATTGTGGCCTAACCATTTCCAAACTTAAATATCGGCATCAATGACGAATTACAAGAAACAACCATTCACACATGACCTAAGATAGTTTCGTATTCGAACTCGATTCAATAGTTTTCCAAACAAACCTTTAAAACATCTATTTTAAACAAAACTATAACATTGCATTTAAGGAGAACCAACAGTACAGAAGCAAGTGAACCATGAATCCATTAAGAAATGCCCAACAACATAGATAAAACATGACAGAGATTTTATTGTCTCCATTTAAAAATACATTGGATATTTGCCCTTAAAACAACCAACGATGTAAAGACCAACTCAAAGTCGGTTCCAATGCTACAACAAAAACAATACTGAAGCTGAGCAACCAATACAAGACTGAGGATCAACCTCTTACAGTTTGATATCAAAACAAAACAAGCTTAAACTTCTTTTCAGCCATCACTGATACAAGTTGAAGGTTTCCAACTCTTGCCACACAGAAAAACACATCAAAGGCACCTATGAGGCTTTGCGAAAACCACCGGAGCTTACCAGGAAGTAGTAGCAGCTTTCCTTTATAAAACCCTTTGTTGAGAAACCTTCCAATGAAAAGGGCACCTTCCAATTTACAAGTTCGACTGGTTAAAAACCTGTAAACACAAATAAAATACAAGTTCACCGTATTACATTTCATTATTAACCAACTTACCATTTAGAAGTTTCATTCCAAGCAATATCAACGAAACTAGAGGTTGGCTGCAACTTTTATACACGCAGGAAATCCAGAAAACGATACCATCTTTTGAAAGAGCCAAAAGACAAATTACAAAACCACTCTCAACAGCTGGCATAAAACCACACTTTGTATTCCTATATCGTGGCTCTATGGAAAGAAGCTAAGCCTGCAACTATTAAAAAAAAAACTACCTCTCATAGGTCACAGGATTGAAACCCTGGAAGGGAACTTCCTTCGACCCTACATTTTGGAAACCTATCGGCCTCAAGTCAACATAAAAATGAAAGACCGAGAAACTTTCTACCACTACATACAACGAGGTTAGGATTCCACAATCAACGATCAAGATTTAGTGAGATCAACGCACAAGAAAGAGCCAACAATGCTACATTGAAAGCCGAGCAACATTGCATTGATATCACATTAATTACAAACAACTACAAAGTTTCCAACCTTGCATGACAAGGAACATTACTGTGTACAGTGTGGAGGAGAGGCGATATAGCAACCATGCCAGCTAGAAATCCTAGTTACATTAACAATCAAAGTTCACGTGAAGGGATTATGTGGTATGACAGCCACACTTTCCACTAAGGAAGTTCGGGCATAACTTTTAATACATAATCGTAACCCTGTCAACCTGCAATTGTAAATTTAATGCATGTCAACTCATCACTTCAATATCAAGACTTTGGTGAATTCAAAACATACATTAACAATACTTAGGACAAGAGCATAAGTCATAGTATAATTCAATCTAATGTTTAAGTCATAACCTTTAAAAGGTTTATTTACATCATATTCATGGTTTGCATAGGATAATATCCTATAGTGCTAAGTATAGCTAGGATTGCACATTAATCATCATATGTTTGTATATTAATAATCATATCTTGCGTATTGTATCATATCATTGCATATTGTAATCATACCATGGCCAAATGAAAACCATATCATTTTAATATATAGTGCACATTTAATATAGTTCCAAGTTTAAAACTTGGGCATCATAATATTGGAATTACATGTCCATACAATATGTAAATACATAACAACTATAAGATATATCTATTTCATCTCTAGAGTTCTGTGTAAGCATATGAATGAAATTTTATAATGCTAGTTCATAGCATATATATATACCATAATTACATTAAATTTTCTATGATGGCCATGTAGAGAAAGACTGTGGTATCATCCTAAGAATCATTTAAGCTTTGACGAGATACACTCTACAGTAGAGAAAGACTGTGTTATCATCCTAAGAATCATTTAAGCTTTGACGAGATACACTCTACAGCCAAGTCTTATACAAGAACTAGTCACCATACTTTATATATATATTAACTGTGTATTGAAATGATAAATGCATGACATAGAGTAGTCTAAGACCTGTAGGCGCTAAGTATGATGATAGTTCGAAGGTGTAATCATTATTTCTACAAGCTTCATAATAGCATACTTAATAGATAGTAGTATCGATGTTTTAATATTAATCACAGTAGTCTTATGACAATGAATGTAGCATCATAACAGAACTTTTGGACGACATTGAATGATAACATTGAAGAGCTTCGTAAGACAGTACATAAACTAGGATTAGAACCATGTATCCATACCTCCAGTAACTGGTGTCACAAGGAAGTACTTGGCATTCTAAATTACATTGACGATGAATTGAAAGACACAAGTACTCTTAATACATGTTGTCTTATAGGATTTCTTACCTGCAGTCTGCACATGGAAACAATATTCAAATGACTTAGCTAAACGTAGCTAAGTAAACTCCAGGGTACCTCGTAGGACCCCTTCATCATCATAAAAACAAACTGTCAGCACTTCATCAAAAACATCACAATATCACAGCATGTAATCACTTTCATGAACTTAAGCAAATCTATAATTTGTACTGGTATGCATAAATCATCAAAGATCTGTCGTTAAGAAGATTAACATCCACTTAAATCTGAACAGCAAATACAATTATATCTTATTATTCGAGATATATGACGTGTCATCGTCATTAGTTGTCTTAATTAAGAATTCGAATTAATTTATATGTTCCGCATTAAATGACCTTGATAATTATTTCTATTATAAAAAAAAAAAAAATTTGGTATTTTTGGGATGTTACATGTGGTATCAGAGCTCATGTTCAAACTCTAGGCCTGAAAAGGGTCCAAGAACATGCGGTAGAAAAATTTATTTACAGCAGAACTTTTACTAATTCAAAAATTTAAACTATTGTGTATACAGAAATTATTTTGAGTTACAAGTATGGAAGGATCAGGTGAACACTTAGAAGACAGATTTCAACCCAACAGTCATAGCACGGGAAGGAATTTCGAAGGAGAAGAATTCCATGGCGAAGTAAATGACAATTCGTCAGAATTATTAAGAGCATTTCAAGAATTAAAGGTAGAAATCAGATCTGTAAAACAAGACAATGAGAAAATTCTGAAGGCACAAGAAGAATTAAATCAAATACTGTCCGAACAATGCCCAACTGATGAACAGAATAGAGAAATTGAGAATACTTCCAAGGTTTAAGATTTACCTCATCCAGACATAAGTAAACGGATGAAAGCTGGTGATGTAAACAGCATTTCGACATCATCAAAAGCTGCCCATGAAAAACGGAAAAAGAAAAGAAATTATTCAAGTGACAGCAGCGAAGGGGACTAGAAACCCAAAACGAAAATTCACAAACAGTATGAGTAATTTCTAGGGAGTTTAAGAAAATCAAACCGCCAACCTTCAATGGTGAAACTGAAAAAGGAGAGACAGCAGAATATCGGTTGTCCAGCATGAAAAAGTATTTCCAAATATATGATTATTCTGAATCTTCGAAGGAAAATATGGGAATCTACAACTTGATCGGCAAGGTGGATATTTGGTGGCAGGACATCAAGAGAGTGAAGGGCATCAAAGACAAGGATGTCAACTGGAGTACTTTCAAATGATATTTCAAAAAGAAGTTCTTATCAGAACAATACTATGAAGAAAAATCAAAGGAGTTCTATGACTGAAAACGGGGAAGTATGAACATGAAGGAAATGAACAGTAAATTTATGAACTTACTGAGATATGTGCCATACCTCTTGGAATAAAAATCGAAGATCCAAAGATACTTGAGCTGTCTACCTTTCAATACTAAGGATAGAATCGAGTATGACAGTCCAAAGACCTTAGAAGAGGCCATGAGGAAAGCAACTTTCTGTTATGACACTAATCGGAAAAGAGAAGGAATGTCAAATTGGAAAAGTCATAAACCCAATAATTTTCAGCTGAAAAAGAAAAATTACAGATTTAATGGAAATTCTGGTTTCCAAAAGAAAAAATTTCAAAATCGAAATTTTCAAGGAAACAATTCCAGAAACAGTCAGCAACAGAATTTTACAGCACCTAGAAACACTCCCAATACTACTAGTACTAATGATCAAAAGGAACCTATCAAATGTTTTGAGTGTCAAGGTCCTCATTATGCATCATAATTCCCCAAAAGGAAGCAGACCACTAACAACATTAATTCTATTCAGACTGAACCTACTATTGGAGACTTGGCAAGGGAGATGCCCATAATCAATGCAGCGCTCGACAACAGACAAGCAGATCATCAAATCTATATGGTAGAGATTGAAGGTATGCTACAAAATCACCCGGTTACTATTTTGATTGATCCAAGTGCTAGCTTAAGTTATATATCACCAGATATTGTACAAAGTTTTAAATTGAAAACAGAAAAGTTCAATAAATCTCGGTTAGTTAGACTAGCAACAGGAACAAAGAGGAAAGTATCAGATTTTATTGAAAGTTGTGCTTTATCCATGAATCAGTTAAAGACACAAATCAAGTTGAATATTTTACCTTTAGGATCCTATGATATTATAATCGGAATGGACTGGTTAGAAGCCCATCATGTCATTCTAAACTGTTATGAGAAAAGTTTTACATGTTTAAATGATGAAGGAGAAACTATAGAAGTAAAAGGTATTCCAAGAAAGAAAACCCTTAGACAGATTTCAGCCATGCAGTTAAAGAGGGAAGTTAGGAAAGGATGTCAGTTGTTTGCAGTAAATGTAGTAAATGATGATTTTTTTTGTAAAGAGTACAAACTGAAACTAGAAGACATACCTGTCCTAAAGGATTTCAAAGATGTTTTTCCTGAGGAGATTCCAAGATTACCTCCTAAAAGAGATTTAGATTTTACCATTGAGTTAATACTAGGAGCAGTACCGAATTCTAAAGCTCCATATAGGATGAATATACTGGAATTAAATGAGTTGAAGTCACAATTGAAGGAGTTGATTGATAAAAACTATATAAGACCCAGCGTGTCTCCTTGGGGAGCACCTGTTATATTTGTTAAGAAGAAAGATGGAACGCTAAGACTGTGCATAGATTATCACCATCTTAATAAGATGACAATCAAGAATCGATATTCGTTGCCCCGCATAGACGATCTATTTGATCAACTATGTGGAGGAATGATATTTTCAAAGATTGATCTAAGGTTAGGATATCATCAAGTGCGGGTGAAGGATGAGGATATTTTCAAAACAACTTTTAGAACTCGATATGGACATTATGAGTTTGTAGTCATGCCATTTGGCTTGACTAATGCCACGGCTGTATTTATGTGTTTGATGAACAATATTCTGCACAAATACTCAGATAAGTTTGTTGTGGTATTTATAGATGACATTTTAGTGTATTCTAAAAACAAAGAAGAGCATGACGAACATCTATGGATTATCTTACAAGTTCTGAGATATCATCAACTATACGCTAAGTTTAGTAAGTGTGATTTTCTCAAGGACAAAATTCAGTATTTAGGACACATAATTTCAAAAGAAGGAATCTCGGTTGACCCCGACAAGATAAAAGCCATTAATGATTGGTCGGTTCCTAAGGACATGTCAGATGTAAGATCATTTATGGGTATTACTGGATATTATAGAAAATTTATAGAGGGTTTCTCAAAGATTGCAAACCCCATAACCTCCTTGCAGAATAAAGGGAAGAAATTTGTGTGGGATTAGAAATGTTCATACAGTTTTAAGAAGTTAAAGGAATTATTGACTACAGCACCTATTCTGAGGATAGCGGATCCTAATAAGGATTTTATAGTTTGCACTAATGCTTGTAATGAGGGACTCGATGGAGTCCTAACAAAAGAAGGGCATGCTGTGGCATACGAATCTAGAAAGCTGAAAATACATGAGAAGAACTACTCTACTTATGATTTAGAGTTATTTGCAGTAATTCATGCTTTAAAAATGTGGCATCACCACCTTATTGGCAGAAAATTTACCTTATTGACAGACAACATGGGTCTGAAATATTTATTAAATTAGACGAATCTGAACGCTAGACAAGCTAGATGGTTAACTTTCCTAAGTGAGTATGATTTCAAAATTCATCATATTAAAGGGAAAGAGAACGAGGTTGTTGATGCATTAAGTCGCAAAGTAAAACTGAATTTTATTTCAGCCATCGGTACTTATTCAACAGACTTAGAAAATAAAATCCTTGAAAGGAGTGAAACGGATGAAGAATACATAAAATTACAAGAAAAGATAGCAAATAACAATTCTGAAAATTCTATGGCAGATTATAGTTTGAAGGAAAATGGACTATTGTTATACAAAAATAGATTTTATGTACCCAACATACCAGAAATAAAAATTATGATTTTAAATGAGATGCACAAAATCCATTACTCTGGTCATCCAGGTTATCAGAAAACCATTACTATGCTACGGAAAGAGTACTATTGGACCAGAATGAAAGATGAAGTAGCAGAGTACATAGCTAAATGTTTGGACTATCAAAAAAGTGAAAGTTGAACATCAACATCCAGCTGGATTGTTGCAACCATTTCCTATACCTAGCTGGAAATGGGAAGTGATAAGCATAGACTTTATTATTGGACTACCCAAAAATCAGAAACAAAATGACTCTATCATGGTGGTAGTGGAAAAACTTAGCAAGGCAACACACTTTATACCTATGAAGACTACTCATAAGGCTCTGACATTGCAGAAATCTTCGTGAAGCAGATGTTTTGACTACATGGTATACCGAAAGTGATAATTTCAGATTGTGACTCTAAGTTTACTGGAAACTTTTGGAGGTCTTTGTTTAAAGGGTTGAATACAACCTTAAATTTCAGCACAACATTTCATCCACAAACGGATGGACAGACAAAAAGGGTGAATCAAGTTTTGGAAGACTTACTAAGAATGTATGTTAAGTGGGAAGACTACTTGCATTTAGCAGAATTTGCATATAATAACCATTCTCATGCATCATCCAGACTTATCCCATTCGAAATTCTTTATGGTAGGAAATTTGATACACCTATTTCTTGGAATGACCCAGTAAATAGAGTTGTTTTAGGACCTGAATTGTTGCAAAAGTTAGAACTAATTGTGAAACAGGTACAAGGAAATCTAAAAGCTTCCCAAGATAGGAAAAAGAGTCAGGCGGAGCCTAAAAGGACTCATAAAGAGTTCCAGGTTGGTGAACATGTGTTCCTCAAGGTAAGACCAAAAAAGAGTTCATTGAAATTGGGAAGCTGTGCCAAGTTGGCACCCAGGTATTGTGGTCCTTTCGAAATATTGCCAAGGGTTGGACTAGTGGCATACCAACTAGCTTTGCCACCAAATTTAAATATGCATAATGTTTTTCATATATCGTTTTTAAAGAAATATGTACACAATGCTACTACTGTTGTAAATTGGAATGATGTACAGGTGGGACAAGACGGCGATTTTCAGGTGGAACCGGACTATATCCTCGAAAGGAGGGAAACTCTGCTCCGGAATCACACCATTGGGCAAGTGAAGGTGCAATGGAATCACCTTAGCCCATTAATCATAGCTAGGATTGCACATTAATCATCATATGTTTGTATATTGATAATCATATCTTGCGTATTGTATCATATCATTGCATATTGTAATCATACCATGGCCTAATGAAAACCATATCATTTTAATATATAGTGCGCATTTAATATAGTTCCAAGTTTAAAACTTGGGCATAATAATATTGGAATTACATGTCCATACAATATGTAAATACATAACAACTATAAGATATATCTATTTCATCTCTAGAGTTTTGTGTAAGCATATGAATGAAATTTTATAATGCTAGTTCATAGCATATATATATACCATAATTACATTAAATTTTCTATAATGGCCATGTAGAGAAAGACTGTGGTATCATCCTAAGAATCATTTAAGCTTTGACGAGATACACTCTACAGCCAAGTCTTATACAAGAACTAGTCACCATACTTTATATATATATTAACTATGTATTGAAATGATAAATGCATGACATAGAGTAGTCTAAGACCTGTAGGCGCTAAGTATGATGATAGTTCAAAGGTGTAATCATTATTTCTACAAGCTTCATAATAGCATACTTAATATATAGTAGTATCGATGTTTTAATATTAATGACAGAAGTCTTATGACAATAAATGTAGCATCATAACAGAACTTTTGGATGACATTGAATTATAACATTGAAGAGCTTCGTAAGACAGTACATAAACTAGGATTAGAACTAGGTATCCATACCTACAGTAACTGGTGTCACAAGGAAGTACTTGGCATTCTAAATTACATTGACGATGAATTGAAAGACACAAGTACTCTTAATACATGTTGTCTTATAGGATTTCTTATCTGTAGTCTGCACATGGAAACAATATTCAAATGACTTAGCTAAATGTAGCTAAGTAAACTCCAAGGTACCTCGTAGGACCCCTTCATCATCATACAAACAAACTGTCAGCACTTCATCAAAAACATCACAATAGCACAGCCTGTAATCACTTTCAAGAACTTAAGCAAATCTATAATTTGTACTGGTATGCATAAATCATCAAAGATCTATCGTTAAGAAGATTAACATCCGCTTAAATCTGAACAGCAAATACAATTATATCTTATTATTCGAGATATATGACGTGTCATCGTCATTAGTTGTCTTATTTAAGAATTTGAATTAATTTATATGTTCCGCATTAAATGACCTTGATAATTATTTCTATTATAAAAAAAAAAAAATTGGTATTTTTGGGATGTTACATGTGGTATCAGAGCTCATGTTCAAACTCTAGGCCTGAAAAGGGTCCAAGAACACGCAGTAGAAAAATTTATTTACAGCAGAACTTTTACTAATTCAAAAATTTAAACTATTGTGTATACAAAAATTATTTTGAGTTACAGGTATGGAAGGATCAGGTGAACATTTAGAAGACAGACTTCAACCCAACAGTCATAGCACGCGAAGGAATTTCAAAGGATAAGAATTCCATGGCGAAGTAAATGACAATTCGTCAGAATTATTACGAGCATTTCAAGAATTAAAGGCAGAAATCAGATCTGTAAAACAAGACAATGAGAAAATTCTGAAGGCACAAGAAGAATTAAATCAAATACTGTTCGAACAATGCCCAACTGATGAACAGAATAGAGAAATTGAGAATACTTCCAAGGTTTAAGATTTACCTCATCCAGACATAAGTAAAAAGATGAAAGCTGGTGATGTAAACAGCATTTCGACATCATCAAAAGCATCCCATGAAAAACGGAAAAAGAAAAGAAATTATTCAAGTGACAGCAACGAAGGGGACTAGAAACCCAAAACGAAAATTCACAAACAGTATGAGTAAATTTATAGGGAGTTTAAGAAAATCGAACCCCCAACCTTCAATGGTGAAACTGAAAAAGGAGAGACAACAGAATATTGGTTGTCCAGCATGAAAAAGTATTTCCAAATATATGATTATTCTGAATCTTTGAAGGAAAATATGGGAATCTACAACTTGATCGGCAAGGTGGATATTTGGTGGCAGGACATCAAGAGAGTGAAGGGCATCAAAGACAAGGATGTCAACTGGAGTACTTTCAAACGATATTTCAAAAATAAGTTCTTATCAGAACAATACTATGAAGAAAAATCAAAGGAGTTCTGTGACTGAAAACGGGGAAGTATGAACATGAAGGAAATGAACAGTAAATTTATGAACTTATTGATATATGTGCCATACCTCTTGGAATAAAAATCGAAGATCCAAAGATACTTGAGTTTTCTACCTTTCAATACTAAGGACAGAATCGAGTATGACAGTCCAAAGACCTTAGAAGAGACCATGAGGAAAGCAACTTTCTATTATGACACTAATCGGAAAAGAGAAGGAATGTCAAATTGGAAAAGTCATAAACCCAATAATTTTGAGCTGAAAAAGAAAAATTACAGATTTAATGGAAATTCTGGTTTCCAAAAGAAAAAATTTCAAAATCGGAATTTTGAAGGAAACAATTCCAGAAACAGTCAGCAACAGAATTTTACAGCACCTAGAAACACTCCCAATACTACCAGTACTAATGATCAAAAGGAACCTATCAAATGTTTTGAGTGTCAAGGTCCTCATTATGCATCATAATTCCCCAAAAGGAAGCAAACCTCTAACAACATTAATTCTATTCAGACTGAACCTACTATTGGAGACTTGGCAAGGGAGATGCCCATAATCAATGCAGCGCTCGACAACAGACAAGCAGATCATCAAATCTATATGGTAGAGATTGAAGGTATGCTACAAAATCACCCGATTACTATTTTGATTGATCCAAGTTCTAGCTTAAGTTATATATCACCAGATATTGTAGAAAGTTTTAAATTGAAAACAGAAAAGTTCAATAAATCTCGGTTAGTTAGACTAGCAACAGGAACAAAGAGGAAAGTATCAGATTTTATTGAAAGTTGTGCTTTATCCATGAATCAGTTAAAGACACAAATCAAGTTGAATATTTTACCTTTAGGATCCTATGATATTATAATCGGAATGGACTGGTTAGAAGCCCATCATGTCATTCTAAACTATTATGAGAAAATTTTTACATGTTTAAATGATGAAGGAGAAACTGTAGAAGTAAAAGGTATTCCAAGAAAGAAAACCCTTAGACAGATTTCAGCCATGCAGTTAAAGAGGGAAGTTAGGAAAGGATGTCAGTTGTTTGCAGTAAATGTAGTAAATGATGATTTTTTTTGTAAAGAGTACAAACTGAAACTAGAAGACATACCTGTCCTAAAGGATTTCAAAGATGTTTTTCCTGAGGAGATTCCAGGATTACCTCCTAAAAGAGATTTAGATTTTACCATTGAGTTAATACCAGGAGCAGTACCGAATTCTAAAGCTCCATATAGGATGAATATACTGGAATTAAATGAGTTGAAGTCACAGTTGAAGGAGTTGATTGATAAAAACTATATAAGACCCAGTGTGTCTCCTTGGTGAGCACCTGTTATATTTGTTAAGAAGAAAGATGGAACCCTAAGACTGTGCATAGATTATCACCATCTTAATAAGATGACAATCAAGAATCAATATTCGTTGCCCCGCATAGACGATCTATTTGATCAACTACGTGGAGCAATGATATTTTCAAAGATTGATCTAAGGTTAGGATATCATCAAGTGCGGGTTAAGGATGAGGATATTTTCAAAACAACTTTTAGAACTCGATATGGACATTATGAGTTCGTAGTCATGCCATTTGGCTTGACTAATGCCACAGTTGTATTTATGTGTTTGATGAACAATATTCTGCACAAATACTTAGATAAGTTTGTTGTGGTATTTATAGATGACATTTTAGTGTATTCTAAAAACAAAGAAGAGCATGACGAACATCTACGGATTATCTGACATAAGGAAAATTCGAATTGAGCAGGCAGCTCTTACAATATTTTCTACAAAAATATTCCTCAAGTGCATCAGGTGATCACAAAGAGATTCGAATAGGGAGGCTATGTGAGAGTGAAACTGTAAGTCTACAAATTATGCTGAGAAGGAGAACCAGAGGTGCTGGTGCAAGTCTCTTTGATTGCTAAGTCTTTAATACTGGATAACTATTGCTACTACAAGTTGAGGTCCTAAACTTCTAAGTTTCTTCCTCCTGGTGGTTCAGTGAACAGGCTCGGGGGTCCTAAGGCAAGTAACTTGGCTGTCTTCAGGAATTGGTTGGATGGAACAGGTTCCTTGGGTTGTTTGTTTCCCTATAGTTAACCAGGTTTCACTATTCCTACTTTGTTTATAGTTTAATGCTTCTGCTTATTCAAACTCTGTTATGTGAAAGAATTTATTTTATTTTTTATCTATGTTTGATTCTGAATGAGAAAGATTTGTGAATTATTTGATTAAATAACCATCTCTATATTTTTCCCCATGTTTTTCTCTGCATAGTACTCTAGTATAGAGAAGCAAATTAATGATAGATGAGAGATAGGTAGATTGCCATTAATTGGATGAATGATTTCAGTAAGTGTTCTATTTAAAATTATGTTCTATTTTTAAACATAGTAAAAATTAGAGTATAAGCATCAACAGTAATATAGAGTTCTTTTAATAATACATGAAAGAAAAACATAGTCTATTTTCTGCATAGTCGTATATATTTCTCTTAACCCTACTCATTTTAGATAGCAAGCAAATACAATCAAAATTAAACATTTCTTGATTTCCAAGTAATTTTATTTTCAAGAATTATAGCAACTGTAAGAACTAATCACTATATAGATTTCTTGTCATTATACATATTTTATTTCTTCACTAATATCCTTCTTTGATTTCAATTATTGAATATCTATTACAATAGTATTAAACCCTAAGATACTACAAACCCTAATTCTATTTATATATCTCATAATTTCTTTCTCAAGTCTTCTATGGCAAACTGTAGACATTATTTCAGAGAATGATAACATGATGACTTACTAAACCCTAATCATCGTTTTCTAGAACCATACTATCTTTTATATATGGTAAGTTCACTATCAAAGTATTATTTAACAATTAGCATAAGGCACGATGCAATACAAATGTTATCAATAGCTCAAACCCTAGTAAGAACACAACTCAACTTTGAAAACATTCACATTATCAAAATATTTTATGCACAGGCTAAGTTTTAGGTACGAAAGATTATTGCAAGCCAGTTAGCAAATCAAATAAACTACAGGTAGGATTCATTCAAAATTTAAAATAGACACTGTGGCCTAACCATTTTCAAACTGAAATATCGACATCAATGACGAATTACAAGAAACAACCATTCACACACAACCTGAGATAGTTTTGTATTCGAACTCGATTCAATAGTTTTCCAAACAAACATTTAAAACATCTATTTTAAACAAAATTGTAACATTGCATTTAAGGAGAACCAACAGTACAGAAGCAAGTGAACCACGACTCCATTAATAAATGCCCAACATCATAGATAAAACATGACAGATATTTTATTGTCTCCATTTAAAAATACATTGGGTCTTTTCCCTTAAAACAACCAATGGTGTAAAGACCAACTCAAAGTCGGTTCCAACGCTACAACAAAAACAATACTGAAGCCGAGCAATAAATACAAGACTGAGGATCAACCTCTTACAGTTTGATATCAAAAGAAAACAAGCTTAAACTTCTTTTCAGCCATCACTGATCCAAGTCGAAGGTTTCTAACTCTCGCCATACAGAAAAACACATCAAAGGCACCTACAAGGCTTTGCGAGAACCACTGGAGCTTACCAGGAAACAGTAGTAGCTTTTCTTTATCAAACCCTTTGCTGAGAAACCTTCCAATGGAGAGGGAACCTTCTAATTTACAAGTTCGACTGGTTAAAAACCTGTAAACACAAATAAAATACAAGTTAACCGTATTACATTTCATTATTAACCTACTTACCCTTTAGAAGTTTCATTCCAAGCAATATCAACGAAACTAGAAGTTGGCTGCAAATTTTATACATGCGGGAAATCCAGAAAATGATACCATCTTTTGAAAGAGCCGAAAGAAAAATTACAAAACCACTCTCAACAACTGACAGAAAACTACACTTCGTATTCTTGTATCGTGGCTCTATGGCAAGAAGCACAACCTGCAACTATTAAAAAAAAAACTACCTCTCACAAGTCACAGGATCAAAACCCTGGAAGGGAACTTCCTTCGACCCTACATTTTGGAATCCTGTCGGCCTCAACTCAACATAACAATGAAAGACCGAGAAACTTGCTACCACTAAATACAACGAGATTAGGGTTCCACAATCAACGATCAAGATTCGGTGAAATAAACGCACAAGAAAGAGCCAACAATGCTACGTTGAAAGCCGAGCAACATTGCATTGATATCACATTAAATACAAACAACTACGAAGTTTCCAACCCTGCATGACAATGAACATTACTGTGTACAACGTGGAGGAGAGAAGATATAGAAACCATGCCAGCTAGAACTCATAGTTACATTAACAATCAAAGTTCACGTGGAGGGATTACGTGGTATGACAACCACACTTTCCACTGAGGAAGTTTGGGAAGAAATTTTAATACATAATCGTAACCCTGACAACCTGCAGTTGGAAATTTAATGCACGTCCACTCATCACTTCAATATCGAGACTTTGGTGAATTCAAAACATACGTTAACAATACTTAGGACAAGAGCATAATTCATAGTATAATTCAATCTAATGTTTAAGTCATAACCTTTAAAAGGTTTATTTACATCGTATTCATGGTTTGCATAGGATAATATCCTATAGTGCTAAGTATAGCTAGGATTGCACATTAATCATCATATGTTTGTATATTGATAATCATATCTTGCATATTGTATCATATCATTGCATATTGTAATCATACCATGGCCTAATGAAAACCATATCATTCTAATATATAGTGCACATTTAATATAGTTCCAGGTTTAAAACTTGGGCATCATAATATTGGAATTACATGTCCATACAATATGTAAATACATAACAACTTTAAGATATATCTATTTCATCTCTAGACTTCTGTGTAAGCATATGAATGAAATTTTATAATGCTAGTTCATAGCATATATATATATACCATAATTACGTTAAATTTTCTATGATGGCCATGTATGGCAAGACTGTGGTATCATCCTAAGAATTATTTAAGCTTTGACGAGATACACTCTACAGCCAAGTATTATACAAGAACTAGTCACCATACTTTATATATATATTAACTATGTATTGAAATGATAAATGCATGACATAGAGTATTCTAAGACCTGTAGACGCTAAGTATGATGATAGTTCGAAGGTGTAATCATTATTTCTACAAGATTCATAATATCATACTTAATAGATAGTAGTATCGTTGTTTTAATATTAATGACAGTAGTCTTATAACAATAAATGTAGCATCATAACAGAACTTTTGGATGACATGGAATGATAACATTGAAGAGCTTCGTAAGACAGTACATAAACTAGGATTAGAACCATGTATCCATACCTCCAGTAACTAGTGTCGCAAGGAAGTACTTGGCATTCTAAATTACATTGACGATGAATTGAAAGACACAAGTACTCTTAATACATGTTGTCTTATAGGATTTCTTACCTACGGTCTGCACATGGAAACAAGATTCAAATGACACAGCTAAACGTAGCTAAGTAAACTCCAGGGTACCTCATAGGACCCCTTCATCATCATACAAACAAACTGTCAGCACTTCATCAAAACCATCAAAATAGTACAGCATGTAATCACTTTCAAGAACTTAAGCAAATCTGTAATTTGTACTGGTATGCATAAATCATCAAAGATCTGTCGTTAAGAAGATTAACATCCGCTTAAATCTAAAACAACAAATACAATTATATCTTATTATTCGAGATATATGACATGTCATCGTCATTAGTTATCTTAGTTAAGAATTCGAATTAATTTCTATGTTCCGCATTAAATGACCTTGATAATTATTGCTATTATAAAAAAAAAAATTGGTATTTTTGGGATGTTACATGGGGTGAAATGGAGAAGCCTAAGAGCGGAGTGAAGCCGACAGGTGAGTCGAAGCTGACGTAGGACAGTATGGTCGAGGTGTGATCGATTACTATAGTAGAGTCAGAGAAGGCACAGAAGTCAAGCAAAATACTTAACAGTTGTTTGTGGTTGTTGAGGAAATTAAGGCAGTTATGAAGGTGGTTGAAGACATGCCAGATGTCGTCACAAGGGAAGGTTGTGCAGCACAGTCTTAGGGCACTGACAGTCGAAGAGTTGCAGGTCTGCATGATCAGAGAGGATCGGCAGATAGAGAGGAAGAGTGTCTCGGGTGTTGGGGTGGACATCGAGATGCGCAACAGCATGGTAGAAGAGCAGTGTGAATTCACAGAGGAGGGGATCACTTGTTGCTCATAGCTTATTCATTCATGCATTCTGCAGAAGTCTGAGAGGAGGAGAGTATCACACACAATAAGAAGAAACACACTGAAGACAGATCACTTATGTACATTGTAACAGGCTAAGGCCATCTTGTTTGATAGTTTACTTTGTATTTTCACATTGTAACATTTCATTCAGTTTAATACAAGAAGTTGACTTCACGGCATTTCTAGTTCACATATTGTCTAGTTGAACCCTTTGTGTGTTTGCTTTGTATGTTAATCGATAAGCAACAACCTCGTTGAGGTACCCTTGTGCCAAGTGGTATCAGAGCTATAGTATCTTGAGAGCTGAAGGTTAGCTATATCAGAGCTATAGTATCTTGAGAGAAGAAGGATATCAGAGCCTGGAAGTGAGTCCACTAAAGTGGAAGCAATTGAATATGTTGAGAGGAAGAGTCTGCGAGAGTGTTTATAGCTCCAGCTGCAGTTGGGTAGAGTTGTGCATGATTGTGAAAGTCCGGTTGCAATTGGGCTAAGGAGAACAGCTCCAGCTGCGGTTTGGTAGAGATGAAGATCCGTGAAAGATCAGTGAGGGGATAACTCCGACAAGAGGTTAGATAGAGTTTCCTGAACAGGTTGCAGAGACAAACTGTCGAAATAAGCAACGTTGTATCTCCATAGTTGTGGTTGTGGGTAGAGTTGCATATGGCATGGACGGACAGATGGATTCCTCCAGGAGGTTGTGTAGAACGGTTGGATGTGAACCGACGCAGAGATCTCAGAAAGGGCCACTTCCTAAAGGGTTTGTGAAGAACCTGAGAAAATTGGTAAGGGAAGTTGGAGCCATGGAACTGGCCCAAGGGTGTGCAAAACCCATCCACCAGGACATATCTCTGAAGAAACTTCTGAAGAAGAAATGCCTCACAGTTGAGGGGGTGAGGAATATAAATGCATTGATAAAGTTGAAGGTGCAAGCACTCAAGGAAGTGAAAGAGCAGTCTTTCATAAGAGCTACGAAGGAATCGGACGTGCGGAGAGCCAAAAAGTGCGAGGAGAGTGCCGCACAAAAGGAACTAGTTGAGAAATCCCAGGAGAAGTCACCTGCGAGGATTGTGGGAGAACCATCAGACGAGAACAAAATCGACGAGATAGAAGGACAATCGGGTGAAAGGACTGTCGAGGAGGCCATGATTTTGGTTGAAGAAGCGATCGATGAGGTGAAGGTAGGAGAACTTCACACAAGTGGATATGGAACGGACGTCAAAGCTGCTGACGAAGTTGTCGAAGAGAATACCAACAAGGCCGAGGTAGGAAGCGGTAGTAGTATAACTACCGACTTCAACGGAGATAGTGGAACATCCACTAGGGAGAAAAGCGGACGTGGAGGAAGTCTGCCAGTGAGCCACATAGAGGAAAGAACTTCGACTGACAAGTCGGAAGGGTCCTCTTAAAGAGAGAAATCTTACCTAGAATTTTGAGGCCATCAAAGTCTTTTCTTACTTAGTTTTTTTTTCTTTAGAGATGGGTCCTTAGCGTGCTTCTTTTCTGTTTTTGACCAAGCAAAAGACTTAAGTTTTGAGTCGCAATGGCAAATTTTTAAAGAATTAAAGTTTCCAAAAGCGACGGAGGTATTGGGCCAACCTTTTTGGAAAGGGCGAAAAAAAAGATCGAGTCAAAATGCGGCGGCACTTTTAACATAACTCGTCTGAAATGGCGGAAGAACTGGGCTAACCTTGTCGAAGTGGCGGAAAAGAACTAAGTTATTTTTCGGTGGAACAAACCCACGAGTCCCCTCCGCAATGGTGGAAGAACTCAGGTAACACTTCCGCAAAAGCAGACAAAGTGACACTTCTTAAACTTGCCTGCGAATGGTGGAAGAACTCATATAATCTTTCCCCAACAACGGAAGAACTCAGTTAAGTTTTTCGACGCACGATGTTGCGTTGCTCTTCTGCGGATGAACTCCGGTAATTCTCCCGAAATGGCGGCAAACTCATTAATTCTTTCTGCAATGGTCGAAGAGGTTGAGTTAGCCTTTCTGGTTTTGGCAGCAGGAATTAACTCCGAATGTGCCAATTTGACCCATCCGTACGCCTCCTTAACCCAGTTTTATGTTCACATGTACCCTATTGATAGCTCGCATGCGTCAAAATCCTTTATATAGAACATGATTATCTACCCTATTCATAACTCAATTTTTAATTATTCTTGATTATATTTTTGTCTGCTAGTTAGCTTGGTTGTCCTTTATTTGTTTTTCCCTTTTGTTTGAGTCCTTTGTTTAAATAAAGCTAAGCTCAATGTTGGTGTAGCTGAGAGACGAGATTCCAGGAAGAAACTCAAAAGGATGGTCATGAGGAAGCTCACTGATAAAGGGAATATGTATCTGTAACTTTGTTTTCACTTATCGGTTTACTGGAATACAGAGATCATCTTTTCTATTTGGCCAAAGTAACCCCTGTCAAATAGCTAAGATTCAGCATTTCCTTCTGACTATCTTAGGGCCCCATTCAATCGAACATTAATAACTGTCTTAGGAAGTTCACTATGGCAGACCCATGGAGAGGAAGCATGTCTCACGAATATATGGTATTTAAAATGATCCCATGATCCAAGTAAAAGCCAAAAGGCATATGTCAAAGAGTCTCATTTCCAGAAATTCTCGCCTCAATTAAAGCATGCCTGAGAAAAGCAAGGAAATTTTCAAATCAAGGAAGTTGTTCGAAATAAACCAACCCAGTAAGGCTCTTCTCTGTCCGTGAAGCATGAAATCGAGTAAATCTTTAGCTCACACAAAAGGACATTATGGATTGAAGAACCTATATCAATTATGGAACGCAGAAGAAATTTATTTCTAGAATACTCAAAGCGGAAAAAGTCACAGATTAAAAATACATCCAAAAGGATGTGAAGTAGCATGGGAATGAGGAACAAACAAACATGTCTGTGAGACATTGTTATGATCCTATGGAATCTTATACCAGTAGGCTTCTGAAAGACTGAATTTTAAAATGAACCCCACATTTTCACCCTTAGAGAGTTGTAAAGAAGTCTGAAACAAAGTTTCCTTTTCCTTTATCACCATTATGATGGGAGGGATCACTGTATTCTTCGGGGCTAAACTATGAAGGCATTTTGTTGCATATGTAATCAGCACATGGTAAGTTCCCTGACCAGGAGATGAGTTTGTTTCAGAGATCTGTGTTCGCCAGTGAATCGCCAATTGTTGTTGCTGCAACCCCCCCCCAAAAAAAAAAAAAATTCTTTAAATATTGGGGCCCCTCCTTTGTTTTCTTAAATAGAGAAAGCTTACCTCGAATTTTGAGGCCATCAAAGTATTTTCTTACATAGTTTTTTTTTCTTTAGAGATGGGTCCTTAGCGTGCTTCTTTTCTGTTTTTGACCAAGTGAAATACTTAAGTTTTCAGTCGTAATGGCAAAGTTTTAAAGAAGTAAAGTTTACAAAAGCGGCGGAGGTTTTGGGCCAACCTTTTTGGAAAGGGCGGAAGAAAAGATCGAGTCAAGATGCGACGACACTTTTAACATAACTTGTCCGAAATGGAGGAAGAACTAGGCTAACCTTGCCGAAGTGGCGGAAAAGAACTAAGTTATTTTTTGGCAGAACAAACCCATGAGTCCCCTCCGTAATGGTGGAAGAACTCAGGTAACCCTTCCGCAAAAGCGGACAAAGTGACACTTCTTAAACTTGCCCATGAATGGCAGAAGCACTCACATAATCTTTCCGCAACAACGGAAGAACTCGGTTAAGTTTTTTGACTCACGATGTTGTGCTGCTCTTCTGTGGATGAACTCCGATAATTTTCCCGAAGCGGCGGCAAACTCATTAATTCTTTCTGCAACGATCGAAGAGGTTGAGTTAGCCTTTCTAGTTTTGGCGGTCGAAATTAACTCCGAATGTGCCGATTTGACCCATCCGTACGCCCCATTAACCCTGTTTTATGTTCGCATCTACCCTATTAATAGCTCGCACACGTCAAAATCCTTTATATAGAACATGAACTCCGTTGAATTTTCATTGTTTCATTTGGATTGAGAGCTCGGTTCCCATCTCTGTTTGAAGTCACAAAGCTGCACATCCAGCCTCACTGGTTCCGCAGCAAACGCCAACATCCACACAATGTTCATCTCTTCATAGGTTAGTACCTTTGCAGGCCTCATAAGCTCAATTGCGGTATGTCCTTTGCGTTGAGAAAAAGGCTCTAGATTTTCAGACGCCTGCTACCTAGATGTTAAAAGAACCTGCAACATACCTCTTCCCGTCATAGAAGCCACCGGCTTGGTAAATCCGAAACCGACCCTGCCCACCCTTACATAAAATATATAAGTATTTATATGCGACTGTCGAATTTTACGCCTTTCTGTGTCGTGGAACTGATTATTATCATGTTTTCTCATGCCATAAAATGTAGTATACTCAGAGCTACTTTGTGTGCATTGCTTTCATATTACATAGTTACAATATCAACCGACGGAAGTAACCAAATTAAAAAAAATTCACAGGATTATGAAATAACATGTTTTGAAATGGTGAAACAAGTAGAAATTAGAAGGTTTTAGTTGGCATATGAATCTTATCATTATGAGTAATGTTAGAGGGGACCCTTTGGGTTCCTTAAATGTCATTAGTTATTATGTAATAGTGTAGTTAAGGAATTTGTTGGAGTGGGTGCAACCGCTCCAACCACACATATGATGTATAAATAACATTGTTCAAGATGAATACAAACAGTTGGATGCATTTGACTTGTATCTTGTCTCTTGATTATATCTCTGTGTATGCATTTACTCTCTGCTTGAATACAACATCTAGTGTTGTTGCCATTCTCTTTTGGTTGAGTGACAGCAGTAGGAAAAGAGGAGCGGTTCGAACCTGAAGGAGATCGTGAGGAAAAATAATCCCTGCAAGAAACAAGAAAAGCTTAGAAATGAAAATGTTGCTCGATCATTGCTGCATTCTTGAAGAAATGTTAATGTTGCTCAATTGATGATGCGCAAGAGAAAGAATCTGATGGAGGCGGTATGGACCTGGAAGAAGTTGTGAGATGCTCACACAAAATAAGTCTGCAAAGAAAAGCTTAAATACTATCTGCATATTTCGGGATTCAGAAAGTTGTTTTTCATGGATGGTGTGAAAAGTGATTAGTAGTTCTTGGTCAAAATGGCGTTCTTTCTTTTTGTTGACCTGTAGCGGCTGGTAGAGATCCACTCTTCATGTGTGTATACCTATGGTAAAGGTAATATCTTATCACAGAGGTTCGCTTCATTAATCATTTTAGTATGTCTAATCAGTTGTTCAAATTTCAATGGTGGATCGTCAAGTCTTTATATATATGGAGCCGATTATGAATACGTTGACCAAGTTACTGCCTCGATTAAAATTTCATTGATAAGAGAATACCATCATCCAAGCATGCCAATTGACCATTGCAATTGAAGAAATGTAGCCAAAGATCGTTGTTTATTGGCTCCCCAACTGTATTCACTATATCGGAAATCTAACTATGATCAAATTCAAGTGTTTATTGATTAACCAATTTATTTTTCATGGAAATTGACCAAGAAGTCTGGCCAATAGACCGACGGTTATAATTATTGTCAGGTTAGCAAACTACCCCGTGACCTATGCAGTGATGTGAAATCCTTGTAAAACATTATTGATGTGTCGCGGTTTCTTTGTGGATAAAAGAATTTAGTTCTGGCTACGGGCTTGACAGCCTTAGCGACCATATCATTTGCAGAACCTGTCAATTCACCAGTTAAAAGCTTGCTATGTTTGTTAGAATTGACCCAAGAGAACATTGACAGTAGTCGACTGGTAGTCGACAGATGCGGCAGTTCAACGACCAGACCAAGATAGCTTCATGCCTACAATTGCTATGGAGACTATTTAATGATGGAGATTGCCAACTGTTACCGTCAGTTAACACTTTGTTGCCCAGTATCTCAACGCTATCAATTCTTAAATGCAGAATGCCACATATTCGCAGTAGGATGGTAATATTTCTAAAAATGTGGTTGATATTATTTTTTTTGGTCGGTGGTGAATATTCGCTATTATTAAGGATGATCCATGTTAAAAGTGCTTGATAAGTCATACATATTTTTTTTTCTTCTTCCCGGTCGATATGTTTCTAGACGTCAAATGAGGTCAATATTGTGTCGCCCCTCACTTTGGTCGGCATGCCAAAGCGTCAGTCGGTCCGACAAGTTATTTTGTAATTCGAAGCAAAAAGTGGTCAATGATCTTGTAAATTTAGTTGGTACCGACGGTTGCCTTATGGTCGATTCATTTTACACATATGGTTGGACTTGTAATTGAGTCGATATATAATATGGTTGGAATGTCTGGTTGAGTCTTTAAAGTGGCCATGATATTGTAAAAAGTGTCGGGTCCTTGAAAATTAGTCAAAAAAGGGTTGTTCAAAGCTTATTTGAACCATGTAATAAAAGTTGTAAATCGAGTCGGTTTCTTATCGACCATTATAAGTCATGCCGAGTCAAGTAAGTCATGCCAAGTCAAGTAAGTCATGTCGAGTCGAGTCAAGTTGACCAATATCAGCCGGTATCAACCACAAGTAGCAGCGACACATTCAAAACTTGCAGGAAGCCTCGCAACAGTTGAATCTACTAAAAGCATGTACTCAAGCAGAAGACATCTATACCACACAGAGAAAGTGCTTCACGTTTAATAATGACAAAAGAACACTTAAATTGATCAAGCCCCCCGGTGCTGACACACATCAACATCTATTCAGTTTCATTTCAGAAGTTATTTAGGCAGATGGTGAGTTGGTGGAATGGTAGAGTGACGAAGCCCAGAAGCTCCTGGACCATGGAAGAGAATCCCGTAGGAAGGGCTGAGAAGGTTTGGTTGGCCACTACCAGACTGCTGACAAAGGCTAAAGGAATCGCAGTTCATGGATGTTAATGTTTTCTTCGGGACAAAGAAAGATTTTAAGGTGGGGGAGATGTTAGAGGGGACCCTTCAGGTTCCTTAAATGTCATTATTTATTATGTAATAGTGTAGTTAAGGAAGCCGTTGGAGCGGGTGCAACCGCTCTAACCACACATATGATGTATAAATAACATTGTTCAAGATGAATACAAACAGTTGGATGCATTCAACTCATATCTCGCCTCTTGATTATATCTATGTGTATGCATTTACTCTCTGCTTGAATACAACAAGTAGGATGCTAGTTTGGGTTGCTGACGTCACGTTGTATATTCTTATTCATGTCTGATTATTGAACAGGATTTTCAAAAATGTCCAAAGGTGGCAAGAGAAAGTCAAAGGCAACTGACGAAACCACAAGAGTAGAAACCACATGCCAGGATACCAAGTGCACCACAGGTGTGCCCCCATAAGTAAACTGGGGAGACGTATATCGTATGATAAGAGATCAGGACTTCCCTGAAGCTCTTCTTGAGGAAGAATATTTATATCAGAACATCAGAAACTCTTGTATATCCAAGGAAGCCACATGTCCAGAGCTCTTCCCATGCTCTGAAGTAATTGGATGGATTTTGCAGCATGTGAACAACGAGACAAGAGTTATAGTAGACAGCAAAGGAAAATCTTTCGCCTCATTTCACCCATCCTATATCTCAACGGCTTACAAGTTTCCCAAATCCCAGCAGCATCTTGATGATGCATGATTGGAAGAGATCCAGATGTATAATCTAGAGATGGCTAGGAAGCTGTTGATTTCAGGAAAACAAATCAGAAAAAAGGATAGTGAGGAGTACGAGGATCAGAATCTGAGGCCCCCTTTCAGACTAATCGCTCTCATCTTGAGTAGAATCTTCGGAAGACCCGATGGGACAATGTTCATGCTACAATGGGTTCCCATCATCCACTACATAGCTTTCAAAGGGACAATTTTCAACTGGGTTGATATTCTCTCAGACAGCCTGTCATTAGTTATAATGGTTGCATGAGAAGGGTTAGTGGAGAGGAAGGAAGAATGTTATATGGCATCTTACTTGATAGATTGTATTGTGGCGAAATGCCCCTTTCCCAAGTTGGGATGCATATGGAACTCAATGGATAGCTCAGTGTTCATCGCCTACAAAATCTTTTGGGCTCAGAATTACAAAAGGCATTACAAACTCATTTGTGAGGAGTTTATCATGCCCCCATATGAATTAATGTTTAATGAAGAACCCAACTGCCTATCTAAGAACACCATGGAAGTTTTGGAGAAATATGGTGATTTCTATTTTTCGCCAGAAGGTACCTACATAAGAATGTACGGAGGCTCCAAAACCCCGTATATCCTACCTAGGTATGCTACGGATTATATAGTCCACAAGGAGGTAGTAAGACAGGTATTCATTGATGGAATTGGTAGTACCTTGTATAAGGCCAAGAAGGCTTCCTTCTCTCCTTTACCATTTTATGTTGGGGCCTACAAATTTTCAAAAATCACGATGGTAGAATATTTTGTCGCAGAGTTGAAAAGATTTCATTTTGGGGAAAAGATTTTTCACAGAAATGATCGACAAGGCAAAGCTGCACAACATTGCAAAGAAATCTCCACTCCCTTTGAATATGCTAACTATTATGATCAAGATGAGGAAGTATATAGAGGGGTTGGCAATATGGCTGAGCTACGGATTTTTCAACTTGGAAAAGGAGGAGCCAGCTCGAGCTCTAATGTTGTGGAGAAAATAGATCAGCAGTGAGAAAAGGGTACCTTGGGGACTGCTGAGGCTCTCTCGAAAGAAGAACAAAGGCTCCAGGAACAAGCCAAGAAAATCCAAGAGGAAGCTGAGAAAAGAATCAACAAGGAAAAATAGGATAAACTCCGAGAAGAAGAGACTTTAAGAGCCCAAGTAGTTGAAGCTGAAGCAAAGAGGATTCAAGAAGAAGAGAGGATCAGATTGGAAATAAATGTGGAGCAGTGAGAAGATGACTCACTAAAAAGGGAGCAGGAGGAAGAGGCACAAAGAAAAGAAGAAGAAGAAAAGAAATCCAAAGAGGATGTTGACCCCAAAATCCCAAGCATACAAGATGTGGATATGAATTTCCCCATAAGAAACCTTCCAGACGTCCCGTTTACACCATCCAAAAATAGCAAGGTGTCCCAATGGGATAATTTTACTTATAACAAAAAGAGGAAATCCATTGTTAAAGAAACGGTGACTAGGATGAAGAGGCCTTTTCAACCAGATATCGTCACCAGGCATGAAACCACAATCATGCAAGGTACCCAACATGATCCCCAACTCATGGCATCTATTTCTGTGTCAGCAGTTCTAGCAACCACCGACAATGTCAACATATTAACAGACAAGTTTGAATCAAAGAAGGATAGATCCAACCATCTACAGGAAGCTCTGGTCAAAGAACAAAATTATTCAAATTTAATGGTTGAAAAGTGTGACACCCTTGTCTCAGAAAAGGAAGAACTCAATAGAATATTTCAACATCTAGAAGCTGAAAAGAGAGCTTTGGTGATACAAATGAGAACCCTGGAGACAGAGAAGAGAAACCTTGAAAGCCGTAACCTATAGTTGGAATCCAAAAAGTTTGATACTGCTCAACAAATCGATGACTTAAAGGATAACGTTGAGAAGCTAGAAGAAAAGGAAGAACTGCTAGAACAACAATTAGAACTTGCAACCAGCAAGGTCCGCGACCTGGGTCCCTTTCATGAGCAGGCTTGTGAAATTATAAGGAAGACATACGATATCCAAGGACTCATGATGGAGGACATTGGCAAGTTAAAGCAAGTGGTGGCCAGAATCAAAGTAATAAATGTTGAAACCACTAGGCGTAGAAAAAAATATGCACACATTAGTGAAGACATTCAGAGGCAAATGGAATGGAGAGAAGGAAGGTCAAGATTCCCGAAAAGACTCCCTCTCAAGTCTATCTCTGGTTTCAAAGAAGATATCCGCCTCTTGGGATTTTGCCAGAATTATGGAGTAAAGTTGAACGAAGTGGCCTTGGCTACACTTGAACAGTGTGGGAATTTGTATTTGAAAATATGAACCACCCATGAAGAGTGCCAGGTGAAAATTCCTCAAACTATAGAAGAGTTCCCAGAAAAAGCCCAACATTTGTCTGATCTAAAGGATGGGTTGAATGCTGAAATAGATTATGTAAAGAATATAGATTTTCTGACCGCTGAGGATATTCATGATTGGATTGACCAGGCTGCAATTCACGGACATCTCCTAAGTGAAATTCTCCAAGCTACAATGATGGAAGTCACTAATCTTGAAGAAGAACTGGCCAAGCATGAGGTTTCACTGAAAACCATGCTCCCCCTTGACGCAAACAATATCATAAAAGAGACCAGTATTTGGGTCAAGCATATAGCAGAAGCTCCTCAAGTATCAGTAAGAGAAACAGAAGGGTCAAATTCAGTAGGATTACCAGCAGCACCAGAAGCGCAAGCCCCAACAGGAGTGCTGGCTGTGATAGAAGTGCACGAATAAGCAAAGGGCGTCAGCTCATAAATGACATGTCTTTTTATTTTTCAATTAACAGCAGTCATATATTGTAATTATTAAAGTGATATTTGAACCTGCCACATTCATTTCATTTTTGTAATATTTCTGGGTTTTTTTGTTGTAATTTAGACACTACAAGACAAATTGAAGGAATCTGAATAGTTAGGGTACATGTGGCATCTCCTAGCACATTTTGTAAATCTATATATAGCTGGTTAGAAGGGAATAGAAAGGACTTTTGGTAGGTTAAAGAATTTCTTCTTGTGTATATGAACTACTTCAACTACATGAATTGAGAAACCATTTGGACGTGTGGAAGCTGGTGCATTGTTTTGCTTTGAGTTTGTGATGAATATTTGTTGAACTATTTCGAAATTTTCTATATACATTCAGTGAGATATTTCCTGGCTTATGTGAATTAATTATCTGCTGTGAATGATTTTACTTCTTAGCAAAATTTCTGTACATTATGAGTGATGGAATGTTTTAATATAATCAGAGCTATATTTGATATCATCTATATTTTGCTGAAAATGATTTTCTAGGATTTAATGGCTATCTATTTTGACCAGTAAAGGTTACTTTCATTTTATTACTCATGATTTTAAGTGTTTCTCCTTGCAAGGATAGGTTAATTTAGTTTTATTTAGCTTAGAACAAATTCGTTTAACGCATTCATTTAGGCTAGGGCACATGCATATCATATTAAATACAAAATATATAAATGGTAGATCGGGCCGCAACCAGTAAAATAAACAAATCTTTAAACCTCACACGGTAGCCGGATTCGTTAACCGGACGGATTCCCCACACCAAATGGTGAGCGATCTGATTGGGATTGCTTACTGGGAAGAATCCCTAACTGATTGATGCTATGATTTTCAAGGAATCAATAGTTTTTGGTGCTAGAAGGAGGTCCAATAGTGCATGGCTAGTAGAAAATATCCTTTTGTTAGTAAAAATTCCACTAAAGACCTAACTGAAATAGCTATTTCAAACATTTCCGATCTAGAATCAAGAAACCAAAAAAATCCTAACTCTAAGATGGAACAGCATGAAACATTGTATGCTGTCCCATTTGAGGAAGTAAACCATTTCAGAAGACATACTCGCTCCTACGTTAGAAGCCTTGGCGGACTAACTATTGTTCCCCTATTACCTAGAATCAGAGCTCCTCGAAAAAACCCTCAGTGTACAAGGGATTCCGTTCTAGTTCAAAGCCTTGAATAATTACTAGATTTATCTCTAGAATAGATTACTGAACCATTCGACGAGGTCAAGCCCGAGACTCCCACAAATCTATAACAGCCACACACTCCAAGGCATACTCCTCATAACTCACCGCCGCACACACCACCACATTCTCCACCAAGAGTCATGGCAGTTCCCGCATGGAGAGCAAGGGGAGCATTAAATGTAGTTGGATTGTTCCATGATTTGCCCAAGAATCTAGAAAAGGTTTTACCCAAGTATGATCCGGGAAAATGAATTTATGATGAAGACCACCTTAAAAGTTTTTACTTAGCTCTAAATCTTCTTAATGTGGAACATGAAGACGTAGTTTGTCGTTTATTCTCATATACTTTTGAACACAAGGTATCTTCTTGGTACTTTAGTCTACAAGCTAACTCAATAGCAAGTTGGGAGGATTTCGAGAAATGTTTCCTAAAAAAGTATGGAAATCATAAAACTGTAGCTACCCTCATGAAAGAGTTACTATCCATAAGAATGGAGAAGAAAGACAAGGTTCAGGAGTTTAACCAAAGATTCACAACGTTGCTAAATAATTTTAGTGATGCTATGAAACCAGCTGAAGAGTGCTTAGTAGAATACTATACAACGGCCCTTTGTTCCCCTTTAGCAATGTTTGTCAAAAGAGCTAAAATGACCACTCTCATAGAGAACTTTGAAGAAGCCAAGAAGGTGGAGGAAGAAGCCGACAGTATCACTAAACACACTCTTGATTTAGAAACAAAGCCTGTAGCTGCTAAAAAGCCTTTTTTGTTAACAAGAGATAAAGAAGAACCCGCGGCAGATTTAGAAAGTGTCGTAAAAATGATGCAAAAACTCTCTAATAAAGTCATAGACCTAGAGAAAGACAAGACAGCTAGTTCTTCAAGACCACCTTTCAAGCCTTTCTATAAGAAGAAAGAGGAAAGTGGACAGCTAAACCCACCGGTAAACAATTTTGTTGTCCTTAACCTAAACGAAATAGGCATGGATCACTTTTCCACCTTTCATCAAGAACAGCATTCAGAGAAGAGATGTCCACAATGGATTAATTCAATGAGTCTGGTAATGAATAAAATGTTGGATGCACAAATTCCTAAACAAACAAATATTCAACAAGAACAAATTCCTGAAAGGGAAGAATCCACTCCCAACACTACGATGATCCTTTGGGACTGGACACCTACCCAAAGATCATTCTCTGAAGATCATATTAATGAGATACAGGCAACATCCATCAATATTACCACTAGAAGTAAAGGTCCGATGCTTGATCAAATAGTGGACGTGCCAAAAGTTAAATCGACAAATCAACCACCAAGACGACACATAACTGTCATTCCACCCCAGCCGAACAAAATGCCAGCAATAACTCCCACGGTGACTAAAGAACCAAATGCAGAAATAACCAAACAGTCTAAGGCTTCTTCAAACAAAATAGAAAATCAATCAAAGGTTTCACAGGAATGTAGCAGGGGTTATGATATAATCGAAGATATTAAGAAAACAAAAGAAAATGTTTCCATCTTTGATATGTGTAGTCTGCCACAACAAAGAAAGAAATTAATGGAAGCTTTTGACCCACAAACCAATGATTCACCGGAAAATACTGATGAAAACTCGGAAATTAATGAAGCAAGTATAGGTGGAAAATCTAAGTCTCAAACCTTGCCTTTCCTTTTAACTTTCAAGATTTTTAATCATAATGTGCACAACTGTTTCGTAGATTCGGGTGCCAGTTCAAACGTCATGCCTCTATCTATTTGCAAAACGATTAATGGGAAGCCTATCCCATCCCTAGCTCAGATTATCCAGCTGGATAGAACTGTTGTTAAGGTCATTGGTGAATTGAAAGATGTACTTATTAGACTGTCATCCGACTCGAGAGTATGTCAATTTATTGATATAATGGTAGTCGATATACCTGAAGCATACGGTTTAATCTTGAGTAGGGACTGGTCCGTGAAACTAAATGGTTATTTTGTAATAGATTGGTCTCATTTGTGGCTACCCTATCAAAATAGACAAAACCAAATCAAAATACTAAGGGAGCCACACATGAAACAAAATGTTACTCAGCTAGAAGAAAAGAACGAAGCTGTAGCTTTTTCGTCTTCAGTTTTAGGGAATTACTTCTTGGAAATCGAACCTAGGAATTACCAATCAGAAGAGGTTAGCCATATTTTAGACAAACAGTCTGATCTCCTTCAGTTTTCACGGGCTGATGATATTGATTGTAACATAGTAGATTTAGTTACTAATTTAGACAGTAATGAAACTAACTTAGTTAAAGAAGAGAATATTTTCTGGACCCTTTACTTTGATGGCTCCAAGACTCAGGAAGGATCCGGAGCTGGTTGCATTTTAATTGATCCCGATGGAAACAAACATTTTTTATCATGTAGATTAGAATTTGAGTGTACTCATTCATGGGTTGAAGAAATTTATTGGTCTTTATGTCAAGTTTTTGAAAGTCTTTGGTGATTTTGAAATTGTTGTTAGGCAAATAAGAAATACAATTCATTGTCTTTCACCACATTTAAAAGGTTATCAAGCTGAAGTTTGGAATTTAATTTTGTGTTTTGATGCTTTTAATATCAATTATGTCCCAAGATTGCAAAACGTTGCAGCTGATCTGTTAGCTACTTCTGCTTCGAGATTAGTGCCCACTAATACTAAATGTTCTATTTAATTAATTTCCAAGCCTTCTATTCCAGATAATGTCACAAATCTCAAAGTATTTGATGACGATTATCAGATTATCAGTTTCTCAACCAATGAAGGTGCTTTTCAGGAAGCCATCATAGAAGAAGAAGAGCACGTTTCAAATCTACAAAATAAAGACACAGTTAAAGGGAACTTCATGCCCAAAGGAGTTAGAACTCTAGAGGCGCTTTTCGATTTGCAAAGCAAGTTTAGGAGACCTGTGAATTCCAAAACCCATAGCTCGGCCATGCAACACAAATTAATAAACATGGGCACAGAAGCTGAACCAAAGTATATCAATCTTGGTAAATGTTGTACGCCAGAAGAAAGGAGAAAGTTCATTAAACTTTTCCAGCAGTACAAATATGTGTTTTCTTGGACTTCTGAGGATCTAAAGACATATAATACCCGCATCATTCAACATATAATACTGATGAAGGAGGGTGTCAAACCCTTTCAGCAACAATTAAGAAGAATGCATCTGACACTTGAACCTCTAATTCAGAAAGAGTTAAAGAAATTATTAGATGCAAAAATTATTTTTAAAGTTCGACATTCCGAATGGGTGGATAATTTAGTCCCTGTGAGGAAGAAATCGGGAGAAATCAGGCTATGTGTAGATTTTCGAAATTTAAACAGGGATTCCGATAAAGACAACTATCCGGTACCCCCAATGGAACAGATATTGCAGATGGTATTAGGATCATAACTTTTTTCCCTACTAGACGGTTTTTTCTGGTTACAGCCAAGTGCTAGTAGCAGAGGAAGATCGACTCAAGACCACTTTTCGTACAAAGTGGGGAACCTTCGCGTACCGGAGAATGCCTTTTGGATTAATTAATGCATGGGCTACTTTTTAGCGAGCCATGGACATTGCTTTCTGAGGATTGGGCGGTCAATGTGTAGTAGTATACTTGGATGATGTGACAGTTTTTTCGAAAAAGAGAGAAGACCATGTTTCCTACCTGAAACAAATCTTTGATCGCTGTAGGAAGTATGGCATCTCTTTAAATCCTAAGAAAAGCGTTTTTTCTATTCTTGAGAGAAATCTTCTCGGTCATATCATTTCCAAGGAGGGAATCTCAATAGACCAAGAAAGGGTTCAAGCTATAAATAAGATTCTCATGCCCCATAACAAGAATTCCATGCAATCATTCATGGGCACCATAAACTTTGTTCGAAGGTTTGTACTGGATTTCACTCAGATTGTTAAACCTTTGCAACAAATGGTTAAGAAGAGTGTACAATTTAAATGGACTGACTTAGAGAAAGTCACTTTTAAAGAAATCAAAGCTGCTATAGCTAAGGCACCTTCTTTAAGAAGTCTTGACTTCGATAAAGATTTCATTATGTACACGTTTGCCTCGGATAATTCTCTCGCAGTTGTGCTTACCCAAAAGGTAGAATCAGGAGACGAATACCCAATTGCTTTTATGAGCACTGGTCTACAAGGATCCGAACTGAACTATCCAACTGTGGATAAGCAAGCATATGTAGTATTCAAAGCAGTAAAATAGTTCAGGCCATATATTTTGAAAAACAAAACTAAAGTCATAATCCCTCATCCCGTTGTTAGATCCCTTCTCATTCAAAAAGAATTGGGAGAAAGGAGAGGAAATTGGGTTACTTCTCTTCAAGAGTATGACTTAGAATTCAAGCCAGCTAATATCATCAAAGGTCAAGGCCTATGCAAGTTTCTTACTGAAATCCCAACTGACGAAGAGTTAGATTGGAGGAATGAAGATGAGCTGAATGTGATAGACGTATGTCCAATTTTTACGGTTCCAGAGTCTTTGTATAGGGACCTAGTGCATTACTTACAGTCAGTTTACTTACCAGAACACTGGAGTCCAAAGCAAAGGAGAGCCCTCCGTCTTAAATCAGCAGCTTATCAGATCATTGAAGGAGTACTCTTCAGGAAGAACTATGATGGGGTTTATCTCAGGTGTTTGGAAAGGGGAGATGCTATTAACGTAGTCAAAGAACTACACGATGGACCCGTTGGAGGACATTACTCCGGGGATACTACATCCCACAAAATTCTCAGAGCAGGGTACTATTGGCCTACTCTCTTCAGGGATGCTCTGTTAATATTTAATATGCTAAGACACAAAATATCAGCATTACATTCCATTTCACAATAATAGCATATACAGGATCACTGAAGAAACAACAAGCACAACATAAATACAAGAGACACAGATTTATCCTGGGAAACCCTCATGGGGTAGAAAACCTAGCAAAGCTTCCTCAATATAGATGACCAGCATTATACAAAGATGCAAACCAAAGACATGATCTCCTCCTCCTCCATAGAAGACCTCTCTCTCACAAGTGCGCTACATTTCAAGTGAGGGGAGTGTGTGTATAATGAGGAACACACCTCCTCTAGTTATACACATCTCTGACTTGTACTTTATATTAACTAGGTCAGCCCCAACTTTACCACTGGGTTAAACACCCCACTACAACTGACTGGGATGACCCCTCTAGGGTGGTCTAACAACCCTTTGACCCACATAACACATACAGGGCCGACCCCCACTAGGGAAGTCTAATAACCCAAGTTACCACATTCCGACGGAGGAATAAACATCTCTGGATATACAATAAGATCTTCATGGAGGAATGAAACATCTCCAGAATAATAAAGTACAAAATATAATATTCTTAGAAGTTACAATATCTCAACACTCCCCCTTAATGAGAAGGATATTATAACAGCATCTGCACGAGCAAGAAGTCATCAACATCATACATGATACATCTATAAATCATTGGAATCTTTCTCAACATCATCAATAACTCAAGCAGTTACTGGAACATCTTCAATACTAGAACATCAACATCTTCAGTACTGAGTCTTTATCTTCTACAGCACTCGAATAGTTATAGAAACATCAACATCTGGATCCTCACGATCATCAATATCACCATCACACAATCATCAGCATCGTCATCACACGATCATCAGCATCGTTATCACATGATCATCAGCATCGTCATCATACGATCATCAGCATCGTCATCACAGGATCATCAGCATTGTCATCACATGATCATCAGCATTGTCATCACACGATCATCAGCATCATCATCATAGATCATCACGATCAGTAGCATCATCATCTATATCATCACGATTAGTAGCATTGTCATCTAGACCATCACGATTGGCAGCATCGTCATCTAGATCATCACAATCAGCAGCATCGTCATCTAGACCATCATGATCAGCAGCATTGTCATCTAGATCATCACGATCAGCAACATCATCATCTAGACCATCACGATCAGCAGCATCATCATCTAGACCATCAGTATTAGTATCCACACCAATACAAGTATACACATCATCAGTACAAGTATCCTCATCAATACAAGTATACATACAAGTATCCTCATCAATATATATCATCAATACAAGTATACATACAAGTATCCTCATCAATATATATCATCAATACAAGTATACATACAAGTATCCTCATCAATACAAGTATACATATCATCAATACAAGTATCCTCGTCAATACAAGTATCCTCATCAGTCAAGTATACATAATAGCAGCATACTCTGCAATACACATGATCCTTTCTTTCAGAATTACGGGATCAATCACAATCATGTTTAAGACTATCCTTCCTTTCAGAATTAAGGGATTTACAGTCTAAGGATGATTAATCCCACTCAATCTCTTTTAATACAATCCTTCCTTTCGGAATTATGGGATTTACTTTCTAAGGATGATTAGTCCCACTCAATCTCTTTTAAGACAATCCTTCCTTTCAAAATTACAGGATTTACAGTCTAAGATGATTAGTCCCACTCAATCTCTTTTAAGACAATCCTTCCTTTCGGAATTATGGGATTTACGGTCTAAGGATGATTATTCCCACTCAATCTCTTTTAATACAATCCTTCCTTTTGGAATTATGGTATTTACGGTCTAAGGATGATTAGTCCCACTCAATCTCTTTTAAGACAATCCTTCCTTTCGGAATTACAGGATTTACGGTCTAAGGATGATTAGTCCCACTCAATCTCTTTTAAGACAATCCTTCCTTTCGGAATTACGGGATTTACGGTCTAAGGATGATTAGTCCCACTCAATCTCTTTTAAGACAATCCTTCCTTTCGGAATTATGGGATTTACGGTCTAAGGATGATTAGTCCCACATGTCCACTAAGGACTTCATTCTCGGAGACCATACGTCTACGGATCAATTCAAGGGACCGAAGTCCGGGGACAATACAATACCCACTTGTCCACTAAGGACTTCATTCTTGGAGACCATATGTCTACGGATCAATTCAAGGTACCGAAGTCCAGGGACGATACAATCCCCACCTATCCACTAAGGAATTCATTCTCGGAGACCATACGTCTATGGATCAATTCAAGGGACCGAAGTCTGGGGACGATACAATCCCCACCTATCTACTAAGGACTTCATTCTCGGAGACATATGTCTACGGCTCACTTTAGGACTGAATTCTAGAAATGATCCAATCCCCACATGTCCACTAAGGACTTCATTCTCAAAGACATATGTCTACGGCTCACTTTTAGGACTGAAGTCCAGGGATGATCCAATCCTCACATGTCCACTAAGGACTCCCTTCTCGAAGACATATGTCTACAGCTCACATTAGAACATGTGTTCAAGGATGATGCAATCCCTCTTCTTTCTCAGAGACATCTGTCTACGGATCCTTTTAGAACATCTGTTCAAGGATGATACAATCCCCTTGTCAAATTAGATCCTGTCTGAGGACCATCCACCAACCTTTCTATCGACATCACCAATATAGGTATCCACATCATCGACCTCACTGTCGATGCAGTAAATCTCATCATAAGTGACCACATCACTCCCCCTTTCGAGGAGGGTCCTTTCAAGCTTGTCTCGGAAATACTCAAACTTTTCTTGAGGTAGAGGTTTGGTTAGTACATCAGTAACCTGTTACAAATTCGAACTTTATAGTTCCTTTCTGCACCATATCATGGAACACTGGATTCTCTGCCATCTTGATACAACTTTGTTTGTCACATAGGATCATAGTTGGGTCTATCTCTAAGTCAAACAATCCAGAAGCCATACTGCTTCACAACTAGCAGAACAACCAACCATATATTCCACTTGTGCTGAGAACCACACTAGACTACTTCCAGCTAAACCACAAGATCATGGCTGATCCCAGACAATAACATCCTCTCGATGTGTTCTTCATGTCTGATACACTTTCTACCCAATCAACATCTGTGTAGCCATCTGAAGTCATGATCTCCAAGATAGCATAGATCAAAGTCTATTGTATCCTTTAGGTACCTCATCACATGCTTTTCATCTATCAGGTGAACACATCTAGTTTCCACTAGATACTGACTCAAGGTGTTCACAGCAAAGCATATATCTGACCTAGTATTTGTTAGATACATCAATGACCCAATAATTTGTCTGTACAGAGTTATATACACTAACTCTGATGAGTCATTCGCTAACAACTTCAAGTTGGAATCCATGAGAGTGGCCATTCCAACATATCAAGTCCTCTCAAGATTTCCACAGCATACTTTCCTTGGTTGAGAAAGATTCCTTCTGAGCCTTGCCATACTTCCAGACCTAGGAAGTAATGCATCAATCTGATATCTTTCATTTTCATTTTTGCAGCCATCTATCTATTCCATCTCTCGTCAGATGGGTCTACTGATATGAGCCTCAACATCATTCGAACTCTGTGGTGAGTTCCTTCTTGCATCCATGCCATATGTGTATAGAAACCATATTCAACCTTGTAGCAAAGGTTGAGATCCACATCACCCATGGTGATCACTATCGATCCTGGGTACCCATACAGAACCTGATTCGCACTTCTTCTTTAATTACACCATTAATAGAAGGGTCTTATCTAGTCACTTGGAGCAAACATCTCGTCATGATTCTCTTCCTCTTTCTAAGAGAATCTTCTAGCCACGAGCCTTCTATATTTTGTTTGATTTGTAAATCTTCTTGTTGAACATCCATCACTTGTTCGGTGTTCCTCATTCTTCATGATCTTTCCTGCATATCAAAATTAAGTACATGATTAGTAATACTTCATAATCATGAAATCATGTTGACATGATAACCTATTATGCATACAGATATCATTTACGTAGTTATGCAAATATCTTGACCAATACTTTGGCACAACACTTTTCCATATCCTGTATGCATACAGTGGCTATCTAGATTCCTTCCATCTCTACCAGAACATACTATCGAGAGTGTGCACAGCTCTCAGCATGTCAGCAAAGAGGTTTCATTCTAGACAATCAACAATGGAATGTTTGTCCAATTTACCAATCATATGCATATTATTAGTATATTGTTCAATGCTCTATGAATGTTTACACTCAGCATGATATATTCTAGGAATACAAACATGTATACAACTATTACAAGCAATATCATTTACTATTTCAAATAACAACTCAAATACTTATCTTTTATGTTTGTGTGGTTGTCTCTCGCTTGATCTTCTATATGTCTTTTGAACTTCTATTCATTCTTACCACTGTGCATGCTCAAGTGTGCACTAGTGTCATCCTCATGATCTCATACACAAACATACATTCATTAGTATATTCTCAATATTATCAAAACATTATAATTCTAAATAATCTTGAATATGTATAGTCATGATCATAGATAATAAACATTAGTATTCAAGGTTTCAGGAAAGTCTTCTTTTACTCATGCATATTCTTGTTTGATCATAGGACTCTTCTGGTTAGTTAAATCATCAATCAAGATAAGAGACATAATATGCATAAACCCTTGATTACTAGCTTTATGAATAATCATAACCAATCATACCAAGTATACTTGTATAAGGGATCCTAACACAAGGTAAGATTCTAACTTGACATAGGAAAACATACATGGATTAGTATACCTGCTTAGTTATGTCTAACATACCTAAACAATATCTTCTTTGTTCTCTTCAATGATTTAGAGATCCTGTGCTAAAACCTACATATCTCATAGGTTAAGCATAATAGAACAAATTCATACATACCTCATAAGTAGAACTTATATGTGATCAAGGATTATGGATGAGTCTTTGTCTTCATGTTGTCATGGTCATGGAACTTGATTTGTCTTTCGTGATGTACCTGTATCTTGTTAGCAGACAACATCAACCTCATACAACACCACAGTGCATTAGTACAATCATATAACCCTAATCAATGAATGTCTTCTATCATTCACATGTATTCATACTTTTATTAGGATGATAAGACAAATCTAACATTAATCAAGATTGTACTAGTAAATAATATGAAGAAAAACATATTATGAACTTAATCAAGAATCAGATTTCAAGACATACCTGAACCTCTTTAAGTCATACCTGTCGAGACTTCTTGTAGTCTTCTTACGTAAGGCCTTAGCCTCAACTCCCCCTAAAACTTGATTTGGAGCTTGATTAGGGTTTGCTAGAGAAACCCCAAAAATTCAATCTTTGACTTTCACACTTCTGAATGGATGGAAGGATGTGTCTTGCTGAGCTGATCAAACTAGCATACTTCAATTTTGAAATCTCCAAAATTTGACCCCTCAAAATTGCCTTTGAAACTTCTGGATCTTCTGGACAGGATCCTGAACTAGGGTTTGATGAATCCCACCCTTCTTCCCAATAAAAAGGTTCGATCCAAGGCTCTAAACTCTTTTTTTTTTTAGGAGCTTCCAGCTGTGGTCACAGACTTCAAAAATTCCAAATTTTGCTGAAGCCCTAATTTTCCATCTTTCCGATCAAGATCCCAAGCTGGGGTTTGATCAAGCCCAGTCTTCTACCCAACAAAAAAATTCGATCTTGGTCTCTAAATTTCGATTTTCCTGAGTAGCATTCAGCCGTGGACTCCGATTCCAAAAATTATAACTTTCTCCGAAACCCGAAATTCTGGAAGCCATAAATGAAGGTGCTCCAAAAATAATTTTGTTTTGACAAAAATATGTACCTGATTGTTTCTGCTGTAACTCTGAACTTTTCAATTTACAGGGTCTGAAAACTTTTCCTCTGGTATCTTGACTTGTCATATTTCCATCCCGATAGGTCTGACCTCAATTGGAGTTTTTGAGAGAGAGTTATGCCAAGTGTCGCAACGTGGCCTGTTTATGGGATAAAACAGGAGAGCGAAATTGTACGGTGTTCCACGTGTCACTGGTTCAACTTCGGCCTCTAAAAAATTTTCCTGTGATAGTACAGTCTGTTTACTACCTGTCACTTTTTACAAATTTTCATTTGGAGCTTCCTAGCCCAAGTTATGACCTTTTTTCCTAGGCCACCGGATTTTGACTGAGATCTGGAAGAGGTAAAAACCCTAACTTGTATTGATCATAACTCACAAAGTACAACGAATCTGAGGGTGTACTTGGGACACAAGGTACCTGGGGATGTTATATACAAACTGTAAAGTTTTCAGATTTTGACCCTTCTCCAAAATGTATTTATAACGAAAGTTCCACGATGACTGGTTTTTGCTATACAAAACCGAAACCTTGAAATTGTCGCAAGTGAAGCAAGTGTCGTAAGTGCCATACATTGCCTTCCTTCAGGTTATCTCTGATACCATGTTAATATTTAATATGCTAAGACAGAAAATATCATCATTACATTCCATTTCACAATAATATCATATACAGGATCACTGAAGAAACAACAAGCACAACATAAATACAAGAGACACAAATTTATCCTGGGAAACCCTCATGGGGTAGAAAACCCAGCAAAGCTTCCTCAATATAGATGACCAGCATTATACAAAGATGAAAACCAAAGACATGATCTCCTCCTCCTCCATAGCAGACCTCTCTCTCACAAGTGCGCTACATTTCAAGTGAGGGAAGTGTGTGTATAATGAGGAACACACCTCCTCTATTTTTACACATCTCCGACTTGTACTTTATATTAACTAGGTCGGCCCCAGCTTTACCACCGGGTTAAACACCCCACTACAACTGACTGGGCCGACCCCTCTAGGGTGGACTAACAACCCTTTGACCCACATAACACATACAGGGCCGACCCCCACAAGGGAAGTCTAATAACCCAAGTTACCACATTCCAACGGAGGAATAAACATCTCTGGATATACAATAATATCTTCACGGAGGAATGAAACATCTCCAAAATAATAAAGTACAAATATAATATTCTTAGAAGTTACAATATCTCAACATGCTCATGCCTATGTTAGAAATTGAGATGTATGTCAAAGAAGTGTTGGAAAGCTTCCTAAAGCAGCAGGTCCCTTGCAGCCAGTTATCATCACTGAACCATTCAAGCAATGGGGTATAGATATTATTGGAGAAATAAACCCGAACTCCTCGCTGAAGCATCAGCACATTCTGACTGCTACATATTATTTTACAAGATGGTCTGAATCCATTCCCCTACGGAAAGCTAGCGAGGATACGGTCATCAACGTTTTGGAAGAAAACATCATAACCAGGTTTGGGGTTCCAATTTCTCTAGTTTTTTATAATGCACCTTATTTTTCATCAATGAAGATTAATGAATTCATGTATGAAAGAGGAATTAAATTGCATTACTCAGCCAATTACTACCCTCGGGGAAACGGTTTAGTTGAGTCTACCAATAAAAATCTCATTTGAATCCTGAAAAAGGTTATGATCGAAAATCAAAGAAGCTGGCACATAGCTCTCCCTCACGCCCTATGGGCAGACAGAGTAACGCCCAAGAACACCTTAGGAGCTTCCCCTTTCAACCTGGTCTATGGAAAGGAAGCTATTCTCCCTCCGAATATATTACTCCCATCTTTGAAATTGTCCCAATCCTCCCGAGGTTCTAGCAGTCAAGCCCTACAGACCAAAATTGATACCCTGCTAAAACTGGAAGAGTCACGGGAAAAATCCAAAGAACGGTTTCATCATCTGTTAGGAACCTATGTCAACCCTTCTCTTTACTATGTTAGTATATTGTTGTTGGACGCATATGCTTTGTAAGTCGTCCTGTAGTATTTGTTGATCTGTAGTTTATATTAGCCCATAGTATTGACCCATAGTATTGGACGCATATGCTTTGTAAGTCGTCCCGTAGTATTATATGTCCCATGGTTTTGACTCATAGTATTGGGCATAGACTTAGTATATAAGTGTGTGTTGAGGTCATTGAAGGCACCGTGAAGTTAATTGTATAGAGCTTGCTCAAAGGAGGTTTCCCCCTCGAAGTGGCCCGTGATCAATATAAAAGTGATTATGAGTTCTATCATTTCTGCTATTTTGCATATTCTTATTAATTAATTGTTGCAGGTACATCACATCTGGTATCAAAGCACTTTCTTGGGCTCGTTGGGTGGAATTTCTACCAAATTTTTTTTTCACATCTGTTGCAGTTTCGGATTTGGGAATAATCCCTATCCGCTTAACTGTGGGAAGTACTTGGGAATAAGCCCTAAACCTCATTGTGAGGAGTACCACAGGAACCCCAAAGTAGCTGGCCCATTAAGAGGACCTGCCAGCGAAAAGGGCAATGACCTCTACCTGATTGACTAGTTCCCACCCGTGAGGTAAACCAAGAGTTGTTGTTTGTGGCAAAGCGGTTATCAGTTTTACCTGAGCCGTGGAGTGAGGGGTACTGCCCCAATACGCAAGCCGTCAGACAACATTGGTGGCCGAGTGAAACACCTGAACTGTTAGGAAGCCGTACATACCTAGGGTCCCTATCTATTTTCAGTTGAACTGTTGTTGATCACTTCTGCTCTAGATCCAGCCGTTTCATATCTATTCTGAAAGTCGTTCCAAATCCAGTCGCCGTTTCAGATCCAGCTGTTTTCGATCCCTTCCACGCCGTTGCAGATCCATCTATTGCGGATCCCTTCCGCGTCGCTGTTGCCGATCCAAAAGAAAAAAATCTCCCTTGTTTTCACTCTGTTTCCCTTGAAATTTTCAGGGAACCCCTGCCATCCCATTCTGCATCTTTCATTGCTGAGGACCCTCTCCCCAATTCCCCTTCCCAAAGCCCGAAATCCCACATTTGTCTATTTTTAGGGTTTGCCATAACTTCCTCATATTTCACCCAATCACCTTCAAATTTTACCACAGAGTTCCTTTTTGAATTATGCTTCTTTGTCCATCTCTGCCAAATTTTCTCATTCTATCACCCCACTTCTGAAATCTCCATTTTTGTCTTCTTGTTCTTTCGACAGTGTCCAAAATCTAGTCAAACCCCAATTACCCATCCGATTGTTTCCCTAATCCAAAGTTCCCTTTACTAAATCAGCTTTTGTTTGTGTTTTTCTACCCATTACACCAAAAAAAAAAAAAACCTGGTTATGGTTGTCACCTATGCAGGAGCACACACCATGGAGGAAGCACTTGCAGCCAGCCAAACCAAACTCCAAGATCTGGATGAAAAATTTCTTAGCCTCCATCTTCAGCATTCAGCCATGAACAATACCAGACAGCCAGAATCTTTTGCAGCCACCGGGTTCTCTTCTTCCAGCAATTTTCGTGGGCCAAAGCTTGATTTTCCTCGCTTCAATGGTACTAATTTGACTGGATGGATATATCAAGCAGAACAATATTTCAGTCTGCATAATACTTCTGATGCCCAGAAAGTTCCACTTGAATCCTTTCATTTGGAACAGGAAGCCCTTCAATGGTACCATTGGTACATCAAAGCTCATCCCAAGCCAAACTGGACAGATTTTTGCCAACTCATTTTGCCACAATTTGGTCTTAGTGCTTTTGATGATTTCACAGGAGCACTCACTAAACTTCACCAAATTGGCACAGTGAGAGAGTATCAGATAGAATTTGAGAAATTGGCCAATCACACAGAAGGATTGTCTGATGAATTCTACAGGAGTTGTTTTATCAGTGGTCTCAAGGATGAAATCCGCTCAGAGGTCAAAATGCTTTGTCCCAACACAATGATGGAAGTCCTAGGGTTGGCTAAGCTGGCCGAGGACAAGATCGCAGCTCAACAATGCTCCAAACCCACCTTTGTTCCCTTCAGAAATATGGGTTCCCAACGACCTCCCATCATGCCTGCTCCTCAACCAACTCCTATCAAGCATTTATCTGAAATAGAAATGCAGGCACGCCGAGAAAAAGGGCTTTGCTATAATTGTGATGAGAAATTCACTCGGGGACATAGATGTGTTCAACAAAAGCTCTATCTCTTGGATGTGGATTCTCCGCCTGCCTTAGAACTTGGTGAAGAAGCTACAGATACAGTAGATGATCAGGTCAACATTCAACACCCGCCTGTTGACACCCCATCTCAAGACGACCCACCCGAGATCTCTCTCCATGTTGTAACCGGTGTCACCACCCCACAAACAATGCGGGTCAGGGGATACTTCAAGAAGCTCCCTCTTACCATCCTCATTGATTCTGGTAGCACTCATAACTTCATTGACCCTCGGATTGCCAAACAAGCTGATTGTTTTGTCCATCCTTGCTCCAACTTTGAAGTCATGGTTGCCAATGGGGGCACCTTACCTTGCAAGGGGAAGTGTCACAATGTGTGTATCTCTATGGAAGATTATAACCTACGCTCTGACATGTTTGCCTTGTCCTTAGGCAGCTGTGATGTGGTTTTGGGCGTTCAATGGTTACGCACACTTGGCCCCATCTTATGGGATTTTGTTGAACTTTGGATGCAGTTTAAAGTCAATGGGGCACAACACAAATTTATGAGCTTACAACCAGGGTCTCTCTGCATCATTAGTTCACATCGCCAGGAAAAAATCCTTAAGAAGAATTCACATGGTGTCATCGCTCAGCTCAATTCCATTCAGATGCATTCATCAACAATCTCCACTACTTCCTTGGATAGATATGCAGGTATCTTTCCTGAACCAATGCGCTTGTTGCCTTCAAGAGACCTTTCGAGTAAGAATTTAGCCACATCTACCTCTCAGCAGGAAGTGATGGCTATTTTGCATGCAGTATAGAAGTGGTAGCCATACCTATTAGGGAATTATTTCTGCATCAAGACTGATCTCCAGAGTCTAGAAAATTTTCTGGAACAATGGGTCTCCTCCCCAACACACCTGAAATGGGTTATCCAACTCATGGGTTATCCCTATGTGATCAATTACAAGAAGGGTAAGGACAATATGGTGGAAGATGCTCCTTCTCGCACAATTGATGACCCAGTTTCTCTTACAGCTCTTTCTCTACTTATTCCAAATTGGTTGCAATATGTTCAACAGGGCTATCTCTTCTATGAACTCCATGCTTCTTCATCAACAGGGCACTCTGGGTTTTGAAAAATGTATGACCGGGAACAATGTAACTTCTTTTGGCAGGGAATAAAAATGACAATTCAACAGATGGTGGCTGACAATGATACTTTCCAAGTCAACAAGGGTGAAACGACACTCCTTTCGGTATTGCTCAAACCCTTTCCCATCCCTACACAGCTTTGGCCAACTATTTCTATGGATTTCCTTGCAGCGCTCTGGTGGTACAATACCACATCTCAAAGGACACCATATGAAGCAGTCTATGGAAAAACACCACTAGTTCTTCTTCCATACACCCTTAGCAGCTCCCCAATTCAGGAAATTGACTCGGTTCTTTGAAACCGCGATCAGATTCTTCTCATTCTGCAGGACAATCTTCACATGGCCAGAATTCGCCTGAAACAACAAGCCGATCAGCACCATTCTGAGCGCATTTTCCACGCAGCTGATAGGGTTCTTCTTCATCTACAGCCTTCCAAGAAATCCTCCTTGACATTCCAGAGGCGTCAGTGGCTCGAAATGCAACACGAGAATGCTACCAGGGAACCACTCCTTCAGATTCTGCAGCAATTTCTCCAACCAAAGCTTTGAGGACAAAGCTTTTTCTAAGGGAGAGGGGATGTTAGGAACCTATGTCAACCCTTCTCTTTACTATGTTAGTATATTGTTGTTGGATGCATATGCTTTGTAAGTCGTCCCATAGTATTTGTTGATCCATAGTTTATATTAGCCCATAGTATTGACCGATAGTATTGGACGCATATGCTTTGTAAGTCGGCCCGTAGTATTATATGTCCCATGGTTTTGACTCATAGTATTGGGCATAGACTTAGTACATAAGTGTGTGTTGAGGTCATTAAAGGCACCGTGAACTTAATTGTATTGAGCTTTCTCAAAGGAGGTTGCCCCCTCGAAGTGGCATGTGATCAATATAAAAGTGATTTTGAGTTCTATCATTTTTGCTATTTCGCATATTCTTATTAATTAATTGTTGCAGGTACATCACATCATCACCAAGACATAATCAAACGATGGTTTGATAAAAGAAAATCTGAGAAGAGGTCTTTCGAAGTAGGGGACTTAGTCCTCAAATGAAACAACCAACACAATGGTAAGGGAATGCACACAAAGTTTCAGCACCTATGGCTTGGCCCTTACCAAATTTCTGAAAAGCTTCGTCCATCAACTTATAGAGTGAAATATTTACAAGGAGAGGAACTAAACCTCCCTCTCAATGGCATCGCCTTAAAACAATACTTTGCGTAATTTCTGAAGGAACTAAACCTCCCTCTCAATGGCCGACCTTATCTTTTTGGTTTATTTTGTTTTGTTTTCAATTTTTTATTACTCTTGATTATCTTTTAGTCTGCTAGTTAGCTTGGTTGTCCTTTGTTTTTTTTCCCTTTTGTTTGAGTCCTTTGTTTAAATAAAGCTAAGCTCAATTTTGGTGTAGCTGAGAGATGAGATTCTAGGAAGAAACTCAAAAGGATGGTCATGAGGAAGCTCACTAATAAAGGGAATATGTATCTGTAACTTTGTTTTCACTTATCGGTTTACTGGAATACAGAGATCATCTTTTCTGTTTGGTCAAAGTAACCCCTGTCAAATAGATAAGATTTAGCATTTCCTTCTGACTATCTTAGGGCACCATTCACTCAAACATTAATAATTGTCTTAGGAATTTCACTATGGAATACCCATGGAGAGGAAGCATGTCTCACGGATATATGGTATTTAAAATGATCCCATGATCCAAGTAAAATCCAAAAGGCATATGTCAAAGAGTATGGTTTCCATAAATTCTCGCCTCAATTAAAGCATGCCTGAGAAAAGCAAGGAAATTTTCAAATCAAGGAAGTTGTTCGAAATAAACCAACCCAGTAAGGCTCTTCTCAATCTGTGAAGCATGAAATCGAGTAAATATTTCGCTCACACAAAATGACATTATGGATTGAAGAACCTATATCAATTATGGAATGCGGAAGAAATTTATTTCTGGAAGACTCAAAGCGGAAAAAGTCACGGATTAAAAAGACATCCAAAAGGATGTGAAGTAGCATGGGAATGAGGAACAAACGAATATGTCTGTGAGACATTGTTACGATCCTGTGGAGTCTTATACCAGTAGGCTTCTAAAATACTAAATTTTAAAATGAACCCCACATTTTGGCCCTTAGAGAGTTGTAAAGAAGTCTGAATCAAAGTTTCCTTTTCCTTTATCACCATTATGATGGGAGGGATCACTGTATTCTTCGGGGCTGAACTATGAAGGCATTTTGTTGCATATGTAATCAGCACATGGTAAGTTCCCTAACCAGGAGATGAGTTTGTTTCAGAGATCTGTGTTCGCCAGTGAATCACCAATTCTTGTTGCTGCAACCCCCCCAAAAAAAATATTTATTAAATATTGGGGCCCCTCCTTTGTTTTCTTAAAGAGAGAAAGCTTACCTAGAATTTTGAGGCCATCAAAGTCTTTTCCTACGTAGTTTTTTTTTCTTTAGAGATGGGTCCTTAGCGTGCTTCTTTTCTGTTTTTGACCAAGCGAAATACTTAATTTTTGACTCGCAATGGCAAAGTTTTAAAGAAGTAAAGTTTACAAAAGCGACGGAGGTTTTGGGCCAACCTTTTCAGAAAGGGCGAAAAAAAAGATCGAGTGAAGATGCGACAGCACTTTTAACATAACTTGTCCGAAATGGAGGAAGAACTGGGCTAACCTTGCCAAAGTGGCAGAAAAGAACTAAGTTATTTTTTGGCGGAACAAACCCACGAGTCCCCTCCGCAATGGCGAAAGAACTCAGGTAACCCTTCTGCAAAAGCGGACAAAGTGACACTTCTTAAACTTTCCCATGAACGGCGGAAGCACTCACATAATCTTTCTGCAACAGCAGAAGAACTCGGTTAAGTTTTCCGACTCACAATGTTGCGTTGCTCTTCCGCGGATGAACTCCGATAATTCTCCCGAAATGGTGGCAAACTCATTAATTCTTTCCGCAACGGTTGAAGAGGTTGAGTTATCCCTTCCAGTTTTGGCGACCGAAAATAACTCCGAATGTGCCGATTTGACCCATCCATATGCCTCATTAACCCCATTTTATGTTCGCGTCTACCCTATTAATAGCTCGCACACGTCAAAATCCTTTATATAGAACATGAACTCCATTGGATTTTCATTATTTCATTTGGCTTGAGAGCTCTGTTCCTATCTCTATTTGAAGTCACGAAGTTGCATGTCCAGGTTCACTAGTTCCGCAACAAATGCCAGCATCCACACAACGTTCATCTCCTCACAGGTTAGTACCTTTGCAGACCTCATAAGCTCAATTGCGGTATGTCCTTTGCGTTGAGAAAAAGGATCTAGATTTTCAGGTGCCTACTACCTAGATGTTAAGAGAACCTGCAGCATGCCTCTGCCCATCATAGAAGCCACCGGCCCTACCCAACCTTACGCAACCGACCCTACCCAACCTTACGCAAAAGATATAAGTATTTATACGCGATTGTGGAATTTTACGCCTTTCTACATCGTGGAACTGATTATTGTCATGTTTTCCCATGCCATAAAACGTAGTATACTCAAAGCTGCTTTGTGTGCATTGCTTTCATATTACATAGTTACAATATCAACCTACGAAAGTAACCAACTTAAAAAAATTTCACAGGATTATGAAATAACATGTTTTGAAATGGTGAAACAGAGAAATTAGAAGGTTTTAGTTGGCATATTAATCTTATCATTATGAGAAGGATGCTATTTTTGGTTGCTGACATCGCGTTGTATATTCTTATTCATGTCTGATTATTGAACAGGATTTTCAAAAATGTCCAAAGGTGGCAAGAGAAAATCAAGGGCAACTGACGAAAGAACAAGAGTAGACACCACATTCCAGGATACCAAGTGCACCATAGGCGTGCCCCAAGAAGTAAACTGGCGAGACGTATACCATATGATAAGAGATCAGGACTTCCCTGAAGCTCTTCTTGAGGAAGAATATTTATATCAGAACATCAGAAACTCTTGTATATCCAAGGAAACCACACGTCCAGAGCTCTTCCCATGCTCTGAAGTAATTGGATGGATTTTGCAGCATGCGAACACCGAGACAAGAGTTATAGAAGATAGCAATGGAAAATCTTTTGCCTCATTTCACCCATCCTATATCTCAACGGCTTACAAGTTTCCCAAATCCCAGCAACGGCTTGATGATGCATGGTTGGAAGAGATCCAGATGTATAATCTAGAGATGGCTAGGAAGCTGTTAATTTCGGGCAAACAAATCAGAAAAAAGGATAGTGAGGAGTACGATGTTCAGAATCTGAGGCCCCCTTTCAGAATGATCGCTCTCATGTGGAGTAGAATCTTCGGAAGACCTGATAGGACGATGTTCATGCTGCAATGGGTTCCCATCATCCACTATGTAGCTTTTAATGGGACAATTTTCAACTAGGCTGATATTCTCTCAGACAGCTTGTCATCAACTATAATGGTTGCACAAGAAGGGTTAGTGGAGAGAAAGGCAGAATGTTATATGGCATCTTACTTGATAGATTGTATTGTGGTGAAATGACCCTTTCCCAAGTTGGGATGCATATGGAACTCAGCGGATAGCTCAATGTTCATCGCCTACAAAATATTTTGGGCTCAGAATTACAAAAGGCATTACAAACTCATTTGTGAGGAGTTTATCATGCCCCTATATGAATTAATGTTTAATGAAGAACCCAACTGCCTATCTGAGAACGCCATGGAATTTTTGGAGAAATATGGTGATTTCTATTTTTCACCAGAAGGTACCTACATAAGAATGTACGGAGGCTCCAAAACCCCATATATCCTACCTAGGTATGCTACAGATTGTCCACAAGGAGGTAGTAAGATAGGTAATCATTGATGGAATTGGTAGTACCTTGTATAAGGCCAAGAAGGATTCCTTCCTGCATTTACCATTTTATGTTGGGACCTACAAATTTTCAAAAATCACAACCGCAGAAGATTTTGTCGCGGAGTTGAAAAGCTTTCATTTTGGGGAAAATATTTTTCACATAAATGATCGACAAGGAAAAGTTGCACAACATTGCAAAGAAATATCCACTCCCTTTGAATATGCTAACTATGATGATCAAGATGAGGAAGTATATAGAGGGGTTAGCAATATGACTGAGCTACGGATTTGTCAACTTGGAAAAGGAGGAGCCAGCTCGAGCTCTAATGTTGTGGAGAAAATAGATCAGCAGCGAGAAAAGGGTACCTTGGGGACTGCTAAGGCTCTCTCGAAAGAAGAACAAAGGCTCCAGGAACAATCCAAGAAAATCCAAGAGGAAGCTGAGAAAATAATCAACAAGGAAAAAGATGATAAACTCTAAGAATAAGATACTTTAAGAGCCCAAGCAGCTGAAGCTGAAGCAAAGAGGATTCAAGAAGAAGAGAGGATCAGATTGGAATAAATGCGTAGCAGGAAGAAGATGACACACTAAAAAGGGAGCAGGAGGAAGAGACACAAAGAAAATAAGAAGAAGAAAAGAAATCCAAAGAGGATGCTGACCCCAAAATCCCAAGCATACAAGACATGGATATGAATTCCCCCATAAGAAACCTTCCACTCGTCTCGTTTACACCATCCAAAAATAGCAAGGTGTCCCAATGGGATAAGTTTACTTATAACAAAAAGAGGAAATACATTGTTAAAGAAACGGTGACTAGGATGAAGATGCCTTTTCAACGAGATATCATCACCAGGCATGAAACCACAGTCATGCAAGGTACCCAACATGACCCCCAACTCATGGCATCTATTTCTGTGTCTGCGGTTCTAGCAACCACCGACAATGTCAACATATTAACAGACAAGTTTGAATCAGAGAAGGATCGATCCAACCATCTGCAGGAAGCTCTGGTCAAAGAAAAAAATTATTCAAATTTAATGGTTGAAAAGTGTGACACCCTTGTCTCAGAAAAGGAAGAACTCAATAGAAGATTTCAGCATCTAGAAGCTGAAAAGAGATCTTTGGTGATACAAATGAGAACCCTGGAGATAGAGAAGAGAAACCTTGAAGGCCGTAACCTACAGTTGGAATCCAAAAAGTTTGATACTACTCAACAAATCGATGACTTAAAGGATAATGTTGAGAAGCTAGAGGAAAAGGAAGAACTGCTAGAACAACAATTAGAACTTGCAACCAATAAGGCCGACGACATGGGTCCCTTTCATGAGCAGGCTTGTGAAATTATAAGGAAGACATATGATATCCAAGGACTCATGATAGAGGAGGTTTGCAAGTTAAAGCAAGTGGTGGCCAGAATCAAAGTAATAAATGCTGAAGCCACTAGGCATAGAAACAAATATGCACGCATTAGTGAAGAAATTCATAGGCAAATGGAATGGAGAGAACGAAGGTCAGGATTCCCGGAAAGACTCCCTCTCAAGTCTATCTCTGGTTTCAAAGTAGATATCCGCCTCTTGGGATTTTTCCAGAATTATGGAGTAAAGTTGGACGAAGTGGCCTTGGCTACACTTGAATAGTGTGGGAATTTGTATTTGAAAATACGAACCACCCATGAAGAGTGCCAGGTGAAAATGCCTCAAACTATAGAAGAGTTCCCAGACAAAGCCCAACGTTTGTATGATCTAAAGGATGGGTTGAATGCTGAAATAGATTATGTAAAGAAGATAGATGTTCTAACCGCTGAGGATCTTCATGATTGGATTGGCCAGGCTGCAATTCACACACATCTCCTAAGCGAAAGTATCCAAGCTACAATGATGGAAGTCACTAATCTTGAAGAAGAACTGGCCAAGCATGAGGTTTCACTGAAAACCATGCCTTGATGCAAACAATATCATAAAAGAGACCAGTATTTGGGTCAAGCATATAGTAGAAGCTCCTCAAGTATCAGTAAGATAAACAGAAGGGTCAACTTCAGTACAATTACCAGCAGCACCAGAAGCGCAAGCCCCAACAGGAGTGCCAGCTGTGATAGAAGTGCACGAATCAGCAAAGGGCGTCAGCTCATAAATGACATATATTTTTATTTTTCAATTTACAGCCATCATATATTCTAATTATTAAAGTTATATTCTAACCTACCACGTTCATTTCATTTTTGTAATATTTCTGGGTTTTTTGGTTGTAATTTAGACACTACAAGACAAATTGAAGGAATCTGAATAGTTAGGGTACAGGTGGCAGCTCCTAGCACATTTTGTGTAGCTCCTAGCACATTTTGTAAAGCTATATATAGTTGGTTAGAAGGGAATAGAAAGTACTTTTGGCAAGTTAAAGAATTTCTTCTTGTGTATATGAACTACTTCAGCTACATGAATTGAGAAACCATTTGGACCTGTGGAAGCTGGTGCATTGTTTTGCTTTGAGTTTGTGATGAATATTTGTCGAACTATTTCGACAATTTCTATATACATTTAGTGAGATCTTTCCTGGCTTATGTGAATTAATTCTCTGCTGTGAATGATTCTACTTCTTAGCAAAATTTCTGTACATTATGAGTGATGGAATGTTTTAATATAATCAGAGCTATCTTTGATATCATCTATATTTTGCTGAAAATACTTTTCTGAGATTTAATGGCTATCTGTTTTGACCAGTAAAAGTTACTTTCATTTTATTACTCATGATTTTAAGTGTTGCTCCTTGCAAGGATAGGTTAATTTAGTTTTATTTAGCTTAGAACAGATTCATTTAACGCATGCATTTAGGCTAGGGCACATGCATATCATATTAAATACAAAATATATAAACGGTAGATCGGGCCACGACTGGTAAAATAAACAAATATTTTAACCTCACACAGTAGCCGGAACCGTTAACCGGACGGATTCCCCACACCAAATGGTGAGCGATCTGATTGGGATTTCTTACTGGGGAGAATCCCTAACTAATTAATGCTACAATTTTTGAGGCATCAACAGGTCCCTATGCGTGGATGCAGGCGAGAGGATTGGAAGTAGAGCCATGAATATCCCAGACGAGGAAGTAGCTGACATGCATGTGAGTCAACATCCATGGCTGGGAGAGGTGATGAAAGTCGAAGAAAAACTTGCATTGGAAGGTGGTTCCACAAAGGCAGTAGTGAGCCTGCGGCGGACAGAAGAAGAACTTGCATAGGAGATGCAAGCCACCGAGTCCAATGCGACAGGTGAAGTGGGGATAAATTACCAAAGATTGGGGTTAGTCAAGGAGATGTCAATAAAGTTGCCGAGGAGAAGCAACACCCCGAACAAGTCAACTCAAGGAGTGGATATGCGGAACGAGTTGTCCCGACATACAATTTCGACCACCAGGATGGTACAGAATGGGAAAGTTCTGGAAGAATCAGACATAAGTTCGATAGAGTTGAGAGGATATGAGGATGGGCCAACTTTTTTTTGGTACCAAGTCCGTCATCAAAGCCGACGCAAATGGAGAAAGGGGAAGTCCATATGGGAGATCAGAACCGAGGACGTAGTTCTTTTCGTACCCCGAAAGTCTGATGCAGGGGCATCCAAACCCAAGAGAAACAGTCGACCATGACCGATAGAAGACTCCCAGAGGACCATCAATGACCTATAGGACAAGGGTGATGGTATTCGACAGAGTAGTGGATTCGTGAGGTTTCCAGTCCAAAGGTGACTGATGGCCGACAATTGACAAGGTGGAGAAATGGTCAAAGGTGATATTGAACAAGCGGAGAAAGCAGTCGGGAGTTGACACCAACGAAGACGGTTGGAAGAATGGAAGAGATTAGATGGATCGATGGTTGAGTCATAGAAATGGTGCGCAAGGATGACCAAGAGGAATGGTGTCCAGGCATGAAAAGAAGACGGTGGGAGGAAGAGAAGTGAAAGCTGAAGCCATAGAAGAAGTGTCGAAAGGATAATCGACGCAGTTGGCTGAGGACAAGTTGACAGGACAGAGTGTAGAAAACAGTTGACATAGAACCGACTGACAGCAAAGGATGAGTCAGAGTGGATGACGATAGATTGAGCCGACAAGTGAACGAACAGTCGGAGTAGAGCGACTGGAAGCAGGACGATAAGTTGGTGGGTTGAACCAACAAGAGTAGATCAACCAAGAGATAGTCGATATGGCCGTTGGTGCGAAACGGTTCATTGTTCAGCTTAGTCTAAGGGTATACCGAGGTATGAATGGAGTCAAGGTCAAACCCAAGTATTTATGGAGGTTCGAGAGTGGTCCCGTCGATGCGAATTCTAACGGAAGAAGATGAGGAACCAAAGGCACAGGCTACACCTATTTTAGTCCGATCGACAGGAATTTTGATGGATGAGCAAAGTGTAATGAGCACTCTAGTCAAAGGGAGTGCCAGCAGAGATGACTGACAAGAAGTTGCGAAGACTAGTTAGTTGAAACCAAGTACGCAGGAAGAAGTTGTCGAGGTGTGTCGATAGGATAAAGGAAGTTGAGAGTCAACATGTCAATAGTCGATAGACGACAGTCGACAGTCGACATGCAGACTATCGATAGGAGATAAGTTGTCACGGAGTCGCAGTAAGGTCGACATGTTTTCGGACCAAAACATCGACAGGTTGGGCATAAGCCAAACAATGAGGACGGGTGAAATGGAGAAGCCTAAGAGCAGAGTGAAGCTGATAGGTGAGTTGAAGTTGACGTAGGACACTACGGTCAAGACATGACCGATTACTGTAGCAGAGTCCGATAAGGCGCAAAAGTCAAGCAAAATACTTAACAGTTGTTTGTGGTTGTTGAGGAAATTAAGGCAGTTATGAAGGTGGTTGAAGACATGCCAAATGCCGCCACAAGGGAAGGTTGTGCAACACAGCCTTAGGGCACTGACAACTGCAGATTTGCAGGTCTGCGTGATCAGAGAGGATCTCTGAATAGAGAGGAAGAATGTCTCGGGTGTTGGAGTGGACATCGGGATGTGCAACAACAGGGTAGAAGAGTAGTGCGAAGTCATAGAGGAGGGGATCGCTTGTCTCTCACAGCTCATTTGTTCATGCACTCTGTAGAATTTTGAGAGGAGGAGAGGATCACACACAGTGAGAAGAAACACACTGAAGACAAATCACTTCTTTACATTGTAACAGGATAAGGCCGACTTGTTTGATAGTTTACTTTGTATTTTCACATTGTAACATTTCATTCAGTTTAGTAGAAGAAGCCGACTTCACGGCATTTCCAGTTCACATATTGTCTATGTGAGCCCTTTGTGTGTTTGATTTGTGTGTTAATCGATAAGAAAGAACCTCGTTGAGGTTCCCTTATGCCATAACATCTACACCAGGTACCCTCAGAGAAGGGACATCACGCATCAGCTCTTCCATTGAATTATCCAAATGAGCAACCCCTTCATTCAATGGTAGAAAATACTTTCATGATGTGAAGACATGTACAAGAAACTACAAAGCACTTCTTTCAGTCATTGCCTACAATCCTGTATTTTTGAGACATAGTGCATTGAGACCAATTGGAACTTGTTAGGTCTTGTCATCCCTATAGCGATGGACATGTCTATTTTAAAAAATAATAATAATAAATAAATGACAGAAATAGTGTGTTAGAATCCTAGCCTGGATTGGATCCTTGGCTGCAAATGTTGGTGACCTCTAGAATAGGTATGAAATAGTGAGATGGACCCCCTCAAAACAAGTTATGCAGAGAATATGACTACAAAATTATACCTTGAAGGATACAACCTATCAACAAGTGGGATGAAGTGAGGTGCAATGGTGTCCTTGTTACACCCAAAATCTACTCATCATAAGATTCAGTGTATACACCCCTGAAGATATCTTGACTAAGTGATCAACCAGGGAGAATTTGTACCTAATTGTGCTAGTTTTGAAGGGTCATCTTAGGCTGCACACGACATCGCACCTTTCCCCATTATAGGGTGCGACGAAGTCATTTAGATGGAAAAAATAGCTTCTTCGAGTTCCTTCTCAAAGTTTGCTGACTTGGGACGCTATCCCTGACCTCTTGGAGGAGCTGGCACTCAGTTCCTAATACTTTGGAGAGATCCCTTAAGCCTCTCCTACCATATCTCAACCTATCCTATCCATACCCTGTACACTTATCCCTATATGAATGAAGCTCACTCCCATCCCAAAGGGAGGAAGTCTATGAAATTTACATGCTAGTGAAATCACCCTTGGAACATCTCCACTCACATATTGGAGAACTCATACTTCCTTGCAAAGATATGGCAATTGGCTTCGTCAGAGAGGGGCTACAGCATTAAGCCTTGGTTGTAGTTCTATATCTCTATTATGTACTCCTCTCTTTTTACAGTAATACAAATGATTTCCACCAATATTGTTCATGTGCGTAACGATATTGAGTAGTTTACCTGCTTAACTGTTCACTTAGATATTTTATTGTATAGACGCTTTTTACTCGTTTCTCTTGTTTCTTGTCTTGACAAGTCTTGCAGCTTGGATCTGACGACCATGAGACATGGAGTAGCATTCAGGAGAAAGGATTGCGAAGTGAAAGGTAAGACATCTAATACTCCATCCTTAAGTAGATCTAGGAAATGCATTAGTAGTATGTTCTATTTGTTCTAGACTCACTTTGAGCTAGGGAGATCCTGCTCACGTCCACTCGAGTGAATTGTCCGATAACAAATCTGGCGACCATACTGGGGAGTATAGAATCTGGTCAGTAGTTTTCAATATGAGAGTCATTTTCAGTTGATTGCTTGACACAAACCTTTTTATTTTTTCCATTTACTTCTTGAATTTGATTTCACTGTTAGATCTTCATATTGAAGAATCTAATCTACTTCCTCTGAGTTTATACGAACCATTCCCAAACCATTCCATGGTTCATTACTGAGAGATCTTATTCATTTTTGAACTTAGACTTCAGCTATCACACCTAGGTAGTGGAAACAGAGAAACAATGTGTCATTTTTGGGTCTCTATTCTTTACCCGTTAGTTACTCGTCGCATCCCTTACATTGGTAAACTGCAACATCATCGCACTTCCCGTGTAGGTAAACCGCGACGTCGTACTGTGTACAATAACAGAGTGCGCCGATTTGTCAAAATTTGGCATGCAGGCATCTCCTCTCCATTTGATAGTATGGACTTTGGTTTGTTGTATGAACTCCCTCTGTGCTGCAAAATCCAGCCAGAAATCCCATTTTTGATTTGTGTTTTGAGAGTTTGGTTCTATTTGAATTGATTTTGGGTTCCGTTTTGGACAAGTTTGAATACTGGTAGTGGTGGATACTCTTGTCTCCTCAACCTTCATCCGCTCACCCTTGCATTCCCTTCCTTCCATCCCTGATCTGATCATTACATTAGATCAACTTCCAGACCTCGTTTTCATCATTGTTTGAGCTTTTCTTGCTTGATTTGCTTGCCGCTGCTTGATTTTGAGTTAAGTATGTCCTTCAGCTTGATTGAGTGCTTTTCTTTTCTTGATTTTTCTAATTGCATTGAGTGCTGCAAGTAGTGTTTTCTTTTCAGTCATTTAGATCCGAAATCCCAATTTCTATCAAGTTTATTCTTTGATGCATCCATTGAAAAGTTAAAAAGTGCTTCTTTCCCATCATTTCTTGAGCATTATTGAAGAAAATTGTTGTGCATTGGAAAAATTGAATGAATGTGTGATCTATTGTGTTTTTCTCGAATTATGAATCGCTCATTTTCTTGAAAGACTCAAAGTACGCTTCGATTTTTGCAAAATTGATTCCATGCTAAGGAAAGATAAATGCATTTTTTATTTTTGTTGCTTTTAGACCATTAAAAGTGAAATTGAAAAACTTGCATATTCCTTTTCAGAATCCTCTCTTTTCATTACCTAGTGTCGTTTTACTTTGAAAAGAAAAAGAAAAGCAAAAATGTTTTGATTTGGATAGTAGTGTTGTGATTTTTTGTGTTTCATTGAAAAAAGAATAGAATACTTTCATAGTCAAATTTTATTTGAATTGGGATTGTGTTGCATTGTGTTGTTTTGGCAATCTCGACGGAAAGAAAAAGATTTCTCCTTCCCATAGCTAGAATTCATTGAAAGAAAAGAATATTTCATGCATGTAGCTAGGGCTTGCATTATGCTTCCAATTATGTACTCACCTCATGCATTCACCTAACCGTCCAAGATAAAATTAACGGTAGAACTAGGTAAAAATTTTATCAACTTGTGTGTAAGTTAGAGACGTGTTCCAGCGTCGTTAAGCATGGCAGTTGTCGTTATTTTCCAGCACTGTATCTCGAGGGTATTGTAGGCTTCCACGTACTTATCAGTATATCGAGCTCCTTCACATACCCACCAAGTACCATAATCCGCGCTTGGCATATATCAAAAGGTGTATCACGTACTCGGTAGTATATCGAAAGGTCTCTTGCTGAACGGTTGTGCATTAGACAGCACCACTACGGATTTGAGCTCTCACATACCTTGCGTATATCGGGAGACACCACTAGGATTCCTGAAACCAACTGAGTTAACCATTTGGCCGTCTTGGCAAAGCAATACACTGAGAACAGCACTCGGGGAGATTAGCATGCATGTACTATCCAGGTAATCGGGTATGCAGGCAAGGGTACGGTCCCAATCCTCCTTGTCGCGTCATATTATTGGACCCTGCAGTATATTGCAGTTTGCGATGCCTTGATAATCCCGTGAGGTTCCAAAATTTTGAATCCACTCCCGCACATAAGTCTGCTTGTTGCCTTAGTTTGAGTAGGTTTTTCTGGACTGCTTTTCTTTTAGCATACCCTTAGGAGAAACGTTGTTTCAGCCATCCTGGCTGATTATCCTGATGCTCTAGTGGATTTTCCTTGGAGAAGATCCCGTAGGATATTGAACTTATCACCCGAATATCCCCTTAATATGGAGGTTATTTAGAGGGTAAGAATAGATCAACGTAACACGGTCGTAGTTATCGAAGTGGAAAACCCCACTCTGAATGTTGGAGGACTTTTGTTTCCACAAACTCCTCTGGATTCACCTACCTCTCATCCCCCGCAGGACGAAGGAGCACAAATACCTGCTTCAAAAGACCTTTATCCCATCATCCCGGGAGAACCTAGATCGTTGGAATGGATAAACCGACCCCTAGACGACCCTACTGCAGCTGTTGGTCCTTCAGCAGCTTACTGGACATCTTCTACAGACCACCCAGTGGCTCATTTTTCCATCTCATCCCCACCTAACTGGACTACTCCAGAGCTCTCTAGACAATACTACAGGCCTGACCCCGCTGATATTTTTGGCCCTATCCATGAATGTGTGGAAAAATTATGTCTTAGGGGTGATGACCTTCGAAGACAAAGTCTCGAGCAACACTTTGAAGATTTTCAAAATTAGAACTTCCAAATAAGATTCGACGACCGACTCATCCCAAATCATCCGATATATTTTGGATCACCAAAACAATATTCCCACCACAAGACCATTGATAAGACTGGTCAACCCTCACAAGAGTCCAGTCGTGCACCTCAAGTGAACCAACCGGTGGAAGGACAACAATCCAACACACCTATTACTACCACAGTTACTTTACTAGTTCATCCCCCACCTCAAAATTTGAGGGGAGGATATTCCATTCCCCCGGATTATCCCATCGGTAATGTTATTACTATGGTAGCTAGTCAGCAACCTATGTTGGTTCAACCTTTGAATAGTGGTCAACCTGTTGTGGCTGGGGGGAAACCCCCGTTTCCTAACCAGAACATAGGCGGTAGAATCCCCAACGGACCTTCCGTTGGACCTTCCCAATCTAGTAGACCGTCCACCATGGGATTATCTCATGTTGGGGGCCCATCCAATGTAATTCAACCCTCATGGATTCAAGTGTATCTGGGTTCTGTTAACCCTGCATCGAGCCAATCTAATCCCAGAAATGCACCATATGGGATACCTTATCCCGGGAATCCATACACTCTATGGAGGAAACAACCTGTGTTGCAACACGGACCCCAACCAACTATCCCTCAAGTACCACCACCCCCGATCGGCCCTCCCCCACCTCCTGTTGGAGGCGATGGGCCCCACCTAACCTTGGTGGAGGCCCACCTCAATTTTCCAACAATATCCCTCACCCTTCCGGCAGTGGCGGGAATGGTCCACCACCCCCTCCTAGCGGAGGCAGCAGGGGACCACCCTATCATGGTAGAGGAGGACATTTCCCTTTGGTTGGTGGAGGTGGTCCACCACCCCCTCTAGGTGGAGGCGGTGGAGGACCTAATTTCTATGGTGGCAGCGGTGGTGGTGGAGACCCTCATCATTCCGATGGTGGAGGTGGTGGGGGCCCCCATCCTTCTGGAAATGGAAGTGGTCCACCACCCCCTCCAGGAAGAGGCGGTGGTGGGCTACCTTATTACGGTTATGGACCCCCACTTCCTCCCGGTGGTGGAAGTGGACCTCCACCCCCCCCGGGTGGTGGAGGTGGACCCCCACCTTATTGGAATGGACCACCTTATGGTGGCGGACGCCCTTACAGTCCGGGCGGCACACCCCCCTACGGCTAGTTTCCTCCTAGCACACCTTACAATCATACCGGTCCTTACATGCCTTATCTATATTATCAATACGTGCAGCCTAACCTGTAGCTGCACTTCCTGGATACTTTGGACCTGCCTGACCTATCCCATTTAACCAATGATCCTATTTACCACGGATCTAACTGGCCACCAATTCTGGTGAAACTTCCGTCTGATATCCCCAAGTTTGACGGCAAGCCGAGTGAAGATCCTAAAAGCCACGTGATGACATACCACTTATGGTGTTCATATAATTCCTTAATGGATGATTCAATTCGTCTTAGATTGTTTCAAAGGACTCTCACCGGTTCGGCTGCCAAGTGGTACATTGAGTTGCCACCCCACTCTTTTCCTGATTTTGGTTCTCTTTCCATGAACTTTTTGACACATTTCCAGCTACCCATACTATATGAAATTGGTACCGATCTTTTAACCTCGCTCAGTCAGAATACCTCCACTCATATTTTAGATCATATCCACGAGTGGCAACGGAGACGACATCTCATTAAAGCTCCTATTCCAAATTAGCTCCTAGCAGACTGGTTTACAAAATCCCTCATCCCTACCATAGCAAGAGATGTTTCCATGCCAGGTTCTATCACCGAAGAACAAGCCATCGCAAGTGCCCATGTACTAGACCTAGTCTACACTCAATCTGGCACTTTGTTTGATATTTTTCCTGACATACCCTGTGACGTTAATGACCCTGCAAAACCACATAAGGGACTCCAAACTGATGGAATCATTGGTTCCCTTAACACCCATCCTGCTTCTAGCAAAGTTGGATCATCCAACCCCCACAATTCTTCCCCATTACCGACTCAGGCTGGCCACAACACCACCAAATCCACCACTCTTGCTCTAAATGAAGAGGTGAATTATGTCCAATCAGCTTCATCTCATAAGTCTGGCGGTAAAAAGAAGAACAGGGTGCATCAGGAAAACACTCTTGGAGCACATTCCTAAAAGCATCACGCTGGAGGATAAATTCAATATTCACAAACCTTTCACCGAACAGGAAGTACTCAATACAATCAACTCCTTCAAATCTGAAAAAGCACCAGGCCTTGATGGCTACTCGGTGCATTTCTACAAAGCTTGTTGGGAGTACATCAAAAAATATTTCATGAGAATGATAAGGAACTTCCATTCAAAGGAAAAAATTGGTGGCTGCACAAACTCCATGTTTCTGTCTCTCATCCCAAAGGAAACTAATCCAAGCTCCTTCAGCAGGTTCAAACCGATCTCATTATGCAACTCCTCATACAAAATCATCTCCAAGATGCTAGCATCTCAAATGAATCCTTTACTCAACAATATTATTACTGGAAATCAAGGTCACTTCTTGGAAGGAAGGAAAATACTTGATAACGTCATCCTATTACAATAAGCAATCCATTCCATCAAATCCCAAAAGGAAAAAGGTATGTTAATCAAGTTTGATATGGCCAACGCATTTGACCAGGTCAAGCATTATTTCCTCTTAAAAATTATGAGATGCTTTGGTTTTGAAGAAACATTCATCAATAGGATCTCAGCTTGCATAAGAAAACCCTGGATCACTCCCTTACTCAATGGTCGCCCCACTAATTTTATCCAAGCCACGCGTGGCATCAGACAAGTTTGCCCCTTGTCCTCCTTCTTGTACATTACCATTGCTGACTCACTCAGTCGAAAACTAAATCGTGAAATCATCTTAGGCTCCCTACCTGGCCTCCACCTAACCTTTGACTCTCATTCACTCAATCATACCCTTTTCACCGACGATTCTCTATTACTGGGTGGTTCTTCCTGCATCATAGCCCGAAAATTCAAGCGTAATCTGAATTGGTACTGCAATGCATCTGGAGGAAAGATCAACTTGCACAAAAGCGTTGTCTACTGTTAGAATCTAAACAACAACATTGCAGCCAAAATTAGCAGAATTCTCGACATCAAAGTCCACATATGTTGGGACCATTTCACTTACCTTGGCCTCCCAATCGCACAAGGTCTCTCTAAATCTGGAAATTGGGACAGTATGATAAACAAAATAAAAATCAGAATTCGAAGATTGGGGGGGGGGCATTGGCTCGGCAAGGTTGGGAAATTGATCATAATAAACTTCGTTCTCTCCGCTCTACCCATCTACCAATATTCCATCCTCTTAGCTCCAAAAGGAGTTTCAGATTAGATAAGCAAATTACGGAGATACTTTCTTTGGTCTGGTGGAAAAAACAATGAAAACAAATTCCACTTAGTGAAGTGGGAGACCACAAAGAATCCAAAATCATCAAGAGGTCTTCAAATATGCAATCCACTCCAAGAAAACTTGGCACTTGGCGGTAAAATTCTCTGGAAAATATTGCACAACAAATGCCATTGAGTTAGTAAGGTTCTCAGTAAGAAATACCTACAGCATAACAGTTTAAGATGTCTAAACCAAAATCCAATATCCAAAGGCTCTAGCATCTAGACACTATGTAAGGCAGCCTGGGAGTTCTTCTCGAAAGAACTCTACTGGATTCCTGGAAACAGCAGAAGAATAAACATCTTCATGGACAAGATCATGGGAAATGAAGCATTCCAAAGCACCAGTGAATTACACAATATTGTTGCTTGGCTCAACCAACATGGGATCTCAACTTTGAAGAATTTAGCACCTGGGACATTCATGGAAATTGGCACAGCTGGAAAACTATGGTCATCCCTCCACCTCTTGAGTCTTCCAAAATCACTCTTATCAACAATCTGAAAGGTTGCGCCCCCATACATATGCAAGCCAAAGACAAACGGGGTTGGGGCCCTACAAGTTCCTACATCTCCTCTCTCGGATAAAAAACTCTCAAAATCCATGATGATGACAGAAAATATTTATGGAACCTTGTATGGGACCCTTTTTGTCTTCCTAAAATAAATTTCTTCATCTGTACCTTAATCCATTGCAAAGTGCTTACTGGAGACAATCTCATTAAAAGAGGATTCCATGGGCCTTTTTGGTGTCCTCTCTGGCGTAGCAACCCCAAAACTCTCTACCATCTCTTTCTAGATTGTCATTACTCCAAACTTGTCTGGAAACATATGCTCCTTGATCTCAATATCACAATGCCACCCTTCACCTCCACCACCCAGCTCTTTAAGGATTGGAATTCTACTTATCCTTCCCCCCTCACCAAAAAGAAATTTTGGCACCACATATGGATATCCATTCCCAAGTATACTTGCTGGAAAATTTGGATTACAAGAAACAACATCATCTTTCATGATAAGCACTGCACTCCAATACAGACCGCAGGCCAAGCCAAAGGTCTATTGATCGAATGCCTCAACAGCTCCAACTACAAGCCAGATGCAACTCTCAACAAGGAAGAAATGAATTGGAGTGGAACTACCTTCCCTAACCCGATTAAATTCCTCTAACCACAACAACTTCCAACATGGAAAATCAGATTAACCAACCCCGAATTCCAAAACTGGAGAAACAAACAAGCTATGGATAGTTTACATTTCGACGGTGCCTCCAAGAGAAACCCCGGCGTAGCAGGAGTAGGGGGAGTCCTGTTGACTAGTGGTGGAACAACAATATTGAAGTTCAGATGGGGTTTGGGAATTTGCACAAACAACATAGCAGAAGCCCTAGCCATGTTGAAAGGTTGTCAGGTCGCCAAAGAGAAAAATATTGACAATTTACAAGTGTTCGGAGACTCCATGATAATCATCAGAGCCATCAATTCAAGAAATGACCTCAACAACCTCGCTCTAAATCGAATTATTCAACGTATACAGTGAATTGCGAGTACATTTGCACATTTCAAATCTTTCCATATCTTAAGGAATTTAAACAACGAAGCAGATGCAGAAGCAAGTGCTGGAACCAATCTCAGCCAAGGGATCCTCAAATTTTCCAGCAATGACAATGAAGCACATCAAATTCCATAATACTGATGCATAACTCCTGGAACATGGCACTTGATTTTCATGATTGACAAGCCTGTCTTTCTTCCCTTAGCCTCTAGCCAACGAGATTCCCTCCTCCCACGCATTCATTCCACATTTCAGACATCACCATATTCTTTTATCATGGCACTTGGACTCCATAAAGAATCACTCATCCAGCAACAATGATGGAACCTGAATAGGACACATGGATTTTAGGAAGACACCAAGAAGACCTACATGCTTTTTATTTCAATCTGGTGACACCAAGAAGTCAAGTGTCTCTACATCACACAGAAATCGATGTCATTTGTTTCAGCGCAAGAGAACTACATGTTCTCATTTATCCTACAGCTTGCTTATCCTTTCGAAGAAGATTACCATCCAACTACGAAGAAGCCTGAATAGAGCATCCGGTTTTCAAGAATTTTTGTATACTTTTTGTCAAAATCATGAATTCGAGTGCTTCTTTGTCACTTGTTTTTAGCTTAAGTGAAAATACTCCATCTCATTTAACCTACAGTCTGTTTATCCTCCAGATGAAGAAGGTTAAATTTATATTTAATATCAATCTCTGTCACTAACTAATTGTAAAGTCTCGTAACATGTAGAAGCCAGAACATACTTACTGTATCCTGTCGATTTGGTTTATAGCCACGACATTTTTTTTCACTTTGAATACATTATTCGTTTTAGTTTATAAAAAAAAAGTCGACAAGATAAATACGTACAAATCCCTCATTAAAAGAAAAAAAATGACCTATATAAATAATAAGCAGGAGAAGGTTTGACACCTCACTATAAGATGGATCCTAAGAAATTACAAAGACAAATTCTAAATCACAAAACTAAAGAAAATAATATGATTGAATTGAAGGACTGGAATTCCTATCTTAAGAAGATTTATGAATCAAATGATGGCATGGACAACATTCAACCCCTTTTAATGGAAGATGGATTTTTTTATTTAGAAGATATAGATTTTGGGATTAAGCATCTCACAAATGGGAAAGTTGAGGACATCAAAGGATAGCAAGCTGAAATACTAAAAAATGGGGGGTATGTCCTCATCCCTCACATTCATAAGGTTTTCAATCTAGAAATCAAGCAAGGCTTCCCTAAACCTTGGACTTAGAGCCTTATTGTACTATTTCTAAAATGCGTAATAAAAATAACCCCTATAATTATAGGACCTTTATGATTAACCCTCTCATAGCCAAGTTATATGGTATTATTTTGGAAAATAAGATCAGCATATGGTTAGAAAGTCAAGGTAAAATAGATGAAGGGCAAGAAGATTTTAGAATGTATCATTCCACCAAAACCCACCTCATTATTCTTAGGATCATTGCAAAGGAATGTTTCAATAATAAGTTCAATTTCCTTTGTTGCTTTGTGGACTTTTGTAAATATTTGGATACAGTGCCTAGAAATAACTTGTGGAAAATATTAGAAGAGTTAAAAGTTCCTTTCGAGTTGAGAGCTACTGCAATAAGATTGTACAATAATGTTGTTGCCAAGTTAAAAAGTAATGAGGGTTGGTCATAAGATATTAATTGTAATATAGGATTTAATCAAGCTTTCCCCCTCTCCCCTACCCTTTTTTGTCATTGATAAGTTGGAAGGTTGTTTAATAGAAGCAAGTTGCACTGGCATGACATTAGCAAGAATTGTCACAATCCTCCTTCTTTATGATGCTAATATTTTATTTTGGAAATATGTCCCTCTGATATTGATATGTAATTAAGTATTCTCAAATATTTCTGCTCTAGTATGGGCATGGTCATCAATACCAACAAAACCAAAGTTTTGCTGACAAAATCTAATACAATCACTTATGCTAATTTTTTGTATGATGATAGAAACTTGGAGGAAGTGACTTCCTACAAAAATATTGGGATTGATGTTCATCGCAAGATTAATTGGAACTACAACATCAAGAAAATGATAAATGGAGGGTGGAAATCTTTTTTTGGTCTTGAAAACAATTGTAAGTTAGCAAACCTTATGTTGTGGGCTAAAAATAAATTCCTATTTGAAACTCTCATCACTCTCGTTCTCCTGTATGGGTGTGATGTTTGGGGTTGCATCCTCTCTATAGAATCTTGGAGAAGGATTGAGCAAATCCATAAGCGTTTTATAACTTACAATCTTAAAATTAAAAGAAATATGCCATATCCTATCTCTTGATTCAAGTGGGTCTTTCCCCCATTGAGAGCATAGCTATGACTAAATACCTAATGTACAAGAAACAATTAAATAAATTGGGAGACTATAGACTTTCGAAAATTGCTTTAAATTCCAATCAAAACCACCTAAGTCTCTAGCAAGTTTGGCATAAAGATGTCGTGTGTTGGTTAAAGATATTGGGAATTGACAAAAATGACACTTTGCAATATATAAATGATATTAAAAAAAATATTACTTCGAAGTTCAAAGAGAAGTTGTGGTGTGATGAAAATTTAGAGGATAAAAAAATAAAGATATTACGAGGTCATTAACCCTAGTATTGAAGAATACTTGCAAAGATCTTGCTTCTAGTCTTTGTGACTGCGTGAGCCTAGCCCCTGCCCGTGACTGCGCAAGCCTGCTGAAAGCGCCCCTCTACGGCTAGGGCTCATCCCTCGAGCTCCACGACCCTACCTACTGCGTTCAAACCTTATGATTCCTGCTGCCCCCTCCTGCGGTTAGGGCTCGGCCCTCGAGATCCACTCAATGGCCTCGGGAGGAAACGACCCTCCCCTCCCTTCTTATCTGCCCGAATTTCTAAAGCTCATTCCAACTCAAGGGAAAAATACTCTCACCCCTTCTCAATAGAAGTTCGTGAAAAAACTCGATGAGATACCCACCATTGCGATGTCGGTAGAGAAACCCTACAAGACAGCTCTTAATCTGTTGGAATGAGGACTGATTGGCTAGTTCACAGGTCTATGGCCTTCTCCGAAAACCACTGAAATATGGGTGCATAAAAATTGGATACCTCTGATCTTGGAAGAAGTAAAATATTATTTTTTGGGAAAGGGATTCTTTACATTCGTCTTCTAAAGCAAACAAGATGATGAGTTAATATTCAGGAATAGGCCATACTTCATGGGGCCACAAGGAATTTATATGAACAAATGGAATCCAGAATTTGACCCATCCCAAGATATCCCATCTGCAGTCCCGGTTTGGGTGAGACTTCTACATCTACCCCTCCATTGTTGGAACTCATAATCACTAGAATGCATCGGGAATACCCTCAAAAAATACATAGACAAAGAAGATCGAAAAGACCAATTTTCATGTGCAAGAATCTGCGTTGAAGTAGATCTGGAACATGGACTCCCAGAAGCGATAAATCTCACAGTGGCAAACTAGTCTCACATCCATGAACTAGATTACGAACTTAAATGCAGGTATTTCCATGAACATGGGCATTTCGCTTGATCATGCAAAAAGAATCCCATAGATCCAGAGGCAGGAGGGAAAAAAGAACAATGGACAACCATTCAAAAAAATGCCAAATCAGGACCAAAAACCCTACCAAAAGGTCAAAGCTCAAGGAAGGTAGACCACCAGCATCAAAATTCTATGGTTACTAACAATAGGAATAGATTCAAAGCTCTAGAAATACTAGAAATCCAGGAAATCCCTGAAGCCCCAGAAGAAGGAGAAATCCCTGAACAATAAGAATCTCAAGAAGCACCCCAAATCTGAGAAGAACCGAAAGACCTCCAGCCCTAGAACACCCCAATCCCCGAAAGACCTAAATCGAATAAAGGAATACCTTCACCTTCCTATGCAGAAATTACAAAATCCAAACCAATGGTATCCCTGCATCTTTGGAATAACTTACTGACAGATCATCCAAAAAGTAGGATGAAAAACGAGCAATGACCTAAAGGAAGAAGAAGTTGAATGCAAGAAAATCCAAGGATCTCAAGCAACAATAGACATGGCCTTTAGCAGGAATACCAAATCCTGAATAGAAGGGAAGAAAATAGGAGACTCAGCAGGGGGCGGACCCTCCTGTACCCACAATAGTAGATAATGAAGTTGGTCTCTTGGAATTGCAGAGGATTGGGAAGTCTCATCAAACTAGAAGCAGTTAAAGATCTCAAAAAAATTGACATGCCAGACATCCTCTTTCTCCAAGAGACCAAGCTTGATGAAAATACCGTCCTAACTATTAGAAAGGAAAAATGGATGAAAAATACAGGTATAGTTGTCAGCGCCAGAGGGGCCTCCCGTGGCTTAGTAACCCTATGGTCTTCAGACAAATTCCAATTGCATAGCTCCTTCACCACTTAAAATTCTATCTATGTAGAGTTCACTCATTTCCAAAGCAACTATCAAATCGCAATCTTCAATCTATATTTTCCTAACCTATACTCCGAAAAAAAAAGATTGTTGGAAACTCCTGGAAGATTTTCTAGATGCATATACCCCACAAAATATTATTCTAGCTAGCGACATGAACATTACTCTCTCCACAACTGAAGAAAAAAAAAGGGAGGTCTCATTGGATAGGATATATTCAAATCTCAAGTAGAATTCCTTATTCAGAGATGGGACCTGCTTGACATCAAACCCAAGAGAAGAAAATTTACCTGGTCCAACAAGTGATTAGGAAAAGGAAACATAATGGCCTGGTTAGACATATTTCTCGTCCAGATCAGCCTTTTTACCGATGGACAGACAATCATCTCAAAATTTATGGCAAATTTGGCCTCGGATCACAAGCCGATCCAACTCCAAATTCAAGAAAATGAAGATCTTGGTCCGATCCCCTTCAAATCTATTCCCCAATGGCTAGATCACAAAATATTTTGGGACACAATGGAAAAATCATGGAGAACTCCCATTTCAGGCTCCCCAAGATTTGTTTGGGAGAAGAAGATCATCATAACCAAAAAAATCCTTAAAGGAATGGGCCAAATCTAATTGCCCCCACTAGGTTTTTTGAACCCAAAATCCGACGGCATAGATGTTCGAGTTTTGACATCTTGTTGTCAACCATTTGACAAGCACCATCTTTTTTAATGTCGATTGCATGTCATTGGATATCTGACATTAAAAAAAGATGTCGGATATCTGACATCCTCCAGTCGAATATCCGACATCTCTTGTTTTCCCATTCTCGTTGGATATCTGACATCTTCCAGTCGGATATCCGACATCTCCTATTATACCATACCCGTCGAATATCCGACCGGTATCTCTTTATAAGAGGTCGGATATCCAACACCTCTCTTTTACCATACCCGTTGGATATCCGACGGGTATCTCCTTATAAGAGGTTAGATATCTGACATCATGTGCATACAAAAAATCCCAATATTCGACGCCTTTAGCCATCAGTTGTATGGAAAAGGCGTCGGATTGTTTGTAAGGAAACGTCAAATATCCGACGGCCTTTCCATAGAGAAAAGACCAATATCCGACGCCTTTAGCCGTCGGATATATGGAAAAGGAGTCAAATTGTTTGTAAGGCTACGTTGGATATCCGACGGCCTTTCCAAACAAAAAATTCCAATATCCGACGCCTTTAGCTGTCGGTTGTATGGCAAAGGCATTGGATTTTTTGGGGGTGATGGTCGGATATCCGACAGATTTTTTGTACTTAAAACAAAAACAAAAAAAACTTCCAAGGTGATGCATGGAACCTCCCAAATGGTGAGAGTTACAAACTTGTGCACTAGTATGAATTGGGTCCCACTACTCACAAAGATCATGACCATCAATTGAAATTAAGGTCAATGGTGGGGAAGGATCCTAGAGAATTGATTATGCTGTGAGGTGTGTTGAACTACACTATTTTAAATGTTATAGCTATGTGTACTTATATTAATATGATGTTGTAAATTGATACAAATGAGTAATTTGGAAGTTGACAACTATCAATTAACTCCCCAACCTAGAAATCTGCTTACAGTACTTTCCAAGGCATCAACCTATGGCTTATATGTCTATATGTAAAAAAATAAAATCAACTCTATCCACACTATCATAAAAATATAGTCCATTGTACTCCATATACAAAATTATGCCTAACCATGTTGAAAATAACAAAACTATCAATCTAAGCTAGTTCCAATATGTAAAACCAAATAAAATCAAATAAAGGACAATGGTAATGCAATTCTAGTGGGAAAAGGAGGAAGGTTGGGAAGCCACAACTTAGTAGTAACCTAAAGTTGCATATCAACAAATGAAATATCAATTTTTATGGTTCCCCGAAAAGGTGGCACGAAATGAGAGCATGATTGAGAATTGACTGAGTACTCAAATGGTCCTTGGATGAAAAAAAAATGAGAGAAGTAACAACAATAATATATTTTACAAGGCCCTTGAGGAGGCAAGGGTGGATTAACTTCAACATTTTTCATTCTCTTGAGTACAAGGGAAACTTTAGGAATCACTTTGTCTGGGGTAGTTGGTGCAAGGAAAAAGTAGCATTTAAAGTGGAGTAAGAAATCTCATTCGGCTCACCCCAACCATTGGGCTTGGAAGCATCAACATGTCAATACCTATCATCATTATCAATACGTAAACAATGGAAAAATTCCCATGCAAGACTAGCAATTGGTAAAATGAGCAAGGAAACATTGTTTATCTCTTTCATACTAGGATGCCATTGCAAATAGGATGTATAACCCTCCATTTTGTATGGAAATCCACATGTGTTTCTGATCACACTCTTTAGGGGTTGAAATTGTCATGATTGTGGTGATTGAAAGTAATCTTAGGCATGTTGATGCAAAGGAAAGGCACTTTGAGGAACACTTATGGAATGTTTTGTTAAATTTTCAGAATTTACTTCAATCCGATCTAGGATCTTAACTGAGGGAACAACATGTACAGCAAATCTACAGCATATCATTCATGGACACAATAATGAAAGCATAGAAGAGACACAGAGTTTACTTGAGGAAAACCATAAAGGTGAAAAACCCCAATAACTTCCTCAGAGATAGATAGAGCAATGATATAACTAGAATACAAGAGATAGTCTTCTCCTAGCAGCAGAGCCTCCTCCTCCACAAGTGCGCCACTCTCCACAGTGTGAGTGAGAGAATAGAATGTGTAAAATGAGAGAGACACACTCTCTATTTATACACTAACTTGACTTGACCTTTACTCAACTAGGTCAGCCTCAACTTAACCACTTAACATAATGATGATTGGTCCGACCCCCACTAGGGTGGTCTAATAACCCTTTGACCCACATGACCGACCCCCAATAGGGTAGTCTAATAAACCTTTGACCCACATGACTTATACAGGGCCGACCCCAACAAGGTGGTCTAATAACCCATCAAGTATAAGTTACGACACTTACAATATAAATGACGACACTTCCATATAGAGGAATAATAACATCTCTATAGGAATACAATATACATATATGTGAAATACATTCCGAAGTTACATATACATCAACACTCCCTCTTAACTAGGAAGGTATTTCTCAACACAGATCTGCTAGACAAGTCTTCTTCTCGGGATCATCGTCATCATCATTGTCACTGCTGCTGCTATCTCAACCAATCTTTGAATCTACTCGTCATAGGAAGTTCTACAGAGCCAGTCCTTTTTCATACTAGATGTAGGCCCACCTCCTGCAGGTCTTCATCATCACTGGCCATACTGTGGAATTCTCAGGACTTATTACGTGCGTCACAAAACCTGGTTGCAGCATCCCAGGCTATTACGAGCACACAGCTCTACCTGTAGGATATCCCAGGAGCACATTACATGTGACCCATCACAAAACCTGGCTGAATCATCCCAGGCTGGTATGAGCACATAGCTCTACCTGTGGGATCTCCCAGGAGCACATTACATGTGATCTCACCACAAAACCTGGTTGAAGCATCCTAGGCTATTACGAGCACACAGCTCTACCTGTCGGATCTCCCAGGAGCACATTACATGTGGTCCACCACAAAACCTGGCTGAAGCATCTGAGGCCTTTTTCATCCTGTCCAGATCTCCCAGGAGAAAATTACATGTGATCATGGCAAAACCTGGCTAAAGCATCTAAGGCCTTTTTCATCCTGTCCAGATCTCCCAGGAGCAAATTACATGCCATAGGACAAAACCTCGCAAGAGCATCTCAGGATGTTACGGGTACACAACTCCGAACTGAAGATATTCCAGGGCACAAATTGCATGTCCTCCCAGAGCAATGTCTCAAAAGAGCATCCCAGGCTATTATGGGTACACAACTCCGACCTATAGGATCTCCCAGACATGCTCATCTGCACAACCTGATCCACGGCCACAAAGTATCATTTGATACTCACCATACATCATCCTGATGTACACATGATCATCCTGATCATCATCACTACGACATCCTACTGCATGTCATCTGGAGAAGCTCGTCATCCGCGATCACCCTGATCATACAATGCATCCATCTGATGCACACCAAGTATCTACCTAATACATATCATCATACATAGCATATCCACCTGATACATAGATACATGATCCACACAATGTATCCATCAACATACATGATCTACCTGATCATACCTGATACATATCAATATACATTATCTACCTGATCATACAATGTATCCACCTGATACATATATAGATACATGGTCCAAGCATCCAACATGATGCATATACAAAATACATACACATGATCCAACCGATCATATCCAGCATCCAACATGATGCGTACATACATATAAATGATCCAACTGATCATATCCAGCATCCAACATGATGCGTACATACATATAAATGATCCAACTGATCATATCCAGCATCCAACATGATGCGTACATACATATACATATAAATGATCCAACTAATCATACAAAGCAGAAACTAGAACATCATCCTGATGCTCATCATCCAGCGCTTACATCCACAACCATGTGAAGGATCCTCCTTCCAACATGCTTGGATTGGCTTTAGCAAATGTGTCCATCACTTCTTCCTCGAAGTGTCCTCGATCTGAAGAACACCAAGCCTCTCCCTGAAGTACTCGAACTTCACCCTGGCTAGTGGCTTCATCAGCACATCTGCAATCTGCTCGTCTGTCACAACATACAGGAGCTTCACAGCTCCTCTCCGCACCATATCCCTGATATAGTGATATTTGATCTCTATGTGTTTCGACCTGTCATGAAACACTGGATTCTTGGACAGCTTCACACAACTCTGGTTATCACAGAAGATACGAGTAGCATCCAATGGGAGATCAAATAACTCAAACAGTAGCTTCCGTAGCCATACTGCCTCGCAACTAGCTGAACGGGATGCAACATACTCTACCTCAGCTGTACTCAATGCTACGCAGGACTGCCTCCTGCTAAACCAAGAGATCACACATGATCCCATACTGAAGCAGCACCCAGATGTGCTCTTCCTATCTGCAGCATTGCCAACCCAATCTAAATCAACATAACCCTGCAGGTTAAACTTTTGATTCACTTCATACTTGAGCCCATAATCCACTGTACCCTTCAGGTACCTTCGAACATGCTTTACAGCAACCAGGTGAACACTCCTTAGATCCATCAGGAACTAGCTCAATGTGTTCACCGCAAAGCAAATATCTGGTCTCGTTTTTGTCAGGTACATCAAGGACCCAATCATCTGACTATACATAGTGATATCAACTGGCTCAGATGAAGCATCACACAGACACTTCAGGTTCGATGCCATAGGTGTGGCCATGGCCTTGAAATCCATCATCCCGAACCTCTTCAGGATCTCTACTGCATACTTCCCTTGTCCAAGGAAGATTCCATCTGCACTCTGCCACACCTCCATGCCAAAAACAAATAGTGCATCATCCCCAAGTTCTTCATCTCGAACTCGGCAGCAAGCTTCCGCTGCGTGTTGGAAATCAATCTATCTTCACCTGTAACAAACAGGTTATCCGCATACAAAAGTAGTATCACTGGATTGCCTTCCTAAACCTTGCAGTAAAGGTTGGAATCCGCTTTACTCTTGGTAAAGCCCAAAATGGATAGAAAGTTGTCTATCCTACCATACCAAGCTCATATATGACTCCCTGTCATGTGTCTTAGAACCAAGTGGCTTCTCCACATACACTTCTTCTTCAATTACACCATTCAAGAAGGTTGTCTTGAAATCCAGCTGGTGTATCTTTTATTTCATCACTTTTATATTTCTCTATGCTGCCATCTACAGCATTCTTGATCTTGATACATCCATATGGAAGTCATAACAAACTTCCCTTCAGGTCTTGGGACTACATCCCAAACATCGTTCTTCATGATCGACGGATCATGGCATTCTTCCTGTATCCTGGGAACTTCAATATCTTCAATAGATAATTTTGTTGCTGAACAAATGTTGTATTTCTTCTTTTGTAGGTGATGGCATATGATCTTTCCTACACAACAAGTTAAATTGCATGATTAGAAAACATCTCAGAGTTTTCAGAACGAATTCTTACACATAAAGAAATATGTCATACAGTCATGCAATTATCTAAGCCAATGCTTCAATACAACATTTATCCATATTCCGTAACTTTCTAGATGCCTTCCAATCTCTACCAGATCATTGTTGAGAGTGTGCACAACTCCCAACATGTCAACAAAGAGGTTTCATTCTAGATAAGTGGCAATGGAATGTTGTACAATGCCATAGGCCACTTACCCATGCATATTAGTAGTATACTGTTCATCAATGCAACTATTCTAATATGCATAATACACAACCTAATTCTAGGAACATCAGTATATACATTATTGAACAGTATTATTTAAACAATAAAATATGCAAGTAATGACAATTCAAATACTTATCTTTGTTTGTTTGTTGGGTTGACTCCCTCTCAGTCTTTGCTTCTTTTCTGCAACTCCATTCTTATGTGGATTGTGAGAAGTGGTCAACTCCCTCTGAATATCTGCATCCTTGCAGAAACTACTGAAGTGTGCTCCTTTGCTTTCTTGCAAGAACAACTAGAGTGTGCTCCCTCTTGATCTTTGCTTCCTGGATTACCTATCCTTGAACGTACATCCATCCTTAATAACTATGCATGCTTATTAGTATCATCATTGTGTTATCCCTGAGGTCTCATACATAATCACACATTTATTAGTATAATCTTAATACTATCAAAACAAAATAATCTTAAACATGTATATTCATGATCATTCACAGATAATAAACATTAGTATTCAAGGTTTCAGGGAAGTCTTCTTTTACTCATACATATTCTTATTTGATCATAGGACTCTTCTGGTTAGTTGAATCATCAATCAAGATAAGAGATATAATATGCATAAAACCCATGATTATTCAAACCTATACCTTCACGAATAATCATTATCAACAACACAACAGTATAAGATCCTAACACAAGGTAGGATTCTAGCTTGATATAGGAAAAACATACCTGGATTAGCATGCTAGCTAGTTATGTCTAACATACCCGCATAATGTCTTTTGGTTCTCTTCAGTGACTTGTGCTAGTAAACTGCATGTCTCATAAGTTAACCATTGTATGACCAAGTTATACATACCTCGAAAGTAGATCTTCTATGTGATCCATGACAATGGATGAATCTTTGTCTTCATGTCACCATGAGCATATGTTCTTGAAGTAGAACATGATTTGACTTTCTTGGTGTACCTTTTGTGTTAGCAAACAACATAAACCTCATACAACATCACAATGCATTAGTACAATCATAAGTGTCAAAACCTTAATCAATGAATATCTTCTATAAGGTAATACGACAAGTCTAGTAATTAATCAAGATTGTACTATAATGATATGAAGACAAACATATCATAAAATTAATCATGAACAGAATTCGAAACATACCTGTAATCCATACCTGTCAAGATTGCTTGTAATCTTCTTACGGAAGGCCTTAGCCTCATCTCCCTCTAAAACAGGAACTTCTTCACTTATGCAGGTGACCAATCCATCCTCTTCTAGGATTAACCCAATCCACTTGATTTGCAGGAACTGGATCTGGAGCTGTAATAGGGTTTGTCAGAGAAACCCCAAAAATTCAAACTTTGAATTTCAAACTTCCGAAAGGATAGAAATATGCACCTTGATGAGCTGATCAAGCTGGTATATTCAGAATTTGAAAACTGCAAAGTTTCACTCCTCAATTTTTCCTTTGAAACTTTCGGATTCGCTGGATGTGACCTCGAACTAGGGTTTAATGAAGCCCACTCTTCTACCCAATCAAAAGGTCTGATCCAAATCTCTAAGATTCTATTTTTATGAGGAGCTTCCAGCCGTGGTCACAGATTTCAAAAATTCCCATTTTTGCAGAAACCCTAATTTTCCACTTTTCTGATCAAAGTCCTGAACTAGGGTCTAATCAAGCCCAGCCTTCTTCCCAACCAAAAATTCTGATATTGGTCTCTAAATTTCAATTTTGATGAGTAGCATCCAGCTGTGTTCTCCGATTACAAAAATTCCAACTTTCTCCGAAGCCCTAAATTCTGGAAGCCATGAATGAAGGTACTCAAAAATAATTTTGTTTTGACAGGAATATGTACCTAATTGTTTCTAGTGTAAATCTGAACTTTTCGATCCATAGGGTCTGAAAAAGGTTCCTGAGATAGCTTGACCTGTTATCTTTCCATCCCAATAGGTCTGACCTCAATTGGATTCTCTGAGAGAGAGTTATGCCAAGTGTCGCAACGTGACCTGTTTATGGGATAATACAGGAGAGCGAACTTGTACGACGTTCCACGTGTCACTGTTTCGACTTCGGCCTCTAAACAATTTTCTTGAGATAGCCCAACCTATTGTATTTCCATCCTAATAGGTCGACCTCAATTGGATTCTCTGAGAGAGAGTTATGCCAAGTGTCGTAGCATGACCTGTTTATGGGATAATACAGGAGAGCTAACGTGTATGGAGTGCCACGTGTCACTGGTTCAACTTCGGCCTCTGAAACATTTTCCTGAGATATTGCAGTCTGTGTACTACCTGTCACTTTTTACGAAATTTCATTTGGAGCTTCCTAGCTCAAGTTATGACCTTTTTCCCAAGGTCACCTGATTTTGACTCAGATCTGGAAGAGGCAGAAACCCTATATTGTACAGATCATAAATCACAAATTACAACGAATTAGAGGTTTTCCTTTGGACACAAGGTACATGGGGATCTGATATTAGACCTGTAGACGTTTCAGATCCGAAAACTTCTCCAAAACGGATTTATAGCGAAAGTGCTACGATGACTGGTTTTTGCTATATCAAGCCCTAGCATCGTAAGTTCAACAAGTGTCATACATGCCATATCATGCCTTCTTTCAGGCTAGCTCTGATACCATGTTAAATTTTCAGAATTTACTTCAATCTTATCTAGGATGTTAACTGAGAGAACAACATTTACATCAAATCTACAGCATATCATTCATGGACACAATAATGCAAGCACAGAAGAGACACGGAGTTTACTTGGGGAAAACCATAAAGGTGAAAAACCCCAATAACTTCCTCAGATATAGATAGAGCAATGATACAACCAGAATACAAGAGATAGTCTTCTTCTAGCAAAAAATCCTCCTCCTCCACAAGTGCGCCACTCTCCACAGTGTGAGTGAGAAAATAGAATGTGTAAAATGAGAGAGACACACTCTCTATTTATACACTAACTTGACTTGACCTTTACTCAACTAGGTCAGCCTCAACTTAACCACTTAACATAATGCTGATTGGGCTGACCCCCACTAGGGTGGTCTAATAACCCTTTGACCCACATGGCCGACCCCCAATAGGGTAGTCTAATAACCCTTTAACCCACATGACTTATACAGGGCCGACCCCAACAAGGTGGTCTAATAACCCACCAAGTATAAGTTACGACACTTACAATATAAATGACGACAATTCCGTATAGAGGAATAATAACATCTCTATAGGAATACAATATACATATATGTGAAATACATTCCGAAGTTACATATACATCAACATGTTTTGACCTCCTAACAGCTTTGACACTCAGTCTTGGGACAATTTTGTGGGTAAAGCATTAATTCTGGGCCTAATTCCCACCATAAATCAATTATAGAATTAATTCTTAGCACTTCTTACTCCTCAAGCAACGTCCTCTTTCAAATTCAGGCATGATATGAAGAAATTCACTTTGCAAAATAACTGAGGATAAATCCACTTGAATTTTTTTTTTTTCATTGAGTAGGTCTCATTTAGAAAACAAGTATTTTTTGAAAGTGTCCTTCAAGCAACCAAACCACATAAAAATATATTTATCATTTCATTCAAGTCACCACTATCAAGAAACAGTTGATCCTTTTAATACGAAGTTCAACAAAATGACTTGATGAAGAAACTGGAGGTAGCAATTGAGAACTTAGAAGTACTAATAAAAGGCCCAAAACAAACACAAAAATCACATCAATACATGCCAAGAAGAGAAAGACCAGCAATGTGACACCAAAATTGGAATCTTGTGATGTGTGGATCGCAACATAAGGTTGATGAGTCTAATAAACATACCCAGCATGATGTGCAATAATCTTGCTGAGGTTTCAAGGTTCTTCTCCATCTTTACTATCCTTTGTTCAAATATCTAGACCTACTGGCTAGAAAAAAAAACCTTTGTGAGTGGAATTTCAATAATATATATACCAAGTTGGGGGTAATGGGAAGAACGAATGTCCATGTCCCTTCCATTTCTAATCATTCCCAACATTCTCTCCTATTATTATTATTATTTGTTTCTCTCTCTTTTTTTCTTTCTTACATTTTCTTTCTTTATTATTGCATTATATTTCCTTGTTTTCTACTTTCATTAATAGTCTAAATTGTTTATATGTACTGAGTGTTACAACCATTCAAGTTTTTTGGATCCATTTTAGATCTCACCTCCCTATTGAGAGGCTTTTTGGTCGTTGAAAACTTTAAACGAAACCAACTCTAGATCAATATAAATTTTGTTTGCTTCTTTGGAACATGGCTCTAACTCTGGCTCCTAGCTATAGCTTTGGCTCTAGATCATTGTTCTACTAGTTATGGCTATGGTTCTAGCTCTAATTCTAGCTCCACTTGCTCCCATAGTGCAGAAGCCTATTCACTAACCCTCGACTCTAAGCAATATTCATATTCGAAATCTTCAATTAGAATTAATTCCCATATTTGGTGTGCAAGTATCTCTTCATTATTAGACTTGGATACAATCCATATTGGAAGTAAATGATAACCAAGTCAAATTCAGGTCTTTTCTTGTTCTATAAGATCCCAACAAGCATATTCCATCATGCAACAAGTCCACTAAATGAATTGTGGTATGCCCTCTTTTGCTAGGATCAATTTCTTATGACATGGAAGCAATTGTCCAATGATTGCATATCACTCAATCTCTATAACAATGTCAATTTGAATGGTAACCTATGTGTGCAAACACAACCTTCATGAACTATCCAACATCTATTTTCTCCAACGATTGTTATGGAGTTCCAATGAACCCCCATTATAATTAATGTTTGTTTACCAAACCCTAATACATATACACTAAGGAAATATTCACTTGGAAGATAAACAACAACAATTAAATAGGATTTTCCCTTGATGTCAGCATCAACTTATGTCCACCTCATTGACAGCGTTGACCTTCAGTTTTCTTATAAATCTCTAGACAATTTCTTATCCTTGGGTTAGGGATTCAAACAACCTCTCATCGTCTTTACTCTTCACTCTCCACATTATTCTCCCCAGAAAAAGAGACGAGATATCTTCTCTATTACAAGAAGATTGTACATAACATAGAGGATGCAAATGATCTAGAGGATTTGAAACATATCTCATTCAAATATTCTTAAGGAGATTCCAAGGAAATTAAAGAGAAGGGTAAGGATATTGGTTCCAGTGCATCATTTACTCAGCCTTTGAAGTTGTGGAAACTCGAAATTGGTTTTTAGGAGAAACCAAACATCACAACAAGCTCCAAGAAATTGTCAAAATTTAGATGACACGCGAGTGGGTTGTAGAAAGGCAGCATCGTAGCCATTCATCGAGATCCTCTCTGTTTCAAGAATAATTTAATATTCTCTATTGAACCGGGCCAACCATGTGAAGGTGGAAGCTCTTATGGCCCCTACCCCCCCTCACATCACTCTCAATTCCCCATACCCAATGCATGTACTTGAAACAAAAATTACATGCAAATTCATGCATATTTCATCATAAACAAACATCTACCATTCATTCAATAATGGCTAACATTCATTAAACCATTGTTTCATTCAGTCAACACATTCATTCAATAAAAGATAACATTCAATAAACCATTCATTCATTCAGTGAACACATTCATTCAATAAAAGCTAACATTCAATAAAGCTAATAGTTTACTATAGTGAATCATTAAACCATTAAACCATTCATTCATTCATGAGGCCAAAAATCATGGATGACATTTTTTCAGTCACTTCTTTTTAATTCTTCTTCTCTTTACAAAATCTCTAAGAAGATCATCTTCTGGAACTTGTCCTCCATTTATTGGTTCTTCATCAACTTGTCGTGTTGTCTACATCCTAGAGTGCTCGCGGCATGGACTTTGCAGCAAGGGGTTTGGATTTTCTGCAACAATGTGAAAATGTTGCATCGATATATTTTGCTATTGTAATGACAAGTATTTCATTTAAAAAAAACATTACAAAGGTGTTTTTTTACCTGTTGTGGCCACATCATGTTCTTCATTTTCCTATCTAGGCTCAACCTGTACAGTGTGACCATCTACATGCTCTGCAGTTGAAATATGGAGAAGTACAATTAATGTTCATCGTCTACAATGCTATATATAAAATCGTTTAATATGAATAAATTCATTACAAGGATTCGAAGCATGATCTTCGATTTGTTCGTGTCCCTCCTCGACATTAAGGGGATCATTGCTTTCCTTCTCAAAACATAGTCAATATTTTATGTCAATTATTTATAACGAATAGATTGCACAATTAATAAATCTTCATTAAACTATATATATTTTATATACCTGTGCACCAAATGTATTAGTACCAGAAGACTTTGTTTGCCCAGACAAGCTTTTTCGGTGTTCAACAACACCTCCAAAGCCGTGCTGGAAACCAAGCTTCAAGTATTCCTCAATGGGCATTTCTTTGAATCGGTCGGCCTGTGCATATTAGAATGATTGAATTAATGAACAGTATACTACTAATATGCATGTGTTGGGTAAGTGGCCTATGGCACTGTACAACATTCCATTGCTACTTATCTAGAATGAAACCTCTTTGCTGACATGTTGGGAGTTGTGCACACTCTTAACAATGTTCTGGTAGAGATTGGAAGGCATCTAGAAAGTTACGGGATATGGATAAATGTTGTATTGAAGCATTGGCTAAGATAATTGCATGACTGCATGACTGTATGACATATTTCTTCATGTATAAGAATTTGTTCTGAAAATTATGAGTTGTTTCTAATCATGCAATTTAATCTGTTTTGTAGGAAAGACCGTATATCTTCACCTACAAAAAGGACTACAACATTTGTTCCAGCAACAAAGATATCTATTGAAGATATTGAAATTCCCAGGATCTGGGATGAAGAAATGAAATACCATGATCCGTCGATCATGAAGAATGATGTCTGGGATGCGATCCCAAGAGCCAAAGGGAAGTCTGTTGTGACTTCCAAATAGAACTTTCAGATCAAGCATGTTGCAGATGGCAGCATAGAGAAACATAAAAGTGATGAAATAGAAGATACACCAGATGGATTCAAGACAGCTTTCTTGAATGGTGTAGTTGAAGAAGAAGCAGCCACTTCATTCTGAGACACATGATAGGAAATCATATATGTGCAGAACTTGGTATGGTGAAGATAGATTGATTGCCGACACGCAGCGGAAGCTTACTACCGAGTTCGAGATGAAGAACTTGGGGATGATGCACTATTTGTTTTTGGCGTGGAGATGTGGCAGAATGCAGGTGGGATCTTCCTTGGTCAAGGGAAGTACACAGTAGATATCCTGAAGAGATTTGGGATGATGGATTGCAAGGCCATGGCCACACCTATGGAATCGAATCTGAAGCTTCTATGCGATGCTTCATCTGAGCCGGTTGATATCTCTTTGTATCATCAGATGATTGGGTCCTTGATGTACTTGAAGAACACGAGACCAGACATTTACTTTGATGTGAACACATTGAGCCAGTTCCTGACGGATCCGAGGAGTGTTCACCTGGTTGCTGTAAAGCATGTTCTGAGGTACCTGAAGGGTACAGTGTATTATGGGCTCAGGTATGAGGAGAATCAAAAGTTTAACCTGCAGGGTTATGTTGATTCAGATTGGGATGGCAGTGCTGCAGATAGGAAGAGCACATCTGGGTGTTGCTTCAGTATGGGATCAGGTGTGATCTCTTGGTTTAGCAGGAAGCAGTCCTGCGTAGCACTGAGTACAGCTGAGGCAGAGTATGTTGCAGCCTGTTCAAGCTAGTTGTGAGGCAGTATGGCTACGGAAGCTACTGCCTGAGTTATTTGATCTCCCGTTGGAGGCTACTGGTATCTTCTGTGATAACCAGAGTTGTGTGAAGCTGTCCGATAACCCAGTGTTTCATGACAGGTCGAAACACATAGAGATCAAATATCACTATATCAGGGATATGGTGCAGAAAGGAGCTGTGAATCTCCTGTATGTTGCGACGGACGAGCAGATTGCAGATGTGCTGACGAAGCCACTAGCCAGGGTGAAGTTCGAGTACTTCAGAGAGAGGCTTGGCGTTATTCAGATCGAGGACACTTCGAGGAAGAAGTGATGGAAACATTTGCTGAAGCCATTCCAAGCATGTTGGAAGGAGGATCCTTCACATGGCTGTGGATGTAAGCGCTGGATGATGAGCATCAGGATGATGTTCTAGTTTCTGCTTGATATGATCAGTTGGACCATTTTATGTATGTATGTATGCATCATGTTGGATGCAGGATATGATCAGTTGGATCATGTGTATGTATTGTTTATGCATCATGTTGGATGCTTGGACCATGTATCTGTATATGTATCAGGTGGATACATTGTATGATCAGGTGGATCATGTATGGTGATATGTATCATGTATTTGTATTTGTATCAGGTGGATACATTGATGATCAGGAGGATCATGTATGATGATATGTATCAGGTAGATACTTGGTATGCATCAGGTAGATGCATTGATGATCAGGAGGATCATGTATGATGATATGTATCATATATTTGTATCAGGTGGATACATTGATGATCAGGAGGATCATGTATGATACTTGGTATGCATCAGGAAGATGCATTGATGATCAGGTAGATCATGCAGCAGGATGTTGCAGTGATGATCAGGATGATCATAGATGACGAGCTTCAGGATGTTGCTCCAGACGACATGCAGCAGGATGTTGCAGTGATGATCAGGATGATCATAGATGACGAGCTTCAGGATGTTGCTCCAGATGACTTGCAGCAGGACGTTGCAGTGATTATGATCAGGACGATCATGAGTACATCAGGATGATGTATGGTGAGTATCAGGTTGATACTCTGTGGCCGTGGATCAGGTTGTGCAGATGAGCATGTCTGGGAGATCCTATAGGTCGGAGTTGTGTACCCGTAACAGCCTGGGATGCTCTTTCGAGACATTGCTCTGGGAGGACATGTAATTCGTTGCCCTGGGAGATCTCAGGTCGGAGTTGTGTACCCGTAACATCCTGAGATGCTCTTGCGAGGTTTTGTCCTATGGCATGTAATTTGGGCCCTGGGAGATTTCAGGTCGGAGTTGTGTACCCGTAACATCCTGAGATGCTCTTGCGAGGTTTTGCCATGACCACATGTAATTTGTGCCCTAGGAGATCTCAGGTCGGAGTTGTGTACCCGTAACATCCTGAGATGCTCTTGCTAGGTTTTGTGGTGGACCACATGTAATTTGTGCCCTGGGAGATCTTAGGTCGGAGTTGTGTACCCGTAACATCCTAAGATGCTCTTTCGAGGTTTTGTGGTGGGGTCACATGTAATAGCGCCCTGGGAGATCCTACAGGTTGGAGTTGTGTACCCGTAATATCCTGGGATGCTCTTTCGAGGTTTTGTGACGCACGTAAAAGTCCTGAGGATTCCACAGTATGGCCAGTGATGATGAAGACCTGCAGGTGGTGGGCCTACATCCAGTATGAAAAAGGACTGGCTCTGTAGAACTTCCTATGACGAGTAGAGACAGAGATTGGATGAGATAGCAGCAGCAGTGACGATGACGATGACGATGCATCGATGATGATGATCCAGAGAAGAAGACTTGTCTAGCAAATCTGTGTCGAGAAATACCTTCCTTGTTAAGAGGGAGTGTTGATGTATATGTAACTTCGGAATGTATTTCATCAGTATATTATATGTATATTTATTGTACCCTTATAAGAGATGTGTTATTCCTCTATAAGGAAGTGTCGTCATGTGGATTGACAAGTGTCGCAAGTGTGAGTACTTGCCGATGGGTTATTAGACCACCTTATGGGGTCGGCCCTAATTAATATATAATATAATGTGGATGTACTAAAGTAGACAAGTCGGCCCCAGTAGGTCACTGGGCAAAAAGGTGAGTATAAATAGAGATAGGAGATCTCTATTTTACTCACTCGGAAAAGTATCTATCTCTCTCTCTGGAAAGTAGCGCACTAGTGAGGAGGAGGAGGATCATCTGCTAGGAGACTATCTCTGTATTATTTGGTTGTATTTTGGTTGAGCCATTGCTCTCTCTATCTCTGAGGAAGTTGTGGGGTTTTTCACCTTAGGGTTTTCCCCACGGAAACTCTGTGTCTCTTGTCTCTATGCTTTTGATTCTTATGATGCTTGTGATGCTTGTCATATTATGATTGTCATGCATTGATATACTGTAGATGTTATTCTCTCAGCAAAGATCCTATAGTATTGTGATTTAATACTGAAAATTTAACAGGATAATGTCATTAATTTACATTTTGCAGTGCAATAAAAGGAAAAATAATTTGCAATTTATTATTTGGATGCATTATTGGCTTTTCGAAACTTACAATTCGTGCCGCCAAATTGGAATAACCACTAGGCCCAAGCTTGTGCTGACAAATTTTTTCCAGTCTTACCTTTGTGGCCTTTGATGTGTCTGGCAGCCTATGCAAATGTTGAAATACGTTAGGTGTTCCAAATTCGATATAGAAATCAATAATAATAAGGTTTAGAATTACATTGTGGAAAGTATTGCATGCCTCCCTGTGCCTGGTATCACCTTACCTTCTTTTCTCAGAGACCTCTCCTTTCCATGTTCCACTAGAGATTTCCACCCTCTTGATATAATCATGGGAGGGCGCTCATACCTAGGGTTCCTTTCTAGGTGAACCCTATATTGGTCTCGGACAATCTTCATATGTTGTCCAACGTTTTTCAAGACCAAGCCTCTATCGAAGGTCTCGTTGCTGAACAGGCCAACCAATCGATTAGTGAGCTCATCTTTTAAATTTTGCAGTTGTCTATCCCACCTTGTGCAAATGGTGGGATCAAAGATATCCAAGGACAAATCATTCATATTTTTATAAAAAACATCATTTCCTGCAAAACGATCATGACATGATCATAATTAATTGGAAAAAAAATGTTTTATCGGTATATTACAATAGAATTATAAACACTGACTTGATCAACGTATATTTACCTGGGATCTTCTCTAAATTTATATCTAAACCAATTACTTCAGCATCGGCAAACATCCCAGCCACTTCAAAATCTATTGATTATTGTGATGTTGTTTCATACAGCGATTCATTGGTCTGCAACAAAAATATATAAAACACTATTGAGTTCTATCATGATAGATTCCTCAAATTATATTAACAAAACATATCTATCATCATATATTCCTAAAATTACAACTAGGTTTACCTGATGTCGGGATGATGTTGTCGTCTGATCCACAGCTGGGGACTTGCCTCGATCATCCGGCCGCTGCAAAAAAGAAGTAGAAAACATTATCATAACGAAACCAGTATACACACGAAAAATACATAAAAAAAAATAAACATTATGCTACATATTATATTAGTACAATTCCAATGAATTATACATGCTACCTCAAGGATCGTGATCCACTCATCGAATCAATGGTCATAGGTGACCTGCCCCGATCTGCTAATAGGGAGGTTCCCCTTATAGAACCCTAAATCAAAAACATAGAGAAACTTACCTAAATTAATCCAAAATACTCAATGAAAGAATATAATAACAAAACATTTTGACATATAATTTAAATTGTACAATTACAATCAGGTTTACATGTTGCCCTGAGGCTTTTTTCATCTGATCAATAGTCGGGTGGCCTCCCCGATCAACATTCTGCATCAAATATAGATAACATTATTTAAACCAAACTAATCTACGAATGAAAAAACAAAGCAAAAAAAACTCTTTTTTATTATTATATTTTTACTATTACAAAGATGTATACCTGCTCCCTCGAGGAAGTTGTACTCCTCTGACCATCTGCTTGGGTGGATTTTCCCCGATCACTAGCGTGTGAAGTAAATATAGAAAAATTAAACGAAATAAACTAATGAAAAATCCTGAAGATGTTAAATTCATTAATAAAAGGTTGGGTAAATTGTTAGATTTACCTCCCATAGTAACCGTGTTTGTATCTACTCGATTCAAATTGTAATTAATAAGCAACTTTTCCCATGCAGATATTGATTTAATGGCACATACAAAAACATGGTTTCCTTCACGCCCCTCAAATTCGCAGTTGGGTTGCTTAATTGTAGACCCTGATTGTGTATTGTTTATAAACCCCGCAATATTCCATGTGGCCTTTGGCCTTCCGTCAATGTACAACGTTGCTCCTTTATTTTGATTTTTGTCTTTCAACTGTAAATAGTTTGCTGACAATCCATAACTACGCATACTTTGTGTATATTGGACCAGGCGCATCCAATATTTGTAGTTGTAACAGGATCCAACATACTCCATCAATTATGTACATCTGTTGTAACCAACCTTTATGCCATCCATGCAAAACAACCCCAAACCATGTAATGACGACGGTGCAATTCGATATATCCTCTCATTCACGCAAAAATATGTGTTTAGTTGAGGAAGATCCTTGGGTACCCATTGTTTCACTATATGTTTGTACCTCAAGGGAACCTTGATGTCGCATATTGTCTCATCATCATAGGAAAATGACCCCCCTTCAGCGAGAAAAAATTCCATGTGTTTATGGAATTTTCTTCTGATCTTTTGACATCTAGTTGATAAAACTCTTGTAGACCTACTGGATGTCTCACTTTCCTCTAGCCTTCCTAAAATCCCCTAACTCGAGGAAGAAAGATCTGACAAATACCTATTTGGTTCTCCCTGCACCATGGGAAAAAATTTTAGATAGGACCTCAAGGCACAACGCCTTTTAAAAGGTGATGTGTAGTGCCTTTTATAAGGTGACTTGTACCGCATTCCCTTTCTCAAAATGTAGGCATTCAAGTGATGAGGAAGAGGATCACTTTCTCTTTCTTAGGAGTACAAATTCATGCAATTATGAGTTGTCTTTTATTGCTCCTTTGGGTCTTGAGTCCCATATCACACCATCTAACTAACTTTGTCGTCATGGCCCTAAAGTCTCTCTCATTGCATCAGTTTGGGTTCATCACCTCAGTCATTGAATTACACTCACATTTAGTAAGATATTTATATTTAGCAATAATAATATAAAATAAAAATAATTAACCATTATGGAAAACTTCTAAAAATTTTCACGACTTTCAAAACTAAGTTCTTTGAGGTGGTTAATAAGTGTTCACAAATATTCAAAAACAATATTTTATATAATGTTGTGAAACTTGTATAATCTTATTCAAAATTTAAACTGAAATATTCTCAAGGAAAAGGATGAACTCATTGAATATTGGTAGCACATGGGTAGTTTTGTAATCAAGCATGGTCTTCTTAGAGGACTGAAAGTAATTGAATCAAGCAACGACAAACCCGTAAACATGTAAGTTGTTTTGAAAAATGGTAGCTTTCAGTCCTACTCCTAGACCTAAGGTTGTCCATATTGAGAATGGGTGTTTTTCTAATGAATCATTTTTTACCATACTAGAAGAAAACAAAAATGATGATATTGTGGATTGTATGCAAATATTATGTAAAGATCCATTCCCTAAGTTACAAATGGCCAAAACCCAATGCTATGGGACTATGTGAGTTGATATTTTCAGTTTAGGATAAGTGTTCGTTCGATTCCCTTGGGACTAAATTTGTCAAGGACGGTTTTGAGTGATAAGAGAACCATAAACTGTATTTTCTCATTCGATGTCATCAAAATGTATTGTATTGAGTAATATATACATTCATACAATGGATGGGAATTCCAATGAAAAAAAATGTAGAAGAAACTCATAGTTGATTAATGATCCTCCTATACATAGCTGATTAATGATCCTCCAAACCCATATCGATAGGAAATACCTCCATGTATGTACTTCCCTTTGACCACTCTTCCCTTGTCCTATAGATAAGATAAAGGTTTCTGTGAACATACGTGAATACCTCTTCTCTCTTATAATGTCCCCATTCAAATAATTGCATAGCAGGACAATTCCATCAATCCTACGAGTTCTCTAGGTTGGATGGATACATTTGGAATTTTAATAAGGGAGCTAATAAATGATGTTCAGACATTAGAATGGAATAAATATTTAATAATGGATCTAATTAAATAAATACAAGAGAAAATTGAAGTGGCAATGGAGCATGGAGACACATGGAGATTATGGGACCCACACAAGCTAGAATTTTTGTGCCACATGGCATCCTCCTCTTGCAATTTCAAATCCATGGAAGCCTAATGTTCTTGTATGATTTATAAGGCTAATACACTTGGCCATATGCATCATAGGTCGAATTTGGAAGGAAATGTAACCTACATGGGAGAGGAAGAGCCAAATGGGAGCTTCTTGGACACTTGGGCTAGATTCCCTAACATCTATGACATCTATGACACCAATGATGAAGATGCTATGACATTTATGACATATTGAAGACCTGAAGGCTAAAATATGACCATTATTACATTTCAGTCCTAAATATAACATCCAATAAGGCGCTCATGTGAGTTGGGGAAGCTCAATGGGTCCCTACTCGAATTGGGAGAAGATGGAAGGCTAGGGAAGGGAAGACACATGGCAAATATTGAGCACACACCCTAGTTCGAATTGGATTGATTTTGTGGATGGATTGGTTATATTAGAAGGATAAGGATGTTTATAAAATACAGGGATCAACCAATAGAAGTTATTTTGATCATTTGAGAAATTTGCATTTGTGAAGAGAGAGAGCTAGTGGATGACTAGTTTCTTGCCTTAGCCAATTTCGAGGGTGAAAGATTCCCATCCAAGTTGGTGTTTGGAGAGGCCATTCAGATATTTCATGGAGCTTTAATGGAGTTTTTATTTGCAGGTGTAAGCTACAGGGAATCTCATGTTTTCTTCTAGTGCATCACATTCTCTCAACCATTTCCATATTTTATGGCATATTCTTGCTCATGGAGGGATTGTGCTTTGGGTGAGCTATTGTACTCTTTGGGAGAGATTATAATGATCCATTTATGATTGTAATAAGCTTAAAATACTTTTTTCTTCATATTCAGAAATTCTCAGGTCGAAATACCAAGTGGTTGTATGTAAAAGTGATTATTAATGAGCAAACAATGACCATTTCCCCATTATATTGATGTATACCATTGTAATGCTGATGATTTCGAATGAAAGAATGTTTCTATGATATATTTATGATGAATGTAATTCAATTTATTATTATTATGATTTCCATATCCATCACTTAAGCATATGAAGTCATCTTACTCGGTTTATTTGAATTTGGAGAAGATTTGGTTCCATTTCCCCAAGGGTCGAACTAGTGATTTTGTAGTTGTTTGGGAGAGGGTTATAAAAGCCTTTATAAAGTGAATAATGATGCAAATGAGACCTTAATAATTTCCCTTAAATATCATATGCCTCTTTTCATAAATTCGTGTGGGTTTGGGAGCATTTGGAAATCCATTTTCAGCATTTACCCTGGGGGAATTGGAACCCCAATTTGCTAGTGAAAATTCCTACCTTGGCCATAATATTAAACAAGTTTTCAGAAGTATTTGGATGGTCATATATCATCCTTGGACATCATATTAAATTATTAATATCATTCATATACCTTCTCAGAATATTTGGGAGCATTTGGGTCAATTTGGAGACCTAGACATCAAAACTAGTCAAAGGTCGAAATAGGGAAAAAGGTGAAAAATTGGTCATTTTAATAAAATTTATTAAAAGGGACATTACAAGTGGTATAAGAGCATGGTATTGTAATCTAATGGTCTTAAAAAGGATCCAAATATATAATCCGCCACCCTTAGAACCTGAAGTTGAAGAGGTTTTTGTTGAAGAGGAAGTAGTAGGAGAAGAAGAGCAAATTTTTGAAGAAATCATGACTAGGGATGAAAAGGGAAACTTAGAATGTAAGGAGGAATTTATTTCAGTCCTAAAACCTTTCTTTGAAGACATGAAAAAAATATGATGAAGGGATTCAAATTAATGGCTAGTCAACTAGCAGGCAAAGGAGTCATGGGAGGCAGTAGTAGCTCACATTCAGAAGAAGAGCAGACAATGGGTGGGCATATTTTCTCAAGCGCAGGACCCCATAATAGACCTGATGAACTTCAAAGCACACCAAGGCCTACTACACCTAAATTTCTTGTACCCAAAGAAGATCCTAGCACTCAATCTGAACTTGAGACATTGGAAAAAGATTGGGAGAAAATGGATGAAAATTGTAAGAAAAGTCTACCATTTGAACAGTACTTTATTGTTGCAAACAAACTCAAAAAGAGGGAGGACAATAGGGATCTATTAAAGAACAAAGAATTAAATGTTTCTATTTGTAAAATGCCACTTCCCACTTTTGATGGTTCTCCTCAAAATTCTGCTAACACTTGGGTGCAAAAACTAGATGTGTATTTTCAGTTGAATCCAATGGTGGAAAAAAATGCCTTAAAAATGGCCATTTTGCACTTGGAAGTAGATGCCAATGAATGGTGGTTCCATGTTATGAAAAATTTGGGTCATGAGCATTTTAAAACATATGGATAATTTATTGACAGAATACTAGAGAGATTTGAGCAAAAAGACCCAGAATTTCCTTTCAAATAACTAGCTCGATTGAAGCAAGTTGGAACCCCTGTTGATTATATGATGGACTTTCAAAAATTATCAGTCAAGGTGGATGATATATCTATGGGAAGGTTAGTATTGTTTTTCACTGAAGGTTTGGCTGAAACTTTAAAATGCTTGGTCAAATCCTACAATCCCACCACATTAAAAGATGCAATGAACTTAACTAGAGATCTCCAAAATGTGCTTCCTAGAACAAGATTTCCTCCCAAGCCTAACTTAAAATTTGAAAAGAAACCTTGGAAAAGAGATGCATTTGATAAGAATCCTTGGTAAAGAGATTCATTTGAAAAGAATAAGAAAGAAGGACTAAACAAGGATGAACTTCGAAGAAAAAAATTGAGCTTCACATGCTTTCAACCATGGACATCGGGGCATAAATGTACTAAGGGAAAAGCTCAATACATAGAAGTATTTTATGATAATGATGAGTATGAAGGGGTTATGGATGAAGAAGAACATATTTCAAATCAAGAGGAGGCATATGAGACAGTAGTTGAAGAAATACAAGAAGAAAAATAGCCTTCATCGGACAAAGCAAGAATGACAGTACTTTCAGCAGTGCCTCGTTATCACACTATTCGATTCAAGGGTGTGGTACTAGGACAAAGAGCTTCAGTTTTGGTAGATGGAGGAGACACACATAACTTAATTGATGCAAAAATGTTGGAGAAAATAAAGATACCTATTGAACCATTTGATGGCTTCACAGTTGTCATTCTCGATCACGACACAATGCAATGCAAAACATGGGTTCCAAAGCTGCAAGTCACCATAGGTAACTATACTTTTGTTGATAGTTTTTATGTGGTTGATGTTGTTGATACTAATGTGGTTTTGGGAGTGAAATGGTTGTACTCTATAGGGGAGCATACAGTAAATTATCAAATTCCTGAAATGAAATTTCAAGATTCGAAAGGAGTACTAAGGGTTGTAAGAGGGCAGCACACTTACCCAAATCAAGTAGTGACTTGTAATAGTATGAGATCTATTTTGAGGCATGGGGACATAGAATGGGCTGTTGAATGTCATATCACATCTCCCAAGCCAAACATAAAGGTTGTTGAGCACCCAAATGATATAGAGAGACTCTTGCAAAAGTATGAAAAATATTTACTGCATCTATGAAAAAGAAATGTTGGCCATCATGCATGCATTGGCCAAGTTTCGGCAATACTTAGTAGGAAGCAAGTTTGTGGTGAAAACTGACCACAATAGTCTAAGGCACTTCCTCACCCAAAAGGATCTAAATGAAAGGAAACAAAAGTGGATAATCAATATTCAAGCTTATGATTTTGATATTGAATATGTTAAAGGGAAGAATAACATTGTAGCTGATGCATTATCTCGAAGACCTTCTTTTTATCTCATGGACATTGCCAAGGATTGGAAAAACTTGCTACTAGTTGAATATGCCAAAGAAAAATTTGCTTGTGATGTGGTAGATGGAATAAAAGGGGATAATAACTACAGTATTTTGAATGGGCTGATATATTATAAGGGGCATAATTTATTTGGTTCAATATTCAAAACTCAAGTACAAAATTTTGCAAGAAGCACATGATTCCCCACTAGCTGGCCATCCAGGGATCTTCAAAACTTATAGGCAATTAAGGTAAAGATTTTTTTGGAAGAGGATAAAAGAAGATGTTCAGAAATATGTGAGTGAATGTAAGGTATGTCAGCAAAACAAATCAGAACTTACATGCCCAGCGGGCTTATTACAACCATTGCCCATTCCAGAGCAAAAATGGGACAGTATCTCAATGGACTTCATCACCGTTTTTCCCAAATCTTTGGTAAGGATTGCATATATGTGGTAGTGGATAGGTTGACAAAATTTTCTCATTTCTTTTCTGTTACATCATATTTTAGTGTTGCGCAAGTGGCTGATATTTTTTTAAATAAATCTTCAGATTGCATGGGCTCCCCAAGAGCATTGTAAGTGATAGAGATAGTAGATTCATGGGTGATTTTTGGCAATAACTTTTTAGATTGGTGGGCACTCAATTGACTCCAAGTACAATCTATCATCCACAAACTGATGGAAAAATAGAGAGGATTAATCAGTGGTTGGAAGGGTACCTAAGAAACTATGTGGGAGAGCAGCAAAAAGCATGGGAAAAATGGCTACAATTGGGTGAGTTTTGCTACAACACCACTTATCATATGTCAATAGGTGTTGTTCAGTATTTTTACCTTATAGTGAGGAGCTGGACACTACCAACTGGGTGGGGTTGACAGGTACATACATTTATTATATTGCAACTAGTTCTTACAAATGACAGAGATCGGGATATCGAAAGACATACCTTTAACCGATGGTTGGTCCTAGCTTTCACTTGATCTCCTGCTTGATCTCCTTCTTGACGAACCTGCAACACAAATGATATCTTCCTCAGTGTATCTTGACTATATATAAATATGATGAAATCAGAAAGTAATTTAACATCAAATATAATCAGATATTAAGCCAAATAGACATACAATCTAATAGACATCTGATTTGGGACAGGAAGGGTATTTCGACCTTTTAATTGTCAAAGAAACATGAATTAGTACAATATATCTGACGTGTTGAGATGTTTTTGCAACTAAGTCCTGGGATCCTTCTCTTCACAATGACTTGGGACTTTCCTCCAGCATAACAACCCTTAATGCATTCTTTCTAGGTCTTCTATCTAATCTCCTCTCATGGATCCTCCTTGTATTTATGGGACAAGGCAGGCAGTTGTAATCGAGAGGTGGTTGTATTGGGAGGTTGGGGAAGTTGCAAAACCAACTTCAACTAATCCCAATTCGTCAAATTAATATTTTTTTATTTCATCTTAAGATGTGCACAAGTTTCTCAAGACATAGTAGCGCATAGGACCCAAATTTTGAGTTTTGCAGCAAGCGCCTGCAGTTTTTCCAAGGTTTGCTCTAGTTTCCCTTGAGGAAAGTAGGGAATACTAGAAGGTGTATGCTAGTTTAATAGCCAAAGAGTAGCTCACATGTCAAAAGATCAAGTAAAACAGGGAAAATATTAGCTGAAGAGAGTAGGTTCAGTCCATGCATCATCCAGGGTAATCTAGCTCTTCAATCCATGTTGTCCTTTTGTGTGATCAACAGCATAATGTGATCACAAACATAGAAGTGTAGATTTGACCTATAACAGATGCCCCTTAATGTGTGAGGTCAGAGGGAAACGATGGCCGAAATACATTATAAATCCAAGTTAGGGGAGGAGCAAGAAACCACAAAACCAAGTCACAAGAAACACCTGAAACAACGATCAAGGTCAGTGAGCAATTACAATCTTGACATCATATAGATGTGTAGTAAGATCTCCGATACATAACTAGGAGATGTATATACAGAGCATGGCCACTAAAATACAAGCGTGGATCCATGTCAAAATGAGAGACCATAGCCATAACAACAAGTTGGATCTATGTCTCATGAAGATCCAAAATGAGTGAGGCTCAGTCTTGTCCAACTTGGGTGATAACATAAACAAGGTTATGATATCATAGTCCCAAGGTCTTCATCCAAACAACCCAAGGTACAAACCCTAACCATGCAAATAAATGAGCTGAATTCGAACATGGGGGTATCGTTTGATTATCGGTCATTAATGTATACCATTAACAAACGCGAGGACTTCCATTGATAATGATAATGGGATCCAAGGTACCTAGTACGATCCAACAAGTGTGAATAAGAGGACTTGAAGTCGAACACTTGAGGAACTTGTCGAATAAGAGACATTGATGTATTCCCATTTATTCAACAGTGAGGGAAACTACCACTGATGACTGCAATCCCCAAGGTACTAACCGAAACTCTAAACTTCATTCCCAAAGCATAATGAGCTGATGTCGATGGGAAGAAGTATGTTGGAAGCGAGGCCTTAATGCATCCTCTATCATCCAACACGAGGAACACTGAAAAGGTATGAGCTGATGTGGAGTAGGATAAGTAACAAGATTAAACAAACTGACACCAGGATGGCCAACACATGAAGTCAAGGTAAACTACAGAATGGTCAACATAGGTTGTATCCTTGAACAGTGAGCATGACACAAAGTGACTTAGGCAGTTTTCAACATGAAGAGGAAGTGATATAAGCCTGCAATGTAGGAGACATTGACAAACCGTCCATATGGTTGGAAGAGTAACCAACTAGGGGAGTAAAAACTCAGAGATCAGGTTCACCCTAAGGTCAAAAACTAAAACCCAACTGACATGAAAGACTCAAGTAGGTGCTATGTTCAAGGACATGACTGACTCAAATGCCTTTGAAACTTAAAAAGATGTGATATACCCTTCTTATCCCTTATTCTTTTTGGTAAAAGAATGTCCTTCTTGTTGTTTTAATGAGTCCAAGAAAGATAGAAAACTCAATAAGTCCAACCATGTAAAAAGTTTAATGAGCCCATGGGAGGAAGACTCAAGACCTTCTTCATTGTTTACAAAGTTCGAAGAAGGGATAGAAGAATACTCTATAGTACTGATCTCTGGATTTTAATACCGAGCCGAGATCTATTCTTGCTCTCCAGTGTTTTCAATTTTAAGGAGTCTGAAAAACTTAAACAATAACTCCATACACCTACTCGTGGATTTTAATATCGAGCCCAAGTAGGTTAATGCTCGCTGATGTTTTCCTATTTATAGAGTCTGAAAAAGTTAAACAATCCTCTATTTATCCTCTCGTGGATTTCACATCGAGTCCGAGTAGGTGAGTGCTCGCTTGGTGTTTTCATGTTTAGAGAGCCTGAAACCCCTAAAGAAGGCTCCAAAAGGTCCTTTTTCGTACAGTTAGTCTCCTCCCCCGAAAAAAGTTCAAAACAATGAGAGAAGAACTCTTCTAACTACGTATGACTAGAGTATTCCTTTTTTGTAAGTAATCCACAAAGGTCCAAAAAAGGGTTAAACTTATACCTAAGAAGATGGACCTTCAATTCCTTTAACGAGCTTGAAGAGAGCAAGTTTGCTTGGCAATCTTGTTTAGTTTTTCATAGTCAAAACAAGAGCTTAAAACGACTTAAAAGACAGCTTCTAGGATCATAATTTCATGACCTGCCAAAAGATAGGATCTCAACAGTCACATTAGTAACTATCGACAGAGTTTCTCAATGACATAATAATGACAATATGATACTAGATGCGTAAAACATAATTACAAAAGTAAGCAAAACTAACTCTATAAAAATGTACAGCTATAATACAGGAAAAAGCATGAATACCTAAGCATAGTACTTCTTCAGGTAGAGCCCATTTCTAGTCTCTGGCAGCTTATTACCTTCATAATCTGTTAACTCGTATGCGCCTTTCTTCAATACTTTGGAAACTATGTAGGGGGCGAGTCACATGGACTTAAACTTGCCAGCTCCTAAAGGCTCCTTATCCTGATCCCAGAGCAGAATAAGGTCTCCTTCGAGAAACACCCTAGGTCTAACAGACTTATCATACTGTCCTTTAAGTTGGTTCTTATGTACTTCGTTTGTTGTAAGCGCATCACGGTGTTGTTCATCCAGATGTTCTAAATGCAACAAACGTTCTTCCAAAGCTGAAGTGTCTAGTAATAGTTGTACAGCTAACTTCAATGAAGGAATCTCACACTCAACCGGAGTGACTGCCTCTATCCCATGTACCAGTTGGAAAGGAGAGAACCCGGTAGCAGTCTTTACATTGGCTCGGTAGGCCCAAAGAGCAGGGTACATCATAATCTGCTAGTTAGTTCTACTAGCATTAACAGTCCTTTGTAAGATAGTCTTCAAAGTTTTGTTGACTGCTTCGACCTGACCATTCACCTAAGGATAAAACAAAGACGAATGCTCCTATCGAAAACCTAACATGGTGTACAGATCGGTCATCATGTTGTTCTGAAAATAGTGACCATGATCAGTCATGATCTCTTTGGGTATACCAAATCTTGCAATGATCTGGTTGAAAATGAAATAAGCGATCGTTTCTCCATCCGCTTTAACAGTGGGCATTGCCTCGGCCCACTTAGTAAAGTAGTTGACAGAAACAATTATATGATGATGGCCTCCAGCTGAAACTAGATTACAATTCATAAAATCAACCCCCCATTTGGTGAAGGGGCCTGCTGTTATTACGGAATGAAGAGGAGCTGGGTGTGCTCGCATCTTCTTGGTGACAAACTGACATCTCTAGCAGCGTTTCACAGCTTCCACACAATCTTTGAAGATTGTGGGCCAAAAATAACCTGCACGCAATATTTTCTGGGTTGTTGCCAACCCAGAAATATGACCCCACAAGCTCCACCGTGGGCATCATTCAATATTGATTCTACTTCCTCCAGGGTTAAACAACGGCGTAAGATGGAATCTACCCCACGTCTGTACAAAGTGTCAAAAATAATGAGGTAATTCTTTGCATGAGTCTTAAGCTTGCGTCGTTCATCCTTGGAGAAAGTGGTGGGACATCTCAAAGTCTGTAGATATACTAGGATATCTCCGTACCATGGATCAAAGGATGCGATGAGAAAGATATGTTCATCCGGGAATGATGATTCTTCCTCAACATGCACTATGTCACTAGGAAATTCTGAGATTAGTTCAGCAAACACCAGTGATTTCTTTGATTTAGCGGACTGAAAAACCAAATCAAATTCTTGCAAGATGACAATCTATTTGTTAAATTCCCCCCCGATTATTCGTCGAGTGAGAACATATTAGAAAGGATTGACTTCCGCAACCACAATGGTAGTTCGCAATAATATGTAGTGACGTAGCCTCTGGACCGCATAGATAGCAGCCAATGCCAACTTCTCTACGTGAGAATACTTGATCTCAGGAGCTATCAGAGCGCGTGACAGATAATAAATGACATGCTCTTGGAGCATGCCATCCTCCTAAATGAGTACTATGCCAATTTTATATACTGATGTAGCTAGATATAGAAGGAAATCCTTATAGTGAGAAGATGGACACTACCAACTGGGCAGGGTTGACAGGTAAATACATTTATTATATTGCAACTAGTTCTTACAAATGACAGAGATCAGGATATTGAAAGACATACCTTTAACCGATGACTGGTCCTAACTTTCACTTGATCTCCCACTTGGTGAACCTGCAATACAAAAGAGACCTTCCTAAGCATATCTTGACTATATATAAATATGATGAAATCAGAAAGTAATTTAACATCAAATATAATCAGATATTACACCAAATAGACATACAATCTAATAGACATCTGATTTGGTACAGGAAGGGTATTTCGACCTTTCTATTGTCAAAGAAACGTGAACAGTACAATATACCTGACGTGTCGAGATGCTTCTACAATCGAGTCCTAGGTTCCTTCTCTTCACAATGTCTTGGGACTTTCCTCCAGCGTAACAACCCTTAATGCATTCTTTATAGGTCCCTCTCTCATGGATCCTCCTTGTATTTATGGGACAAGGAAGGCAGTTGTAATCGAGAGGTGGTTGGATTGGGAGGTTGGGGAAGTTGCAGAACCAACTTCAACTAATCCCAATTCGTCAAATTAATATATTTTTTATTTCATCTTAAGATGTGTGCGACTTTTCTCAAGGAATAGTAGTGCACAAGGCGCAACTTTAGTGTTTTACAACAAGCGCCTACAAATTTCCAAGGTATGCGTTGGTTTCCCTTGAGGAAAGTAGGGCATACTAGAATATGTGAGCTAGTTTACTATCCAAAGAGTAGCACACATGTCAAAAGATCAGGTAAAACAGGGAAAATCTCAGCTGAAGAGGGTGAATCCAGTCCATACATCATCCAGGGCAATCTAGTTGTTCAATCCATGTTGTCCTTTTGTGTGATCGACAGCGTAATGTGATCACGGACAAAGAAGTGCAGATTTGACCTATAACAGATGCCCCTAATGTGTGAGGTCAAAGGGAAATGATGGCCGAAATACATTATAATTCCAAGTCAAAGCAGGAGCAAGAAACCGCAAAACCAAGTCACAAAAAACACCAGAAACAACGATCAAGGTCAGCGAGCAATTACAATCTTGACATCATATAGATGTGTAGTATGATCTTCGATACATAACTAGGAGATGTATATATAGAGCATGGCCACTGAAATACAAGCATGGATCCATGTCAAAATGAGAAACCATAGCCATAACAACAAGCTAGATCTATGTCTCATGAAGAGCCAAAATGAGTGAGGCTTAGTCTTGTGAAACTTGGGTGATAACATAAACAAGGTGATGCCATCATAGTCCCAAGGTCTTCATCCAAACAACCCAAGGTACAAACCCTAACCATGCAAATAAATGAGTTGGAGTCGAACATGGGGGGTATCATTTGATTACTGGTCATTGATGTATACCGTTAACAAACGCGAGGACTTCCATCGATAATGATAATGGGGTCCAAGGTACCTAGTACGATCCAACAAGTGTGAATAAGAGGACTTGAAGTAGAACACTTGAGGAACCTATTGAATAAGAGACATTGATGTATTCCCATTTATTCAACAGCGAGGGAAACTGCCACTCATGAATACAATCCCCAAGGTACTAACCGAAACTCTAAACTTCGTTCCCAGAGCATAATGCGTTTATGTCAATGGGAAGAAGCCCATTGGAAGGGAGGCCTTAATGCATCCTCCATCATCCAACACGAGGAACACTCAAAAGGTATGAGCTAATGTGGAGTAGGACAAGTAACAAGATTAAACAAACTGACACCAGGATGGCCGACACATGAAGTCAAGGTAAACTGCAGAATGGTCGACATAGGTTGTATCCTTGAACAGTGAGCATGATACAGAGTGACTTAGGCAATTTTCAACATAAAGAGGAAGTGATATAAGCCTGCAATGTAGGAGACATTGACAGACCCTCCATATGGTTGGAAGAATAACCAACCAGGGGAGTAAAAACTCAGAGATCAGGTTCACCCTAAGGTCAAAAACTAAAACCCAATTGGCCTTAAAGACTCAAGTAGGTGCTGTGTTCAAGGACATGACTGACTCAACTGCCCTTGAAACTTAAAAAATATGTGATATGCCCTTCTTATCCCTTATTATTTTTGGTAAAAGAATGTCCTTATTGTTGTTTTAATGAGTCCAAGAAAGATAGAAAACTCAATAAGTCCAACCATGTAAAAATTGTAACGATCCCATGGGAGGAAGACTGAAGACCTTCTCCATTGTTTACAGAGTTCAAAGAAGAGATAGAAGAATACTCTATAGTATTGATCTCTAGATTTTAATATCGAGCCGATATCTATTCTTGCTTGCCGGTGTTTTCAATTTTAAGGAGTCTAAAAAACTTCAACAATAACTCCATAAACCTATTCGTGGATTTTAATATTGATCCCAAGTAGGTTAATGCTCGCCGGTGATTTCCTGTTGATAGAGTCTGAAAAACTTAAACAATCCTCTATTATACCCTCTCATGGATTTTACATCAAGCCCGATTAGGTGAGTGCTCGCTTGTTGTTTTCATATTTCGAGAGCCTAGAAACCCTAAAGAAGGATTCAAAAGTACTTTTTTCGTATAGTTAGTCCCCTCCCCTGAAAAAGTTTAAAACAATGAGAGAAGAACTCTTCTAGCCGCGTATGACTAGAGTATTCCTTTTTCGTAAGTAATCCGCAAAGGTCCGAAAAAGGGTTAAACTTATACCTAAGTGGATGGACCTTCAATTCCTTTAACGAGCTTGAAGAGAGCAAGTCTGCTCAGCAATCTTGTTTAGTTTTTCATAGTCAAAACAAGAGCTTAAAACGACTTAAAAGAGAGCTTCTAGGGTCGTATGTTCATGACCTGCCAAAGAAAAGGATCTCTATAATCACATTAGTAATGATCGACAAAGCTTCTCAATGACATAATAATGACAATCTGGTATCTATATTGGTCTATCAATAAGAAACTAAGTCATATCCAGTTTAATACTAGTGAAAATTTGAGATATTTAGGTTAAATTTACATCACCAAAGTGTCGAAGTATGAGTTATTAAATAGAACATTTTATGTACAACTTGAAACTATACACTTTTGAAAAATGTGGGTAAAAATTAAAATCAATTTTATATAACTAATTTCAAGTTGAAAACTCAAATATCACATTTGGAAATTGTAGGGCAAATTTTGAGCTTAAATCACCTTAAACTGCTCGGAACTGGCTTCATTACTCAAAAATCGTAGTACGACTTTCATTTAGGTAAAACATCTATCTCAAATAGTACTGGGAAACTCTACTTAAACCAGAGCTAAGCACGAGACCATGGGTGATTGGAACTGTTGAGGATATCCCCTCACTTTCCTCTCAACCATAAACCAGATTTGACTCACGTACGGGGTTCTTTTCGGACTTTGGGCTTTGCTACCCTACCCATGTGTTTCTACTAGGCTGACAAATATCCCCCTAGGTTATTTCGTATTGATGGTATCCTTAGTATCAGACCTCTAGGATTCTACACATGTAGAGTGGGCGGTTTTTCCCACCTCACCTCGGACAGATGTGGAAGGTAAGTAACCCTTTGGCAGTAATCCCAGGAAAGCAGTTTGGTGATTCAAGTGCTTGCACCGAGTGGACCTCCGGAGGACACCACGTAACTGACCGTCGATACTCTGTTAGTCTGTTCTGGGCCCTAATCATCCCAGACTTACTTCCGAGAGTATTTTCCATTGTTTTCTTGGTTTTAATACTTAGAAATTTTTTTAGTGGTATGTTGTTTGCCCCTTAGTTGTAGTGGCCACTAGATTTTTACTTAGTTTTATTTGGTTATAGTTGTGGAGGACCAACATCTTCGTCGGTCTCGGAGGTTGCAAAACCTTCCCCCACTCATAGTGGAGCCTCCACCGCCACCGCGACGTAGGAGAACAAATTCCCGTGGTTCTTTTGAACTTACGGGTGACACAGAAGTTCTTGGAGAACCACATCCTAGAACACCGGATCGACAAGTCTTTGATACTGTCGAGGTTGAGGATTTAACTACTACAGAGTTTAATACTCCTTTTAACCCTCCTCTTACAAGACCCAACGATCCACTTCTGGTGCATGTTGGCTTCCAACATCCTGAGTATAGTGCTTATCTGTTTACACCGGGTTATACTGTGGCTAACCCAGGAGACGAGCAGGGAGTTCCACAAACTCCCACAACTTCTATGGATACAAGGATTGTTAATCCTTCCTTCACAAACACTGCTACCCCGAGTTCGTCGTGTTGATGTATATGTAACTTCGGAATGTATTTCACCCATGTGTTTCATTTATTTATATTGTACTCCTATAGAGATGTTATTATTCCTCTATACGGAAGTGTTTGTATTCCTATAGAGATGTTATTATTCCTCTATACGGAATTGTCGTCATTTATATTGTAAGTGTCGTAACTTATACTTGATGGGTTATTAGACCACCTTGTTGGGGTCGTCCTTGTATAAGTCATGTGGGTCGAAGAGTTATTAGACCACCCTATTGGGGGTCGTCCATGTGGGTCAAAGGGTTATTAGACCACCCTATTGGGTGTCGGCCCAGTCAGCATTATGTTATGTGGATAAGTTAAGGCCAACCTAGTAAAGGTTATTAGGCAAGTCAAGTCATGTATAAATAGAGTGCGGGAGGCACTCTATTTGATCATTCTATTCTCACACATACTCTTTGGAGAGTGGTGCACTTGTGGAGGAGGAGAATCTACTGCTAGGAGATGTATATCTCTTATGCTTGGGTTGTATCATTGCTCTATCTATCTCTAAGGAAGTTATTGGGTTTTTTCACCTTTATGGTTTTCCCCAAGTAAACTATCTATCTCTTGTGTGCTTGCATTATTGTGTCCATGATTGATATGTTGTACATGTTGTTCTCTCAGTTAATATCCTAGATTGGATTGAAGTAAATTCTGAAAAACTAACATGGTATCAGAGCTAGCCTAAAATATGGCATGGTATGGCATGTATGACACTTGTTGCACTTGCAATGTTAGGGCTTGATATAGAAAAAACTAGTCATCGTAGCACTTTTGCTATAAATCCATTTTGGAAAAAATTTCGGATCTGAAACTTTTACAAGTCGAAGATCTGATCCCCATGTAACTTGTGTCCAAAGGACATCTTCTAATTCATTGTACTTTGTGTTTTAGGATCTGTACAATCTAGGGTTTCTGCCTCTTCTAGATCTGAGTCATAAACATGTGACCTAGGAAAAAAGGTCATAACTTGGGCTAGGAAGCTCCAAATAAAATTTTGTAAAAAGTGACAAGTAGTGCACGGACTTTACTTTCTCCGGTAACTTTTTCAGAGGCTGAAACTGAACCAATGACACGTGCCACGCCGTACAAGTTTGCTCTCCTGTTTTATCCCATAAACAGGTCACGTTGCGACACTTGGCATAAATCTCTCTCTCAAACAATCCAATTGAGGTCAGACCTATGGAGTTAGAAAGATGACAGGTTGGGATACCACATGTAGAAGTTTTAGACCCTGTGGATTCGTAATTTCGGAGTTACACTAGAAATAATCAGGTGCATATTTATGTCAAAACAGAATTGGATTTTGAGCACCTTCATTCATGGCTCCAGGAATTAGGGTTTCGGTGAAAGTTGGAATTTTTGTACTCGGAGACCACGGCTGAATTCTAATCGTCAAAATCAAAATTTAGAAACCAAGATAAGATTTTTTGGTTGGGCAGAAGGTCGGGCTTGATCAGACCCTAGTTCGGGACTTTGATCGAAAAAGTGGAAAATTAGGGCTTCTGCAAAAATGGGAATTTTTTAATTCTGTGACCACGGTTGGAAGCTCCTCAGAAAAATAGAATCTTAGAGCTTTGGATTGAACCTTTTGATTGGGCAGAAGGGTGGGATTTATCAAACCCTAGTTCAGGGTCATGTCTAGTGAATCCGGAAGTTTCAAAGGAAAATTTGAGTGGTGAAACTTTGCAATTTTAAAATTTTGAGTATACCAGCTTGATCAGCTCATCAAGGCGCATATTTCTATTCTTTCAGAAGTTTGAAATTCAAAGTTTGAATTTTTAGGGTTTCTCTTACAAACCCTAATCCAACTCCAGATCCAGTTCCTGCAAATCAAGTGGATTGGGTTAATCCTAGAAGAGAATGGATTGGTCACCTGCATAAGCGAAGAACTTCATGTTTCAGAGGGAGATGAGGCTAAGGCCTTACATAAGAAGATTACCAACAATCTCGACAGGTATGACTTATCTAGGTATGTTTCAAATTATGTTCATGGTTAAGTTTATGATATGTTTGTCTTCATATTATTACGGTTAGTACAATCTTGATTAAATTTAGACTTGTCGTATCACCTTAATAAAATTATAAATACATGATAGAAAATATTCATTGATTAAGGTTTTGACACTTATGATTGTGCTAATGCGTTGTGATGTTGTACAAGGTTTATGTTGTTCGCTAACATGAAAGGTACACCAAGAAAGACAAATCAGGTTCTACTTCTAGAACATATGATCATGGTGACATGAAGACAAAGATTCATCCATTTTCATGGATCACATAGAAGATCTACTTACGAGGCATGTATAACTTAGTTCTACAATGGTTAACTTATGAGACATGCAAGTTACTAGCACAAGTCCTTGAAGAGAACCAGAAGACATCATGCGGGTATGTTAGACATAACTAGCTAACATAGTAATCCAGGTATGTTTTTCCTATATCAAGTTAGAATCTTACCTTGTGTTAGGATCCCTTATATAAGTATACTTGGTATTGTAATGTCCCCAGCTTGACCCTATTGCATTAATATTGTAAAAGATGTAAATATTGTTATTTAGTCATGGTGAGGAGCTCAAGGCCAAGGCCCCGCCATTGATTTAATATTCTATGTATCGGCAATTAGAATAGATGCATAGAGTTCTTGTGCTAGGGGTGCACAATGTAAAATCGGACATCATGTAAATATGCAATTTTAATGAAAAACCCACAATCAACTACGCAATGCAACAAAGAGATGGGGGCATGATCTTTACAAAGAATAGGGAGGGAAAATAGCCAAACCCTTGAGCCATGGTGTTAAGCCATTTCATTGAGGAAACCCATGAACTCTCAACTACCCATTTGGTCTCATGCACCCAATCATTTAATCCTTCCAAGAATTGGTTGAGACAATAAATGCCTTGGGATGGGAGAGGTATGGCTGTCAATTTTCGTGCATGGGCAAGCCATCAACTTGGAAAATCGTGTTTTTGCTTGTTGGGCAAGAAAAACCCCCACGAAATTGGCCCAAAAGCCATTCTTCACCCATGGCATTCATCCTCTCACGCAGTCTGAGCCGGTTGGGGTTCTATCCTTCACGTTTTTCACCATTTCCTGTGCTTTTCCATGCCCATAAACTCATTTTTGGTTAGCTCATTGGATGGGAGAAGAGAGCCACGATTTTTGGGGTTATGGAGGCCGTTTTTGCCCACGAAATGCCCATGAGTATTCTTCTGAAAACGAATCTGCTCTCCTGGGGTTGATTTCCCATTTTCTCCTTTCGTTTTGGTTGCCCACGTTTTTCTGGAACCGTTAGAAACCCATTCTTGGGAACTTCACTATAGAACCGTTTTTCTCATGCCCAGCACTTACTCTTTTTGTTGTTATATGCATCCATCTCCTAGCCACCTCAGAAACCCAACTGCTAGTTGGTATGGCTGATTCTGGTGTATCTATGGCTGTGTATTCAAATGATCATTCAATTGCATATGTTCATCTTCTTCTTAAATCGAATGTTTAATGACTGATTTATGGGGCTAGATGCCCGGTTTAACCTCACGATCCTCTCCATCTAGCTGGTAGGATGGGAGGGGACGTGACAGAATGGTATCAGAGCTGCGTTGCAGCATTGGGCCTCTATGGGCCAAATCAGATAGCAATTACAGGAAGTCTGTGTTTGAAAAATTTGTTTAAAGTCTGTTTGAAAATTTTTTGTTTGTTTAAATATGTTTGAAAGAAGTTTTGTTTAAAGACTGTTTCGGAAGGAATTCCCGAATGTCTTCCGCAACTGCGAAAGCATTCGGCGAATTGCTCCGAAACTGCGGAAGCATTCCGCGAGTTTTTCCGCAACGCGGAAGAGTTCGGGAAGTTGCCCTGAAATTTGCGGAAGGAATTCCCTTCCGAAATTGCGGAAAGAATTCTCTTCCAAAATTTGCGGAAGGATTCTGTGAGTTGTCCCGCAACGCGGAAAAATTCGGTGAAATGCTCCGAATAAGCAGAAAATTTTCTAAGTATCGGCATGAAAAGGAAGTTTTCGGAAGCATTCCGCGAAGCTTCCCGAAATTTTGCGGAAGACTTCGACGAGTTGTTCCGAAATTTGCGGAAGACTTCGGCGAGTCGTTCCGAAAATTTGCGGAAGACTTCGGCGAGTCATTCCGAAATTTTGCGGAAGACTTCGGCGAGTCATTCCGAAATTTGCAGAAGACTTCGACGAGTCGTTCCGAAAATTTGCGGAAGACTTCGACAAATCGTTCCGAAATTTTGCGGAAGACTTTGGCGAGTCATTCCGAAATTCTGCGGAAGACTTGGCCGAATTGTTCCGCAACTGCGGAAGACTTCGCCGAATCGTTCCGCAACTGCGGAAGACTTCGCCGAATCGTTCCGCAACTGCGGAAGACTTCGCCGAATCGTTCCGCAACTGCGGAAGATTTCGGCGAATCGTTTCGCAATTGCGGAAGACTTCGCCGAGTCGTTCCGCAATTGCGGAAGCATTCCGCAAACCGGCCCGCAACTGCGGAAGGATACAGCCAATTGGTCCGCAACTGCGGAAGGCTATAGCCAACCGGGAGCATTCAGTGAACCGCCCCACAGTGCAGGCAGGCAGGCAGGCAAAAAAAAAAAAAAAAGAGAAAAGTGCCAAAAACTCAATTTTTGGATAGGGGGAGCACCGGGGCTCAGAATGGGATGATTCCTGTGGGGCTCGGAGGCCATTGGCGGAGGCCATGAAAGAACCAGTGAAGACCCCGAGCCCATTACACGCCGATTTGACAGAAATTGGATAATAGTGACTTTTGAAGGACAGAGTCCCGAGGCTTGACAGAAGGTCGATTTGAGCCGAAATTGATATGAGGCAGTCATGAAGCAGACACGATGTTAAGTTCAGAATCTTGGAGCCAAACTCCAAAGGATGTGAAGTCGGGATGAGCAAGGAGACCAAAAAGCACTGTTCCGGGCCACTTTTTCGGGATTTTGAAAAGCTTGTGGGCGGTAAAAGTCACCCTAGATGTGGGAATCAAAAATTTTACTGAACTAGACATTTCATATTCTCATTAAGACGGACATTTTTCGTTAGACGAAGATTTCCCAGAAATGCACCGTTTGGGAGATAGCCATTTTTGGCCCAAAATTTGGAATTTTGGAAAAATGTGAAAAGTGAGAAGTAGCAAAACCCAGAAATTCATAGAAGATGAACGGTGCATCGGAATTGAGATACGTGAATTGATGAGTGTTCCTTGTTATATGGACTAACTCCGCCCGATAGAAAAGTTTTTGTGATTCCTCATAGATTTTCTTCCACAGGTGGCTAAAGTTGGCATTCTGGACCAAAATGCAACTGTGTAAAATGTGCAGAATTAGAGTGAAAGTTGTCATTTTTGAAAAGATGCAGTTTCCACACCCGGTGTCGGAATGAAGCATGAAGACAGGCATTGGAAAGCTTGTCTAGCAGGGAACAATGATGCATGACCAGAATTTGAATGAGGTCTACATATATCATAGATATTTAGTGCAGAAGAGTTCCAGCGGCTGCTTGGACAAACACAATTTTGTTGTCAATATGGGCAATTTCTACAATTGCATATATGGAAGAGGAATTCCATGTTACGATGAGGGATCAAAAAGGGAAGAATTTCTTAAACCTCTGTTTGTTATCATACTTATAATTATGAAATTGTCATATGGCATAAAAATGTTAAAAATGTAAAGGATTACATAGATGTATATGCACTAGATGGCATCTTAACAAACATTGCATAGTGCATATAGAAATGCTTGTGCATAAATGGGATATTGCATATTGGTAGAATAATGAAGTCTGCATATGCAATGAACCACTAATGGAAAACATTGTGGTTGATAATCACTATTGATGTTGGTATGGGTTGTAGGACCAAAGATAACAAAGAGCATGGCTAAGTGTGCTGAGGATGTTGTTGCATGAAGCCAACAGCCTTTTGCAAAAAGAATGGTGAAACAAATCTATGATCATAAAGTTGGCAAAAGGACTGAGTAGCCTTGGTAAGAGGCCAATTGATCAGGTAACATCAGGCGATGTTGATGGTAACCATGCAGGTAATGATTAATGGTGCCCAATTGCGTGAATGTGGAAAGGGGATTTGGTAAGATCTCTTCAACTATGTTTGAGTTATGTTGAGATAGTTTGTAGGTGATACTGGTTACCGATTGGGACTGTTAACCTACCAAACTTAGTGATGTGTGGATAAGTGAAGGAAATGATCCTTACACCCTATGACTGTTTAGAAATCTCAATGCATTCATATAAATTTACATCCTGCCATGTGTACGTTGGTTATGTGCTTAATAACCAAAGCAAGTGAGGACTGGTGGTCCTGATTATGGTAATGCAAGTTATCTGAGATAGTCATGTTTCGATCATAATATGCTTGAATGCATAGTACTCATGAAACAATGCAAGGAAGCATTGAGTGGATGTGCATTGAGAGAGTTTATAAATCTTGTGATGCATTGTATGAATGATATGACTGTGAAATTTGATCTAGAGCTTATGAGAAGGAATCTCATGGTTGAGAACTCTAAGTTCTGTTAGTAAGAACAGTTGTAGATATCAGATTTGTAAATGTTTCGGATTTGAAATTTTGCTAATGACTGTTTGGCTTATATGAAATGTGTCAGGAGAACATGCTGTAAGTGGATGCTCATGTATGGCAGCGGGCATAAGACCATAACGGGCAGAGTGATGTCACTTACAGAAGCCAAGCAAATCAATTCCTGTAGGAGACAGAATTGTAAATTCATATTGAATTTAATTATAAATACTATTGACCGGTTATGGAACAATCATATTTGAAGCTTATTGCTAAATGTTGCTAACTGTTTGGCTATTTGATTAAGTGTGCCAGGATGACACATTGCAGGAAGACCATGTGTGATGGCCTGCAGAAGCCAAACTATATGGAAAGGATCCCATGCTTTGGAAATGGGTTTTGGGTGAAACACCATTGATAATGTCTCGGCCAAACTGCATGTCGGTAAACCACGAGAGTGAAATGGTAAAGCTATGCCCAGAAGGCATGTGAGACACATCTGCGAAATGAATGAGTATCCTATAACCCTAGACAAGAACATTCATGTCTAAATTATTAGGGTTAATTTGCAGAGCATGCTCTATATTACTTATATCATTGCAGACTGCTTGAGTATGATTAGGGCCTACATGGCGCACGTCGGAAAGGGGGTGCACACATTTTCTGGTGCTGGGTCATGATAGGGTTTTCAATATTGACTACACCCTAAGGGAATGGATGCATTCCTGGTGTTTCAATACTTGGTAGGGAATGATATGGAATGTGGTTAAGAATTGAACAGCAATATTGATGAGCTTGCTTATCCTTCTTGTGTTTTCAGCCTACACAGATGCAGATTGATACTGCACATTAACGGGCAGAGTGAAGAAGGGTACGCAAAGAGACTGTATGGGAATTAGCAACCTATCTATGCTCACGGGAAATATTACCAGAAGGGATGGACAGGCCCGAAGAGCCGTGTAATAAGAGAAGGTATCATCCTTGTGTGAGTAGGGGTCATGTTAACCTGCAGTCAAGAAAGTCTCCTATAACGTTCCTAAAAGGAACCACCGAATTGCACAAAAAAAGGAGTGGCGTCCTTGTATAAATAAAGAGCCGATGTGTGTGAAGGGTTATGGTGCAAGAAGGTGTGGTGGCATTGGTAAAGGCATGAAATATCTATTGGGTCAGCAGTGGGAGGGCGGGCGCCGATGACTGACTGAAAACCCTGAGATTCCTATTGGGTCAGCAGTGGGAGGGCGGGCGCCGATGACTGACTGAAAACCCTGAGATTCCTATTGGGTCAGCAGTGGGAGGGCGGGCGCCGATGACTGACTGAAAACCCTGAGATACCTATGGTTCCATAGTAGAGCCTTGACCTATACTGGTCAGGTGGCGCAGTTTCCTTCCATTGGTCGATGACCCAGACGAATGTGCTGGCTCGGCACTGGAGAGGGCCAACCAGGTATGGGACTGGTTGGGCACCACCAAATGCTTGGTAAATCCAGTTGATGGGGAGGTGTACTGGTTAAGCATTAACTACATCCAAGTCCATAGGCGATCCCAAGGCTTGCAGAGCGAAGCAAGATCCTGTGGACCAGAGGGGAAACGCACAATACAGATAAGTATTCGTTTTCATTTATGTCTTGTTTGGAATAATGAAGATTACAGGTATAAATCTTTAACAGCTAAGCTGATACACTATTGTTTCTTTGTGGGAAACCTTGGTCGTTGCAGGAAGGCAAGACCCTGAAAGACTATAAATTACTGGTAAATCCAGAGAGTAAATGAGTGGGCGATATAAATTATTAAGAAATCCAGGGAGTAGCTGGTCGAACGATATAAAGTTCTTGATAAGTCCAGAGAGTGACTAGTTGGGCATTAACTACTTGATATGGTAGAGCAGCGTGTACGCTGGCCCAACACCCCTTAAACAATTGATAAAACCAGTCGGAGCACTGGCCTAGCATATTGCTAAAGGAAGTGATTGATAAACCCAGTCATCGTACTGGACTGGAATTGCCGATTCGAATGATTGTGGAGTAGTCTATGTGCTGGCCCAACATTCGTTATTGTGTTCACGGGAAATCCAAGGCTCGTAAAGCAGAGAAGGATCCCGTGGAATAAAGTGAAGACATCCAATACAGATAAGTATTTCGTTACCTTGCAGCTTCTTGCTTATATACGTGTGTATATGATTTGGTTATGAATTCCTAAACTCTTGTTTAGAGAAAAACCCTATGAAAAGGAACTAAACATGTGAATTAATTCAATGTTTGAATGTAGGTATTGCTGGAAGCAAGGACTATGAAGGCATCCTAAAGATGCATGTGGACATGTGACCGTCCTAAAAAGATCAGTATGAGCAGTAACGAAAGATGGTGCTAGTGGATACAAGTGGATCCTAGCAACCCAAGGTTCTGTAGGCAATAATGGGAAGGGTGCCCTAGCTGAAAATCCACATGCAGACCTTAGACACTAAGTGTCATATCCAAGAAAGGAAAGTCAAAGCATTCACATTGAAGTGAAAGAGACTAAGGAGCATGAAACCACAGCGATGGTGTAGCTCCATAATAGAACAAGACTAAGAGGGAGAAACCCCTACTCTTCTCTTTCCTTTTGATTGATGCATTTATAAAACAAAAGATTGTTGAGTGCACATCATGGCTGAAAATAGATTGTGTGTAATTGCTTGAGATGAATTATGAATGCTGAAGTAGTAAATTTCCTGTGAAAGGATGAACATGAATGAGTTCATGTGTATGTTGGGAAAGCATGAAAAGTGTGGAAGTCCCATGAATAAAGCATGGACATTCCATGTCAATTAGGAAATAATTGACTAATCTTAATGTTTATGCTATGCTTTTCCTAACAAAGAATTCCCATGATGAATTTCACAGGTAAGAAAGTGAAACAATTGGTTGCAGCTGTCATAGGAAAGTGTTGCTAGTAAGCAAGGTGTGTTCAGTTGTGCCCATTGACCATGGCAGCAGACCGAGGGCTATTAGAGTTGGCTGAAAGTCTTCTTCAAACAATTGCCAGGACCCAAGAGAATCTTGGGGAGATGCTCAAGCTACAGAGGCAACAGAATGAGAGAAACCATGAAGCTTTGCAGGACTCTATTCGTCTGCAAAAAGAGGTAAAAATCATTCTGGGAGTAATCAGCAAGGGAAAGGAAAGTGGGTCAATGAAGAAGCATTCATCCAATCGTCCGATTAAGAAACGCCCCAGGTGGGAAGAGTCAAAGGAAATGGACCGGGAAAAGGTAAAGCCGCCGATGAAATGTTGGGGATGTGGAGGGAATCATTGCCTCCGTGACTTCCCAACAAGAGAATATCAAGGGGGTAGCAACCGAAAATTCCCCAGGTTCGTGGACCAGTTGGAAGGAAGAGGAAAAGAAGGAATTGTTGTGGAACAATGTCCTCATGCAGAGCTAGAAGGTCCTAGCCAGCAAGAGTAGCTTGTAAAGACCAAAGGACTTAGTCCTAAAAGACCCAAGTAAAGGGTGAATTGCAGGACAAACCTACCACATTTTTTTTTGTGAATTTTGGACATATGTAAAGTGGGTATTTATTTTCCTAAGTGTTGGAACACCGAGGACGGTGTTATTCCAAGGGGAGGGGAATGTAATGTCCTCAGCTTGACCCTATTGCATTAATATTGTAAAAGATGTAAATATTGTTATTTAGTCATGGTGAGGAGCTCAAGGCCAAGGCCCCGCCATTGATTTAATATTCTATGTATCGGCAATTAGAATAGATGCATAGAGTTCTTGTGCTAGGGGTGCACAATGTAAAATCGGACATCATGTAAATATGCAATTTTAATGAAAAACCCACAATCAACTACGCAATGCAACAAAGAGATGGGATCTTTACAAAGAATAGGGAGGGAAAATAGCCAAACCCTTGAGCCATGGTGTTAAGCCATTTCATTGAGGAAACCCATGAACTCTCAACTACCCATTTGGTCTCATGCACCCAATCATTTAATCCTTCCAAGAATTGGTTGAGACAATAAATGCCTTGGGATGGGAGAGGTATGGCTGTCAATTTTCGTGCATGGGCAAGCCATCAACTTGGAAAATCGTGTTTTTTCTTGTTGGGCAAGAAAAACCCCCACGAAATTGGCCCAAAAGCCATTCTTCACCCATGGCATTCATCCTCTCACGCAGTCTGAGCCGGTTGGGGTTCTATCCTTCACGTTTTTCACCATTTCCTGTGTTTTTCCATGCCCATAAACTCATTTTTGGTTAGCTCATTGGCTGGGAGAAGACAGCCATGATTTTTGGGGTTATGGAGGCCGTTTTTGCCCACGAAATGCCCATGAGTATTCTTCTGAAAACAAATTTGCTCTCCTGGGGTTGATTTCCCATTTTCTCCTTTCGTTTTGGTTGCCCACGTTTTTCTGGAACCGTTAGAAACCCATTCTTGGGAACTTCACTATAGAACCGTTTTTCTCATGCCCAGCACTTACTCTTTTTGTTGTTATATGCATCCATCTCCTAGCCACCTCAGAAACCCAACTGCTAGTTGGTATGGCTGATTCTGGTGTATCTATGGCTATGTGAGACCCTGTTGTTCCCTAGTTCCTTGTGGAGATTATGCCCAGCTCGGGGGTGGCAGTGGTGCTGAGAGATTGAAGATCACACTGGCCTATGGTTGGGTGGAATGTTGCAGAAGCGTAGCTGGTTGTTTGGGACTACTTCATTAAGATAAGTATTCTCTTGTGCTATCTTTCATTGCTTAATTGATGAATATCTTGAATGTATGATGGATGTGTTAATGAAGTTACTTCCGCTGTGTATTCAAATGATCATTCAATTGCATATGTTCATCTTCTTCTTAAATTGAATGTTTAATGACTGATTTATGGGGCTAGATGCCCGGTTTAACCTCACGATCCTCTCCATCTAGCTGGTAGGATGGGAGGGGACATGACAGGTATGATTGGTTATGATTATTCATAAAGTTAGAGATGTAAGTAATCAAGGGTTTATGCATATTATGTCTCTTATCTTGATTGATGATTTGACTAACCAGAAGAGTCATATGATCAAATAAGAATATGCATGAGTAAAAGAAGTCTTCCCTGAACCTTGAATATTAATGTTTATTATCTGTGTTTAAAATGATCATGACTATACATGTTTAAGACTATTGTATTTTGATAGTATTAAGATTATACTAATGAATGTGTGATTATGTATGAGACCTCAAGGATAACACAATGATGGTACTAATAAGCATGCATAGTGATTAAGGATGGATATAAGTTCAAGGACAGGTAATCCAAGAAGCAAAAGATCAAGAGGGAGCACACTTCAGTGGTTTCTGCAAGGATGCAGATATTCAGAGGGAGTTGACCACTTCTCACAATCCACATCAGAATGGAGTTACAGAAAGGAAGCAAAGACTGAGAGGGAGTCAACCCAACAAACAAACAAAGATAAGTATTTGAATTATCATTTCTTGCATATTTGATTATTTAAATAAATATTGTTCAATAATGTATATACTGATGTTCCTAGAATTAGGTTGTTCATATTAGAATAGTTGCATTGATGAACAGTATACTACTAATATACATGGGTAAGTGGCCTATGGCACTGTACAACATTCCATTGATACTTATATAAAATGAAACCTCTTTGCTTACATGTTGGGAGTTGTGCACACTCTTAACAATGTTATGGTAGAGATTGGAAGGCATCTAGAAAGTTACAAGATATGGATAAATGTTGTATTGAAGAATTGGCTAAAGATAATTGCATGATTGTATGACATATTTCTTCATATGTAAGAATTTGTTCTGAAAACTATGAGATGTTTCTAATCATGCAATTTAACTTGTTTTGTAGGAAAGATCGTATACCATCACCTACAAAAGAAGGACTACAACATTTGTTCAGCAACAATGTTATCTATTGAAAATATTGAAGATATTGAATTTCCCAGGATCTAGGAAGAATGCCATGATCGAGGAGTATTAGTCGATCATGAAGATGTTTGGGATGCAGTCCCAAGACCTAAAGAGAAGTCTGTAGTGACTTCCAAGTGGATCTACAAGATCAAGCATGCTGCAGATGGCAACATAGAGAAATACAAGGCAAGATTCGTAGCTCGTGGCTTCTCTCAGAAAGAGGGAATAGATTATGAAGAAAATTTTACTCCTGTAGCCAGGTACACTTCCATCAAATCAGTACTTGCTCTGGCTGCAGTGATGAAATGGAAGATACACCAGATGGATGTCAAGACTGCTTTCTTGAATGGTGTAGTTGAAGAGGAAGTGTATGTGGAGCAGCCACTCGATTTTGAAACACATGACAAGGAGTCATATGTGTGCAGATTGAAGAAATCCTTGTATGGCTTGAAGCAAGCTCCTATTACTTGGTATGGTAGGATGGACAGTTTCCTATCTAGTTTGGGCTTTACCAAGAGTAAAGCGGATTCCAACCTTTACTACAAGGTTGAGGAAGGCAATCTAGTGATACTACTTTTGTATGTGGATGGCCTATTTGTTACAGGTGAGGTTAGATTGATTGCCGACACGCAGTGGAAGCTTGCTGTCGAGTTCGAGATGAAGGACTTAGGGATGATGCACTGTTTTCTAGGCATGGAGGTGTGGCAGAGTGCAGAGGGAATCTTCCTTGGACAAGGGAAGTATGCAGTAGAGATCCTGAAGAGGTTCGAGATGATGGATTGCAAGGCCATGGCCACACCTATGGCATCAAACCTGAAACTTCTGTGTGATGCTTCATCTGATCCAGTTGATGTCACAATGTTTTGTCAAATGATTGGGTCCTTGATGTACCTGACGAACACGAGACTAGATATTTGCTTTGCGGTGAACACATTGAGTCAGTTCCTGATGGATCCCAAGGGAGTTCACCTGGTTGTTGTAAATCATATTCTGAGGTACCTGAAGGGTACAGTTGATTATGGGCTCAAGTATGATGTGAATCAAAAGTTTAACCTGGAAGGCTATGTTGATTCAAACTAGGAAAGCAGTGCTGCAGATAGGAAGAGCACATATGGGTGCTGCTTCAGTATGGGATTAGGTGTGATCTCTTGGTTTAGCAGGAAGCAGTCCTGTGTAGCACTGAGTACAGCCAAAGCAGAGTATGTTGCAGCTTGTTCGACTAATTGTGAGGTAGTATGGCTTCGGAAGCTACTGTTTGAGTTATTTGATCTACCGCTGGAGGCTACTGGTATATTTTGTGACAACCAGAGTTGTGTGAAGCTGTTTGAGAACCCGGTGTTCCACGATAGGTCGAAACACATAGAGATCAAATATCACTATATTACGGATATTTTGCAAAGGGGAGCAGTGAAGCTCCTGTATGTTGCGACGGATGAGCAGATTGCAGATGTGTTGACAAAGCCACTAGCCAGAGTGAAGTTCGAGTACTTCAGAGAGAGGCTTGGTGTTCTTCAAATTGACGACACTTCGAGGAAGAAGTGATGGAGACATTTGTTGAAGCCATTCCAAGCATGGTGGAAGGAGGATCCTTCACATGGCCATGGATATAAGCGTTGGATGGTGAGCATCAGGATGATGTTCTAGTTTCTGCTATGTATGATCAGTTGGATCATTTATGTATGTATGCATCATGTTGGATGTTGGATATGATTAGTTGAATCATTTATGTATGTTTGCATCATGTTGGATGCTTGGACCATGTATCTGTATATGTATCAAGTGGATACGTTGTATGATCAGGTAGATCTTGTATATTGATGGATACATTGTGTGGATCATGTATCTATGTATGTATCAGGTAGATAAATTGTATATGATGATATGTATCAGGTAGATACTTGGTCTGCATCAATTGGATGCATTGTATGATTAGGATGATCATGGATGATGAGCTTCAAGATGTTGCTCCAAATGGCATGCATCAGGATGATGCAGTGATGATGATCAAGATGATCAGGTGTACATCAGGATGATGTATGGTGAGTATCATGTGGATACTCTGTGGCCGTGGACAGGTTGTGTAGATGAGCATGTAAGTAGACCTGGGAGATCTGGACAGGATGAAAAAGGCCTCAGATGCTCTTTCGAGGCATTACTCTGGAGGTACATGTAAGTAGACCTGGGAGATCTAGACAGGATGAAAAAGGCCTCAAATGCTCTTTCGAGGCAATATCCTATGGCATGTAAGTAGACCTGGGAGATCAGGACAGGATGAAAAAGGCCTCAGATGCTCTTTCGAGGTATTTCCATGACCACATGTAATATGATCCTGGGAGATCTGACAGGTAGATTTGTGTGCTCGTAACAGCCTGGGATGCTTCAATCAGGTTTTGTGGTGAGATCACATGTAATGTGCTCCTGGGAGATCCGACAAGTAGAGCTATGTGTTGATAACAGCCTGGGATGCTTCAGCCAGGTTTTGTGATGGGTCACATCTAATGTGCTCCTGGGAGATCCGACAGGTAGAGCTGTGTGCTCGTAACAACCTAGGATGCTGCAGCCAGGTTTTGTGATGCATGTAATAATTCCTAAGGATTCCACAGTATGGTGAGTGATGATGAAGACCTGCAGATGGTGGGCCTACATCCAGTATGAAAAAGGACTGGCTCTGTAGAACATCCTATGATGAGTAGATTCAGAGATTGATTGAGATAGCAGAAGCAGTGATGATGACGATGATTCGAGGATGATGATTCGTTGATGATGATCCATAGAAGAAGACTTGTGCTAGCGGATCTGTGTCGAGAAATACCTTCCTAGTTAAGAGGGAGTGTTGATGTATATGTAACTTCAGAATGTATGTCACCCATATATTTCATGTATGTATATTGTACTCCTATAGAGATGTTATTATTCCTCTATACGGAAGTGTTTATATTTCTATAGAGATGTTATTATTCCTCTATACGGAAGTGCCATCATTTATATTGTAAGTGGCATAACTTATACCTGATGGGTTATTAGACCACCTTGTTGGGGTCGGCCCTGTATAAGTCATGTGGGTCGAAGGGTTATTAGACCACCCTATTGGGGGTCAGCCATGTGGGTCAAAGGGTTATTAGACCACCCTATTGGGTGTCGGCCCAGTCAGCATTATGTTATGTGGTTAAGTTAAGGCCGACCTAGTAAATGTTATTAGGCAAGTCAAGTCATGTATAAATAGAGTGCGGGAGGAACTTTATTTGATCATTCTATTCTCACACATACTCTTTGGAGAGTGGCACTCTTGTGGAGGAGGAGAAGCTACTGCTAGGAGATGTCTATCTCTTATGCTTGGGTTGTATCATTGCTCTATCTATCTCTAAGGAAGTTATTGGGGTTTTTCACCGTTATGGTTTTCCCCAAGTAAACTCTGTGTCTTTTGTGTGCTTGCATTATTGTGTCCATGATTGATATGTTGTACATGTTATTCTCTCAGTTAATATCCTAGATCAGATTGAAGTAAATTATGAAAAACTAACACGTCGCAGACTTCTTTTGCCTCAACTCGGTCCTTTAGTTTCAATGCTAGCACTCTAGGCATGCCGAGCTCATTAACTTCAACATCTGCCTCAGTTTCCACCCCAACGTTTGGACCAAACAATGTCCCTTTTTCAGGGATACCCGTAGTGAACTTTACTCAGTCTTCTTCCACACAACAGGTTCAAGGTGTAACACAAGTTGTTTCTTCCACTTCCATTGTAGGATCAATTCCCTCCACATCTATGCCTGTCATGGGTACCATGACTGGGCCATCCACTAAAACCACACCTGGTTTCAACCCCTATGCAGGGTACAATGTGAATCCATTGAACATACCTGCAGGGAGTGTTGCCTTCTCTCTGTTTGCTAGAGGAGGGGGTAATATGTTTAACCAGCAGTATGGCGGGGCTAACACCCAGCCATAGTGGACCAACACACAGGGTTTCAATCCACTATCTTTTGGGTGGAGTAATTTCAATCCTTTCGTTTCACAACCAATGGCTGGGGGAAACCCCAACCAACAGTACACGAACCAGGATATGAACAGTTCCCAATACCAGGTTCATGTCTACCAGATGCCATCGGCTCAGCCACGTTTACCATTTCTGGCAACTTTAAACTTGCCAGATCTTTCAAAGCTTACGAATGACCCCGTACGTCATGGACCTGCATGGCCACCCGTCCCCACAAAGTTTCCCTCGGATATTCTGAAGTTTGAAGGCAAGACTGGTGAGGACCTCGATGACCATGTTACCACATTTCAACTTTGGTGCTCCTCCAATTCGTTGAATGGCAATTCCATAAGGTTAATGCTTTTTCAAAGAACCTTGACAAGTGTCACAGCCAAGTGGTATATCGAATTTCCCGCTGCTGCCTATGGCACCTTTCGGTATCTTGCCATTGTTTTCTTGAACCACTTTCAACTTCCAGTCCGGTACGATGCCGACACTGACCTTCTGTCAACCTTTCGACAAAACAAAGCCACCCACCTGTCTGATCATATGAAGGAGTGGCGAAGGGGAAAGAGGCTCATCAAAGCCGACATCCCCCCATCATTCTTGTTATAATGGTACCTTAAGTATCTTCTTCCTTATATTTCTAAGGAAGTTGCCACTTCAGGGGTGTCCTCCGAAGAGGAAGCCATTTTGAGAACCCAGCAGCTGGACTTGGTCTATGCTCAGTTTGGGATTTTATATTAAATTATTCCTGATGAGCCGAGATCTAATATAGACTTAGGTAAACCTAATCCTGGACCACATGCCGATGGCATTGTGGGTTCAGTCGATTCTGCAGCGTTTGATGCCTTAACAAAGCAGGTTCACACCTTGTCAGTCAAACAGTCTGCTCTAGAAGCAACTTCTGTTGCATCCTCCCCTTCTACTACAGAATCTATACAACAGGTGCAAACAAACCAAAAGGGCTCTCGGTAGCCCAAGAGAAAGGGAAAGAAAGGGGAGGGAAACCAACAAAATCGTCTGAACCTGCTTTCTTAAGGAATCAAACACTGCAGAATCAACTGAACCCACAATGCCATCAACATGTGGTCCAGCTTTAGGTTTACCTAAGTCTATATTAGACCTCGGCGCATTAGGAATAATTTCATATAAAATCCCAGACTGAGCATAGACCAAGTCCAGCTGCTGGGTTCTCAAAATGGCTTCCTCTTCAGAAGACACCCCTGAAGTGGAAACCTCCTTAGAAATATAAGGAAGAAGAGACTTAAGGTACCATAGTAACAAGAATGCTAGGGGAATGTCGATTTTAATGAGCCTCTTTCGCCTTTGCCACTCCTTAATATGATCAGACAGGTGGGTGGTTTTGTTCTATCGAAAGGTCGACAGAAGGTCAGTGTCGGTATCGTACCAAACTGGAAGTTGAAAGTGGTTCAAGAAAACAATGGCAAGATCCCGAAAGGTGCCATAGGCACCAGCGGGAAATTCGATATACCACTTGGTTGCGACACTTGTCAAGGTTATTTGAAAAAACCTTAACCTTATGGAATCGTCATTCAGCAAATTGGAGAAGCACCAGAGATTAAATGTGGTAACATGGTCACCGAGCTCCTCACCAATCTTGCCTTGAAACTTCAGGATGTCCGAGGGAAACTCTCCGAGGATGGGTGGCCATGCAAGGTCATTACGCACGAGGTCCTTCATAAGTTTTGAAAGATATGGCAAGTTTAAAGTTTCCAGAAATGGTAAACATGGCTGAGCCAATGGAATTTGATAGATAGGAACCTGGTACTCGGAACCACCCATCGCCTGGTTCATGTACTGTTGGTTGGGGTTTCCCCCAGCCATCGGTTGTGAAACGAAAGGATTGAAATTACTCCACCCAAAAGATAGTGGATTGAAATCCTGTGTGTTGGTCCACTGTGGCTAGGTGTTAGCCCCCCCATACTACTGGTTAAACATATTACCCCCTCCTCCAGCAAACAAAGAGAAGGAAACACTCCCTGCAGGTATGTTCAATGGATTCACATTGTACCCTGCATAGGGGTTGAAACCAGGTGTGGTTGTAGTGGACAGCGTAGTTATGGTACCCATGACAGGCATTGAAGTAGAGGGAATCAACCCTACAGTGGAAGTGGAAGCAACAGCTTGTGTTACACCTTGAACCTTTTGTGTGGCAGAAGACTGAGTGAAGTTCACTGCGGGTATCCCTAACAAAGGGACATTGTTTGGTCCAAAAGTTGGGGGTAGCAACTGAGGCAGATGTCGAAGCTAATGAGCTTGGCATGCCTAAAGTACCAGCGTTAAAACTGAAGGACGGAGTTGAGGCAGAAGCAGTCTACGACGAACTCGGGGTGGCAGTGTTTGTGAAGGAAGGATTAACAATCCTTGTATTCATAGAAGTTGTGGGAGTTTGTGGAAATCCCTACTTGTCTCATGGGTTAACCATGGTATAACCCGGTGTAAACAAATAAGCACTATACGTAGGTTGTTGGAAGCCAACAGGCACCAGAAGTGGATTGTTGGGTCCTGTAAGAGGAGGGTTAAAAGGAGTATTAAACTCTGTAGCAGTTAATCCTCAACCTCGATAGTATCAAAGACTTGTCGATCCGGTGTTCTAGGCTATGGTTCTCCAAGAACCTCTGTGTCACCCGTAAGTTCAAAAGAACCACGGGAATTTGTTCTCCTACGTCGCGGTAGTGGTGGAGGCTCCACTATGAGTGGGGGAAGGTTTTTCAACCTCCGAGACCAACGAAGATGTTGGTCCTCCACAACTATAACAAAATAAAACTAAGTAAAAACCTAGTGGCCACTACAACTAAGGGGAAAACAGCATACCACTAAAAAATCCTAAGTAGTCAAACCAGGAAAACAATGGAAAATACTCTCAGAAGCAAGTCTGGTATTATTAGGGCACAAAACAGACTAACAGAGTATCGACTATCAGTTACATGGCGTCCTTCGAAGGTCCACTTGGTGCAAGCACTTGAATCACCAAACCGCTTTCCCGGGATTACTTCTAGAGGGTTACCTTCCATGTCTGTCCGAGGTGAAGTGGGAATAACTTCCCACTCTACCTATGTAGAATCCTAGAGGTCTGACACTAAGGCTACCATCAATACAAAATAACCTGGGGGGGCAGTCGTCAGCCTAGTTGAAGCGCATGGGCAGGGTATCAAATCCCGAAGTCCGAAAGGACCCCCGTATGCGAGTCAACTCTAGTTTATGGTTGAGAGGAAAGTGAGGGGCTATACTCAACAATTCCAATCTCCCACAGCCTCTTGCTTAACTCTGGTTTGAGTAGAGCATCCCGGGACTATTTGATAGAAATGGATTTACCTAAATGAAATTTGTACTATGATTGTTGAGTAATGAATCCAGTTCCGAGCAGTTTAAGGTGATTTAAGCTCGAAACTCTAGCCTAAGCTAGTTGATGTCGTGTATACCTAAAAAAAAATGTTGCTAATAAATTTTATTAATAGTTTTCTTTTTAAGGGCTACTTGTTACTCAAGATTTGTAGTGCAGTGTGTGGAATGGTTTGTATAGAAAGTAAAGTACTTGTAAAATAATGCTTTCAAATTCACAAAACTTTTCTCTTTTCATTTATAATTCTTTCAAAACTCGAAACCTAAGCAAACCTAAATCAAAATCTTTTTGTATTTTCTTTTAAATATTTCAAATCAAACTATGCTACCTTTAAATAATGCAAGACCTTACTACTAAGCTATTTGAACAATTTTTATTTTTTCTGATAAATGTAAAAGAAAGAGAACTTGTACAAAAGCAAGCAAGATCTAAATATAAAGCGTGTGTAAGACAAGCATCTAAATGGCTCAAAGCAAACGAATCAAGAGACTCAATGAAAACTTGACTTACCAAGTTTTTGCAAAAGAAAAATTTAAGGCTTGGAAACAGAATGTAAAAGAAATAGGGACAAGAGACACTCGTAATGAAAAGGCAGGCCTAAACAGGTTGTTCCTAAGCATCAAAACCCTAAGAAAACACTAAGCCAAGCAAAAATTAAGCAAGCGAACCAAGAATGACTTTAACAACACACGGACTCAACAGAGAGAAAACTAGAAAGATTTGACTTACTTGGACTGGACTGATAAGACAATAATAAAGTATCTAAACCAAGCAACCTTTCGAAATCAACCCTAAGGACTCAAACTTGAAGCCAAACCCTAATGGAAAGGATAAGACAAAGTGAAAGCGTGCTAAACATTGCAACAGACAGCAAACATTAAGAATGCAGGTCTGTATGACTGCAACAGCAACTAGTATAAAAGTATGCAGCTATGTCCAAAGGAGAATAGTGCATGAACTTTAAAAGGGGCTAGAAAGCAGCAAAGACACTTAAACAAGTACTCAAGTAGCCAAAAACAAACTAAAAGACTCAAGAGAGGTCAACAAAACTCAAGGGAGACATGGAATTCTTAGGGGTCAGTCAAGAAGGAAAAGCAATAGGCTGGAAGTGGAATCAAACCACTGGAAATCAAACCCTAACAAAAAATGGACACTACAGGAAAAATGCACTACTGTGCAGTGCAGCAACCAGCGCACACTAGGACATATGCGCTACTGTGTAGTGTAAAGAGAAGCGCTCATCAGGTGGTATGCACTATTGTTAGTAGGGAAGACCAGCACACATATCACAAAAGGACAGAGACAGGCTTTGCAACAGCCAAACTGAGATGAATCAAGCACCAAGGGACAGGTAACAAAGACCTACCAGACTTCTCAGAGAATCAAAAACTGAAAAAGGGACTGGAATAAACACTAAACTAGGTCTCCTAGAGCAGAGTAACTACCGGTTACTCCCCAGTGGAGTCGCCAATCTGTTGTTCAGTATTTTAACCTTATAGTGAAGAGATGGACACTACCAACTGGGTGGGGTTGACAGGCAAATACATTTATTATATTGCAACTAGTTCTTACAAATGACAAAGATCAGGATATCGAAAGACATACCTTTAACTGACGGCAGGTCCTAGCTTTCACTTGATCTCCCGATTGATCTCCTTCTTGACAAACTTGCAACACAAATGATACCTTCCTCAGCGTATCTTGACTATATATAAATATGATGAAATCAGAAAGTAATTTAACATCAAATATAATCAGATATTAAGCCAAATAGACTTACAATCTAATAGACATCTGATTTGGGACAAGAAGGGTATTTCGACCTTTTCATTGTCAAAGAAACATGAATCAGTACAATATACCTGATGTGTCGATATGTTTCTGCAACCGAGTCCTGGGATTCTACTCTTCACAATGACTTGGTACTTTCCTCCAGCGTAACAACCCTTAATGCATTCTTTCTAGGTCTTCTATCTAATCTCCTCTCATGGATCCTCCTTGTATTTATGGGACAAGGTAGGCAGTTGTAACCGAGAGGTGGTTGGATTGGGAGGTTGGGGAAGTTGCAGAACTAACTTCAACTAATCCTAATTCATCAAATTAATATATTTTTTATTTCATCTTAAGATGTGCGCGAGTTTCTCAAGACATAGTAGTGCACAGGACGCAACTTTTGAGTTTTGCAACAAGCGCCTACAGCTTTTCCAAGGTGTGCGCTAGTTTCCCTTGAGGAAAGTAGGGAATACTAGAAGGTGTGTGATGGTTTACTAGCCAAAGAGTAGCACACATGTCAAAAGATCAGGTAAAACAGGGAAAATCTCAGCTGAAGAGAGTAGGTTCAGTCCATACATCATCCAGGGTAATTTAGCTCTTCAATCCATGTTGTCCTTTTGTGTGATCAACAGCATAATGTGATCACAGGCGAAGAAGTGCATATTTGACCTATAACAATAGGGATGTCTCCTTTCAAATATTTATATGGTTATTATGCACTTATCTTTGTTGAAATTATCTTTGGTGATAGTAGAGCCCCAAAAGCTAAAGATTGGGTGGAAGAGAGCCAAGAAATTTTAAAGCTTTTGAAAGGCAATTTGCAGGTTGCTCAAAATCAGCAAAAACAATATGCAGATAGACATAGAGAAGAAAGGAACTTTCAGGTTAATTATTTAGTATATTTGAGTTTGCAACCATATAAACAAACATCTCTCAAAAATAATGGAGCAGAAAAGCTAAAACCAAGATACTATGGCCCATACAAGGTAGTTCAGAAGATTAGGGAGGTAGCATATGAATTAGAACTTCCGGAATGGAGTAAAATCCCTAATGTATTTCATGTTTCTTATCTCAAGAAAGCTCTTGGTCAGCAAATTGTCACTTCATAAATACTTCCTCCTTTGGATGATGAAGGTCAGCTCACACTTGTTCCGGAAAAGATTTTGAAGACAAGGGAAAGGAGATTGATAAGCAGGACTATCAAAGAATACTTAGTACAATCGAAGGATCCACCAAGTGAAGATTCCACATGGGAAGAGGAGAATATTTTGTAGCATCCAAATCTGAAATTGCTTGAGGACAAGCAATCTTGGGTGGGGAGGACTGTAATGTCCCCATTCGAATAATTGCATAGCAGGACAATTCCATCAATCCTACTAGTTCCCTAGGTTGGATGGATACATTTGGAATTTTAATAAGGGAGATAATAAATGATGTTCAGACATTAGAATGGAATAAATATTTAATAATGGATCTAATTAAATAAATACAAGAGAAAATTGAAGTGGCAACGGAGCATGGAGACACATGGAGATTATGGGTCCCACACAAGCAGAATTTTTGTGCCACATGGAATCCTCCTCTTGCAATTTTGAATCCATGGGAAGCCTAATGTTCTTGGATGAGTTAGAAGGTTAATACACTTGGCCATATGCATAATAGGTCGAATTTGGAATGAAATTTAACTTACATGGGAGAGGAAGAGTCAAATGGGAGCTTCTTGGACACTTGGGCTAGATTCCCTAACATCTACGACATCTATGAAACCAATGATGAATATGCTATGAAATTTATGACATATTGCAGACCTGAAGGCTGACATATGACCATTATGACATGTCAGTCCTAAATATAGTATCCAATAATGCGCTCATGTGATTTGGGGAAGCTCAATGGGTCCCTACTCAAATTGGGGGAAGATGGAAGGCTAGGGAAGGGAAGACACATGGCAAATCTTGAGCACACACCCTAATTCAAATTGGCTTGAGTTTGTGGATGGATTGGTAACCTTAGAAGGCTAAGGATGTTTATAAAATACAGGGATCAACCAAGAGAATGGATTTTGATCATTTGAGAAATTTGCATTTGTGAAGAGAGAGAGAGCTAGTGGATGACCAGTTTCTTTCCTTAGCCAATTTCGAGGGTGAAAGATTCCCATGCAAGTTGGTGTTTGGAGAGGCCATTCAAGTCTTTCAAGTAGCTTTAATGGAATTTGTATTTTCAGGTGTAAGCTACAAGGAATCTCATTTTTTCTTCTAGTGCATCACATTCTCTCAACCATTTCCAGTTTTTATGGCATATTCTTGCTCATGGAGGGATTGCGCTTTTGGTGAGCTATTGTACTCTTTGGGAGAGATTATCATGATCCATTTCTGATTGTAATAAGCTTAATATACTCTTTTCTTCATCTTCAAAAATTATTAGGTCGAAATACCAAGTGGTTGCATGTACAAGTGATTATTAATGAGCAAACAATGACCATTTCCCCACTATATTGATGTATGCCATTGTAATGATGATGATTTCGAATGAAAGAATTTTTCTCTGATATATTTATGATTAATGGACTTCCATTGATGAGTATTACAAGTTTCATATCCAGAACTTAAGCATTTGAAGTCATCTTACTCAATTTATTTGCATTTGGAGAAGATTTGGTGCCATTTCCCCAAGGGTCGAACTAGTGATTTTGTAGCTGTTTGGAAGAGGGTTGTAACAGCAATAATAAATAGAATAATGATTCACATGAGACCTTAATTATTTCCCTTAAACATCCTATGCCTTTGTTCATAAATTCGAGTGGTTTGGGGAGCATTTGGAAATCCATTTTCAGCATTTACCCTGGGGGAATTGGAACCCCAATTTGCTAATGAAAACTCCCACCTTGGCCAAAATATTTAAAAAGTTTGTAGAAGTCTTTGGAGGGTCATAAATAATCCCTGAACATCATATTCAAGTCTTAATATCATTCATATACTTTCTCATAGTATTTGGGAGCATTTGTGTCAATTTGGAGACCTAGACATGAAAACTCAAAGGTCGAAATAGGAAAAAAAGTGAAAAATTGGTCATTTTAATAAAATTTATTAAAAGGGACATTAAATCTCTTCTCTTGAATATTCAATATGGTTTTTTTTCAAAGTGTTCATGTTCTCATATGTGCACTAATTCATCTTGCAACAAAAGGATGATCTAACCTAAGAAAGGAACCTTGTGATGACTTATTATAAAAGAGTGTATGCTACCCCATGTGATTCCCATTAATCATATACCTTCTTAATCCCATGTCCCTATCATGTTGTAACATCTAAATCTCTCAATTTTAGTGTAAAACTCTACAAATCCATTCTCCACCTCTCAAGGATGGCTTTGTCCTAATATATCCTATTAAATGGTGGAATTTGCATGCTTTTCATTAAGTCACTCATCACTATAGTACTTGGTAATTGAAGGTGTATAATTAATTTCCCACCTAGTGCCAAGAATATGTCATATGTTGTTGAATAGATATTTGTTGTTGTCCCATAGTCAGGACACTTACTCTCCAAAATAATTTTCCTCACAAGTTCAATCGAGGAGTTCCACCCCTCTTAAAAATCTTTACCAACACATATCTGATCACCAACAATTTTGTCTGGCAGGACAAGTCTTAACTACTTAATACAAAAAATTAAAATTAAAATTAAAATTCAACTTCTCACCTTTAACACTACCAGATGGTCACTATGTTAAAGGAATCTTCAGTAACATGTAATAATAAACTATTTTAATTTACAAGAAAATAAATACATGAAGATATTTACTTGGGTGTAGACGTTTCCTGTAATATACTCATAAGAGTTACTTTCATAAATGACTATGCCTCTTAGAGGCCAGTCAACTCTAGGAACCAAGTGACCCTATTAGAGGGTTAGTACAAACCAGAGAGAGAGATGACTGGGCTATAGTACAGTCAATCAAATAAATTCAATGACAGTCAAAAGGCTCAATACAATCACAATAAAGATCATCCCTTAATAAGTCTTAGCATCACAAATAAAGCTCAACAAATATATATAACCACATATCAAGAACTACACACAATATCTAAGCATATAAAACAAAGGTCAGTAAAAAAAACAAAATAACTTAAAAACTCAGTCCAATCTGCACATACAAGATTTTGGCCCTCATATATGAGCTGACAGCCAACAGACTGAGGCCAAAGAGACTCACGGCCTCCAGTAAGGTACAAGGACCAACCAAAGGGTACAAATACCAACCAGTAAGGTACAAGTCAAAAAGAAAATAGTGGGTATAAAGACTCATAACCCTTAGGACTAAGGGGGTGTACTACCTCAAATGTGGACAAACTACCATAGTTATACCCATAAGACCAAAAACATAAAAGGTAGTACAAATCAAAAGATAACTCAAGATGAGTAAAAGACCCAAAAGGTAAGAGGCAATGTACCACAAAAAAATTATCAACAAAATGAAAGGACAAGGTACCACAAGACCAATAAACAACGGGGTGTAAGGACCAAAAGTAAATCAACCATTGTGGGGAAGGTACAAATAAGGTCAAATATATATTGCAATAACTCCTTGTAACTACCTGTTATTTGACATGCCAAAGAGATGGAAGGTCAAATGATGTCAAATATATGCACTAGCTCCTTGTAACTACCTCTTATATGCAATAGCTCCTTTTAACTACCTCTTGTAACTCAAATAGGACCTCTAAAAGGTATGATAGCAAGCAATCTTCCTAACTAAGGTCTGGAGGGTGGTACGAAGTGGGTATAAAGACTCATAACCATTTGGACTAAGGGGGTGTACCTCCAATGTGGATAAACTACCATAGTACCCATAAGACCAAAAACATATAAGGTGGTACAAATCAAAAGATAACTCAAGATGAGTAAAAGACCCAAAAGGTAAAAGGAAAGGTACCACAAAAATATTATCAAAAAAATGAAAGGACCAAAAGTCAATCAACCAAGGTGGGGTACAACCAATCATCTCTCTCTCAAATGTACCAGTGTTCCATATAACCTGAAATTCCATCATCATTGTAAAAGGAAAATTCCACATAGATGATGTGATCATGTGGTCCTCTAGACTACTCCTAAGGTCAAGCGTTAGTGGCTCCATCAAGGTTTTTCCAGTCCCTTTAGAATACCATCTAACTCAACCATCTCGAAGACCTAGGAGAAGAGGACATCACACATCATCATATAATTGGTAACTGACCATGTAAGAACTCAAAAACCCTAAAGCAACCGAGTGTGCAAAAGGGGATCTAGGAAAAGACAAGGCTCGTGGGACAAAAAAGCAAGCTCAAAAAACTGTACTGGGACCGGTGTCACAGTAAGCGAGCTGAAACAAAAGTGGCCAGAATGCCAACAAGCAACACTAAAAAGAAAAAGACCCTCTAAAAAGGTGAAATAGAAAGCAAACTTCCTAACTAGGAGCTGGATACCTCGACAAATCGTATCCTTCGCAAGGTGATGAAATCCAAGTCGAACAATACGAAATGAGAGACCAAAGTGGAAGGATATCCCTCTACCGAAAGGGATCGTGGGTAAAAGAGACCTAGAAGAAGAGTCACTAGGCTACCTCGTTCATGACATGTCGGGGAAGGTTAACTGGCACTTCTGTCTTTGATCCCAAGTATCACCTATATGGTAAAATACAAGTAAGAAAATGAATATATGTCCTTAGGCGCTAAGTGGAGTGTGTCATTCCACAAATTCCATCCGGAATAAGTCCTCGTGGCTTACCCCCGAAAAAATGGGAGGCCCCCCCACAAATTGGTCGTTGACCGTGTCAATAAGTACAAGAGGATTTTATTACCCTAGAGGAAAACAACTATGTCTCGGATGAAAATGACAAGGGGGAATTATTTGGATTCCTATCCTCGGTGTCCTACCTAACTACCAAATTCTTTTTATCCTCAAGCGAGGTTAAGGTGTGTTGAGTTAGGAGATGAATTTTAATGGTTGTTGTATTACTCAGTCGGGTAATGGAAGTGCAACTCATGTTTTGATGACTAACTCAAACCATGCAAATGAGTATGAATCAAAATAAGCCTTTCCTTTCAATGAATACTAGCTAAGGTAAGGAGAGAGTTCTTCAATCAATGCAAGCACGAACTTTTTCAATAAGATGAAAAAACCACTCAAAAATTTTCTTTTTTGAATATGCCAAACTAATGTTACTTCTTTCAAGATGGATCTGATCTACTATTGATTCTACTTCTAATGAGTATAACTATGTGACAAATAAGAAACGAATATATGCTTCCAAATACAAAATATGACTTTGATCTTTTCAACAAAAAGGGAAAGAGTGTCTCAAAAAGGTCTTCCAATATCAATTTTGATGAAATAGATAGAAAGATGCTACTTCGAAACAATATACTCTCTCAATAATGTAATCAAGGATTTCAAATATACATGCTCATAAGACCTTGACTATTCAAAAATGAACAAACCTTTTTCAAACTATGGTAAGGAGGCAAATAAGCTAGTTATGATGTCACAAGACTCATAAAATCCAAGTTCAAACAGTGAATGAAACAAACCAAACACACTTACAACTTTGCTAAGGGATGTCAAGATGATTGTACAGACAATATACATAAAATGATGAGTATGTAGGTTCTAGTGAAGCAATGACCTAGTTCTCAAATGGTTCAAGGTGCTTGGAGGCTTGGATTTCATATTCATATATTTGATGGAAAACTTCAAACTACGTGGTTGATTGATGCAATAATATAGTATGAGATTTTCACAATTTTATTTATTTTTAAATTTTTTCTTAACATGCCCAGGTTTGGACAACTGCTGATTGTGAAAGCCAAAACATGCACATGGACCCTTTAATGAACATAAATACACTTGGTTTTTAGGGATGATGCCACCGAAAATGTTCCACAACTGAAATTATTGATGTCCTTGAAGGTGAAATTACACACAGAACTTCCCAAAAGTGCTTAGAATTGATCATTAGGCTATTTTATTGTTGTCCACAAACTTTTGGTCACTGGATGATGGACAAAATTCCATAGGTTTTCCCATAATTTCCTAAAAACGGGTTTTGAGACTGCTTCTTTCTACCTAGCTTCCATACATAGGTGCATTTCAGACCTCAGACCAGCATTGAGGAAGACATTGTCTGTTCTAGTGCATGTGTTTTCAATTGTTAAGATACAATATATTGGCACACCTAACTCATATAATCCATCACATGTGTAGACCTAAAGTCCAAGGGTGATAGTGTTAAAAAATTGCTTTTTGGTGAGATGTAAACCCCTAGAGTTTCTATATTGAACATTAATAGTAGTAAAATGATGTAGTTTCACTAGAGTAAGTATTATTCCATAGTAGAACATGAAAATTAGTAGTTACAAAGGGGTTGGCATCAACTCAATACCAATAACTTTTTTCATATCCAAACTGCATAGTATTCCTATAGAAGAAAGATCAAGGATGGAAAGATAAAACATTCACTCAGTGTGGAAGATCACATTCAAGTTTTAATGCAAGCCATAAACATGAATTCCCCAATAACTCCTCCTCATTTTACATATGACACATGGTCTCATCTACAAAGTGAGAGTGCATTCACCAAATTTTGGAATATGTCATGCGTCAAAATCTAGTTTATCAACACACGTGCTTGCTCCAGTATGAATGGAAATCCAATCCAATTTAGTGTAGCTTATTCAAACCCTTTCAATTTTTCCTCAGCCATGTATTTGTTACCTTGTGCCCAATGGAACTCGAGTACAACATTCATTGATTCTTAGGTCCAATCCAAGGTTTTCAAGGCCCAACACAACATATTTTCATGAAGATTTATGCACTAGTTTCATATTTTTTATCTTCTATCATAAATAAAGAGGAAAATGAGGACACTTTTGAACGAAATCATGAGGATTTGATATGAATAGTGAGGTCACATTCCCTAAGGATGACACAACCACATCAACTACCAATTATTATATGAACACTCTACTTGATTCCAACATTGGTTTTTGAGCAATTACTTGATGTCTTAGAATATAGTTAGTAGTTACACCTTTATAGCCTTCAAATCGCATGCATCAGCATGATTTAAATATTTCATCTCAACCACTGGGTTGTGTGCATGATTGTGTGGAACCATTGTAATATTATATAAGGCCATCAACCAAGATGAATAAAGTAAGCCACATTGTTCTGATTTTTCATTTCTCTATTATTTTATTTTCTTGTCTACAGTTTTCTACATTCTTTAATGGTTTCTTGAGATGAGGTTAATTAAGCCTCATCATATTGACATCCTTTTATCTTAATATAATTCCTTAATCCACCTTTTTGTTTTCTCAAATCCTCATTTAGGAGTTTTTTCAAATACTTGGAACACAGTTTCAATTTTATTTAAACAATTAGGTTCTCTACACATGATAGACCTAGTTTCAATTTCATGTTTATTGTCTCCAAGTTTGTTGGCTTCTTAGAGAAAACATCCTAACTCATTGTACTAAATAAATAGTGTAGATGAGTCTACCAACAAAAATATTATTTGCATCATCAAGAAGACTATAGCTAAAACTTATTATGTGCCACTATTGGACCCAATTCAGTGTTCATGATTTTTTTACAATGTCTTGTTTGGAAGAATATAGGAGCAGATCGTAACATGCCTCCACCTAGTCTTTCAAATAACTCTGTTATTTTTTTTGCATACACAATACTACTGGTTTTTTTGTCTGAGGGTTTTGGTATGTATGATGCATTTGAATTAATGAAGGGGCCAAGATAGAAAGTATACAATGGAATGGAATTTCTTCTACCGGGGGGGGAAGCAAAGTTTTCCTGTAGGATTATTTCTAAAAGCATATTCACATTGTATTGAATTTTCTAGATTGGGTGGGGATTTCACTCATATTCCTAAAACTCATCCTATTGGTATTGAATATTTTGAGGAAATACAATGGGATGAAGGTGAATTGGATATTGAGGAGAGAAGTGTTACACATTCTACAAGGCAAAAACCTTATTGTTGTTTAGGTTCTGCTGCAACTTCTTTGAGCAATACCATGATTTACTATGACAATCAAGGTTGTATCAAAATATCTGAGAATCAGGAATTTCATGATCTATCCAATCATATTCATATCAATTACTAATTCATTACAAATAAGGTCCATAAGGGATCATTGGTTCTTCAATGCATTCCTACAAACTAGTTATTTTTTTTTTAGTTTTTTTATGTTTGTAACATAGGAAGAGCCATATTATATGATGAAGTGGCACTGAAATACCCTTTCTATGACAAGGAATTATATGCCCTAGTGTAGACAATGAAAAATTAGATGCACTATTTACTAGTTAAGGAGACCATTACCCATTTTTCCACCAACCGAGTCTTGAATAACTGCAAAATGAGAGTAAATTATAGAAAGTAAGGGATTGATGTGATGTCTACAATTATAATTTTATATGGCGATTATATATAAGAATGTCAGTACCAACAAATTGGTTGATTTCTTATCAAGACCAGTAACACCAAAGGTAATAACCTTGAGAAGATCCACTTACCCATGAGGCATACAAAGAGGAATATGTTGAAGACAAAGACTTCAAAGGGGTGTATCAACAACTACAAGGTCATCACAAAGTGGAAGATGGAGACAATGGAGATTATCACCATCTCCAACATGAGTTACTCTTTATGGTGGGGAAGATGTGTGTTACATAACATGAGACTCTGAAATTCTCAATACAACAAAACATGAGACATTGTTCAAACATTCAACAGAAAGTGAGTGTTTGTTTGAGTTTTAGATCACAATGAGCATGTGAAGAGTGAGAAGGTGGATATATCCTCAATGTACAATATTATAATTTTTGGCATCCCAAACATTATGACTATGTGTGGGTGTTCATAAAAATCCCTTGGGGAGGAATGGCATTGCATTAATGACCAGTTTCTCTATATGTAGATACTATGGTAGTTATGATGTAGATACTTATTTATCCTTGGAATCGGGTTCTAAATAATCATAGTTGTGTTCCTACATATTAATGTTAATATCCCTTTCATGCATGTATGCATTAGCATTAAAGGTGTTTCCCCATTATGCAGGGGTACCCTAATTTCCCCCTTGTAGGAGTGTTGGGTTATTCAGAACCCTAGAAATAATTTGTTAGACTTGAGGAAGAAAAGGATTTTTCAGCACAATAGTATAATAATTCATGGCTTGATGTGCCATCAAGCATTGTGCTTCCTCCATTTTGGGGCATTGGTGAGTGAGATGATCTTCTTGGCATGACTTGCATGGGAATTTCACTTTATTTTTCTCTTTTTTGTACCCACCAACATTGTTATTGTTGTTTGAATTATTTCTAAATAATTTATTTTTGTTTTTACCTTTATATTTTCCTCCATCCTACTAGTTCCCTTTCTAATCAAACTACTGAACATAGATGAATTTGGAGGTTTGGTGTAGCACTAGTGGAATTTTCATTACTTTGAACAATAGTTGTCGTATTAGTGTGTAAGAACATTTTTCCCAATTAACTAGATATATGTCTTACTGCATCATTCTCTGTAGAACCAATCATGCCATTGGCATGTGGTCTTAGCTCTGGCTTTGTTTGGTCCATTTCATATCTCACCACATTTGGAAAAATGTCATATAGAATCCTAAACTTACAATAAACTAGTTCTAACTATTGGGCTCTAACAACAATTTTTTCTTCCATCTTGACCTAGGAAAGGGAGCCATCCTTGGCTATACAGGGGAACAAAAAATTAAAAAAACATCCTACCAAGAAAACATCAAGTATATGAGCTTTAATCATATGTATCCTCCTTCTCCATTCATTTATGTGATTAGATATATGGGTGGTAGCTTCTTTTCTAAATGATGTCATCATATCTATCCCAATTATATACTAGATTGGTAACTGAAAGTGTGTGAGAAATGTCATAGCCAAACATTTGAAATCACTATAAGCAAATATTTGGAGCTCACTATAAGAAATGTCATGATGCCCTTTTGATTTTTTCACTATCTTGAGTTGATAAGCAGAGGTGACAGGTTGAGAAGCTGATGAGTAGAAAAGACTAAGTTGCCCTAAATTGGTCTACAGTTGTATCTACTCAAGGCTCCAAATGATGACCTTTCAAGGTTTTTTCACTGCTTTTTCAACCTTTTTGGCACAATTTCTACTTTAGAAAACAATATCAAATCTGTATATTATTGTTTTGGAGTCTGAACTGAACTCAGTGTTTCCCAGGGCTGGATGTTAGGGTTGTCTTCATGCCCATAATTGTTGTTTCTTATCCAAAATTCATGGTCTTAGGGATTCTCTTTGTTATTTATGGCCAAAACTTGGAGGATGATACCTCTAGAATTTCGATACCCCAGATCGTCCCCTAGTTGTTGCTTCTCATCATTACTATTATTTACTGGTATCGCAAGGTATAGAATTGAGGCTTATGGCTGGAATTATGGCGTTTTAGGGCCTCATGAGATGTAGCTGCAATTATTTACTGATGTAGGAGCATGAGATTTTCCTCCTTATGGCGTTTTAGGGCCTCCTAAAAAACAAGTGATGGGGCAAGTTTTAGCTAGTTGGGAGCCCAAGAGGAATTTCGGGAGGTTCAAGTGTGTAAACTTGCCTTGGGCATATTTTCTTACATTTTCACAAGATTGGCATCCAACCAAACTCTATAGCACATAAAATGGTAAATAAAATTGGATTCTTACCAATTTGGGAGGCATTGGAGCTTCTATGGATTCTCGACCTTCTCGACGACCTCCTTGACCTTGTTTGTGACCTCCTCAACCTCCTCGACCTCCTCAACCACCTTGACCTCCTCGACCTCCTCAACCACATTCACATCCTCAACCTCCTCAACCTCCTATGCGGCCTCTGCAACCTCCTCGAGCTCCTTTGCGACCTCTGTGGTAACCTCTGCGACCTCCTCGCCCTCTTCTGCGAACTATGAGAAAGCTGTGAGCTATGGCTAGATGGATTAAGGAAGGTGAAAATGTGCTTTGCCAGTGGGAGGGAGATTTCACTCTAATGGTTCGCGCAGATCTAATGGTTCAAGCTCGAGAGGGAGCAGAGTTCGGGAATGAGTGGTGGCCGGGAGCAGGTAAATTAGTTTTTGTTTTGTTTTTTTTTAAGTTTTTTAATGTTATGAAGTTTTTTATATTTTTTATATATTTAATATTAATATATATATATAATATATAATATATATATATATATTAATATTATATATATAACAAAATATAAAAAAACTACAAAACTTTATAAAAAAAACTATAAACTATATATATAATATAAAACAAAATATATATATTAATAATATATATATAACAAAATATTAAAAAAACTACAAAACTTTAAAAAACTACAAAACTAAAACTAAAACTAAAATATATATATATATATATGAGCCGTCTAAAAGTGCGACGATTTCACCCGTCCGGCCAAAACTTGATTGAAATCTGGCGATATGAAATCTAAAAATCTGGTAATTTGTGTTGATTAAATCGTTTTTCTGAACATCTAGATGAATTCAGCAGCCTGGAAAACCCCAAGGCATCCAAATTATGTAGGATTAATACTGTTATTTGAGATTCTAAAAATTCTATCCTGGATTCTGGCAAATTCGTGTCTGAAAATATGATTTTCTCCGAGCGAAATCGTAGCAGTTTTAGACAACTCGCATATATATATACACCTTGTCATGAATGAATAAGATCTTATCTATGGAGCTAAAATCGATGGTCTATATCTCATCTATGGGGGTCTTTGTCATAGTGTAAAACATTGTGGCCAGGGGAGAATAAAAAGAGTGTTCCACTATCCCATCATTTGGGAAAATATATCATAGATCATGTCCATGGGGGCTCTAAGTCAACATAAAAAAACAAAACAACATGGTCATTATGAGTTTACGTCATCATCTTCATTGTCATCATCTCCATCTTCAGCATCATCATCATCTACATCATCATCATCATCATCAACGTTATCTTCATCATCGGCATCATCTTCATCAACATCATCTTCATCTTCATCATCACCATCTTCATCATCAAGAATCACTACTACACATATTTCCACTACATGAGAGGCCATGAACATGGGAGTGAGTAGGAGGTGCTAGCTCCCACATATGATGACGAGTTTCACTATTTATAAGAATAGTAGGGCATATGAGTTTGCTCAAAATAAGGTAAACTAAATGAAGATGAAGATGACGATGAATCCGACGACCTCCCCATACCACCGATGGCAAGAGGCATCGGACATCAGACTTCTGACTTCAAAATAATCCGACGAGCTTGATTCCTTGTTTGGCCCTATGATGCCAATTACCTAATGTGGAATTATTGTTCTTGTTGTTATTTGATTCATTATTTTTTTGTTGTGTAATGCCATATGTTTTCCAAATTCGGGGACTAGTTTCAACACTATTCACTGATATGAGACAAATTGTATGTGCGCACAATTAAGTAGATCTAATGATCAAATTCCCATATCCTAAAAGCTCCACACCATTTTGGTATAAGAGCAAATTGGTTGCAACCAATCCAAGAAGTGTTGCGTTGTTTCTCTCTGCAGGTTAAAAGCACATAAGCCCATAAGAAAGATTGTGCAAGCAAATCACATGATTTATTCAAAATCACATTGGCTCTCCTTGGCTCTATGATGATGATGATGATGATGATGATGATGATGATGATGAAGTTGACGATGATGGTGACGATGACGATGATGATCTTGACAATGTTGATGATGATGAAGATGTCAATGTAATCATCTTGGTATTGTCTTGCCAATGATGTTTCCATAATAAGTGAGATCTAAGTTTGATTCCCTCCCTCAAGAAAAAATAAAAGCATCTATAGTTAAAATATGGGAATAAGATGGAAATGGAACAAAATTCTTTTACCTATGCATATGCTTTTACTCATTTAAATTTTGCATAACTTAATATTTTACATAGGAACAAAATGGTTAATGGGATACCATATATTAAACTAGAAATTATATTATATGAAGAGTGTCTTGTGAGAAGGGAACATATGTGACAATTCCTAATGGAAAAACATGGATAACAATAGGAGGAGATAAAAAGGAGTGGTGAGAAAGAAGTCAAAATCCTAACATTTGCAACAAGAAGGGGAAGAAGGCAAGTCTACAATTCCTAAAATATATTACTAGAATTGTAACGAGGATGGAGAAAGTGGTAAACTTAGTGAGATTTTTCCTCATGAGAAAAATCATAAATTCTTCTTCAATGAAAACAATATCACTTGGAGTTTGCTCAAATTGTCAAAAGTTAAGAATGCCATTCACTACAAATGGGACCCATTCTCTTTGGCCAACAACATGGAAAGGGATGCCAAATGCACTTCTAATTTTAATTTGGAGGATCATACATGTACAATTGACTTTATGGATTGGTTTGATGTGAAACTGCAAATAATTATGCCGAAGGTGTTCCACCACAGAGAAGCGTGACCTTCCACCTCGGAAAGATTCCTCGTCTATGGATCTAATGGAATCCTGCCGCATGTTTTGCTACTTTCGTGCAGGCCGACCAGATCACGTCGACCATGTCATTACTTTTCCCCTTTCACGCAAATCCGCATTCGTGTCACAACGATTTGCAAAATTCACTCCGATTAAAAATCCTCGTCTATAAATCCAATGGAATCCTGCCGTGTGTTTTTCTACTTTCGTGCACGCCGACCAGATCACAGTGATCTTATTTGCATTATTTGCATTACTTTGCCACTTTCACGCAAACCCCCATCCATGTTGCACCGATTTGTAGGCTTCACGCTGACTAAAACTAAGTGTTCATTAATACGACGACACATTTAAGAGTCAACCAATATTCAAATGCTCGACCAACTCCACTATCGACCATATTTTTCAACTAAAGTGACCCGACCATTTTGATTCCCGACCATATCTTACAAATATTATCGAAAACAAAATTACAAATTCATATCAATTGTTTCATATGTTCATCATGTTTACACCGTAAGAACTTCACAGCGACCAATTTTTAAAATCTTGACCAACTCAACTATTGACCATATTCTTTTTTAACTAAAATCACACGACAATTTTGACTCCCGACCATATGTTACAAATATTATTGAAAACAAAATTACACAGTTAACAGCCCAACAATTTTAACAAGCTGAACCAACTAAGGTAAGCCAACCATTTTGACTTCCGACCCATGCCCATCAATTGCACCACATAGTTAAAAGTCAGCCAGTTTTTAAACAGTCCACCAATTTTAACAGGCCCGACCAACTAAGGTAAGTCGACCATTTTGACTTCCGACCATATTCTTTTTTAACTAAAATCAGGCGACAATTTTCACTCCCGACCATATCTTACAAATATGATTGAAAACAAAATTACACAGTTGATAGCCCAACAATTTTAACAGGCTCAACCAACTAAGGTAAGCTGACCATTTTGACTTCCGACCCGTGTCCATCAATTGCACCACACAGTTAAAAGTCGACCAATTTTTAAACAGTCCACCAATTTTAACAGGCTCGACCAACTAAGGTAAGTCGACCATTTTGACTTCCAACACAGTTAAAAGTCGACCAATTTCATGACACAGTTAACAGTCGACCAATTCTTAAAGGTCCGACCAACTCGACTATCGACTATATTTTTTAAGAAACTAAAGTTACCCGATATAGTTAAGAGTTGACCAATTTTTAAAGGCTTTACCAACTCGACTATCGACCATATTTTTGTGTTCATTAATTTTACGAAACATTTAAGAGTCGACCAATCTTTAAATGCTCGACCAACTCCACTATCGACCATATTTTTCTTCAACTAAAGTGACCCGACCATATCTTACAAATATTATCGAAAACAAAATTACAAATTCATATCAATTGTTTCATATGTCGATCATGTTTACACCGTAAGAACTTCACGGCGACCAATTTTTAAGAGCTTGACCAACTCGACTATTGACCATATTTTTTTTTAACTAAAATCATGCGACAATTTTGACCCCTGACCATATGTTTCAAATATTATTGAAAACAAAATTACACAGTTAACAGCCCAGCAATTTTAACAGGTTGAACCAACTAAGGTAAGCCGACCATTTTGACTTCCAACCCGTGTCCATCAATTGCACCACACAGTTAAAAGTCGACCAGTTTTTAAATAGTCCACCAATTTTAACAGGCCCGACCAACTAAGGTAAGTCGACCATTTTGACTTCCGACCATATTCTTTTTTAACTAAAATCAGGTGACAATTTTCACTCCTGACCATATCTTACAAATATTATTGAAAACAAAATTACACAGTTAACAGCCTAGCAATTTTAATAGGCTCAACCAACTAAGGTAAGCCGACCATTTTGACTTTCGACCCGTGTCCATCAATTGCACCACACAGCTAAAAGTTGACCAATTTTTAAACATTCCACCAATTTTAACAGGCTCGACCAACTAAGGTAAGTCGACCATTTTGACTTCCGACACAGTTAAAAGTCGACCAATTTCACGACACAGTTAATAGTTGACCAATTCTTAAAGGTCCGACCAACTTGACTATCGACCATATTTTTTAAGAAACTAAAGTTACCCGATATAGTTAAGAGTCGACCAATTTTTAAAGGATCAACCAACTCGACTATCGACCATATTTTTTTATAACAAAAGAGACACCATCATTTTGACTTCCGACCACGCTAGCGTTTGGGTTGATACAGTCTAAACAGGCGGTCCAACTCTGCATGGAAAAATCTTGTGAGATCTATACTTTTGATCAAAAATTTGAGCATTCATTGACGGATTGGACATTGAACCATCTTGTATAAGGTTACCCACGTGAACATTGATTTCTCTGCATTTAATTCATCATGAACTTATGAAATTTGCTTCAGTAGTACAGATCTCTAGTTATGGACGTATATTTCGATTTAACTGATTAGACCTGCTGGATATTCGATGTTGTGGAGATACATGAACAAATTTCAATGCAACAACGGTTAAATGTGCTCAGACACCAATGTGCCGCCTTGACTCTTGATCGTTTATAAAATTCAATGGTAAAGCCTCTCTCATTATTTTGTTCTTGGATACTGTTATTGTGACATAAGCTCAGTTTTTTTCTCAGCATTCGAATTTCCTCCAATTTGTTTGTCTTTTACAGACCGGCAACCCTGTTAAGGATCCAAATATTCTTGTTTTCTATTCAAAAAACAGGTTCTCCTCTCAAACCAAAACTCATTTCCCCTGGTATAATTATGTTGTTCTAAATCCTGTTTCTGCTTAATGTATTCAAATAAGATTCTGCTGTCTTTTTTTATATTTTTTATTGAAAACTAGAGTATGTTTATGTCAATTATTTACTGATTTCAGATGAAAGGTCACTTGACTAGTATATATTCATTTTTTTTGTCTCCTAGAAAAATTGCCATTTCAAAAAAGTAATAACAAGGTAAATTGACCCAGAATTACTACACTCTGTTTCTACTGTCTTTTTTTAGTTTTTCTATTCAAAAAACAGGTTCTCCTCTCAAACCAAAACTCATTTCCCCTGCTATAATTATCCTATTCTAAATCTTGTTTCTGCTATAATTATGCTGTTGTAAATAAGATTCTGCTATCTTTTTTTATTATTTCCCTTTCAAAAAAGTAATGCCAGAGTAAATTAACCCAGAATTACTACACTCTGTTTCTGTTGTCTTTTTTTTTGTTTTTCTATTCAAAAAACAGGTTCTCCTCTCAAACCAAAAATAATTCCCCAACTATAATTATGCTGGTGTAAATCATGTTTCTGCTTAATGTATTCAAATAAGATTCTGATGTCTTTTTTTATCTTTTTTATTGAAAAATTAATGCTTAATTTAGTCATTTGGTATCTTCAAAGTTATCAGAGTAAATTAACCCAGAATTACTACACTTTGTTTCTACTGTCTTTTTTTAGTTTTTTGTTTCAAATTAGAATTGTTGTCGCTGTTCCTATTCCATATTTAAAAACAAGGTTCTCTTAGCAAATTTACCTAATATTATGCTGCCTTTCTTGATTTTTTTTTCTTCACAACCAGAAGTCGTTTTCCCTCTCTTTGTCTCCTAGAAAAGTTCCCTTGCACAAAAAAAAACTTTATACTAGGCATTTGGTACTCTCTTGTTCTCACTGTTTCTGTTTATACTAGCCAATTTATGTAAAATTATCCTTTTTTTTCTCGTTGTTTTTGTTGGAAACTAGAGGTTGTTTCTGCCAAGGGATTGTCATTTATTTACTCCTATTTACTCCTATTTATTTACTGGTTTCAAACATCTTGTATCTTTATACTTAATATCAATATGGCACATTTTTCTTTAGCTTATTTTTGTAGTCCAACTATTCACAGTACCACGCTATGGACACTCTATTGACTGAAAACGTTGTCTCACTTTTGATGAATGGTATTGTTGACCTATGCCCACTTGTACAAGTTGTTTCTATTGATCAACTAAGCTCTCTTAACTCAACAATTTCCCTCTTTCGAATCTCTATCTCTGATGGAATTCATAAGCACGACACACGGCTTCCAAGTAGGTATATTAGCGTTGTGGAAAACCACCAGCTCCAAAAAGGGTCAATCATCAAAGTTAGCAAGTGTGCATGCAACATTGTACATGATACAACGTACAATTTGCTTTCCATATCTTCCTTTTCACTTATTTTAGTTTTCACTCCTAATAATTATAACATACTTTACTTATACTTACTTACGTTCATTCTTCTTTCCAGAACTATCACATTGGACACCTTCGAAATTGTCACCTTAGAAACAACAATTATTGGTGACCCATCCCCTTTCAACCTCACACCTACCTTTACAGCCCACAACAGTTCATCTATTTTAGAAAACAACACCCTTAACTCCGAAAACCCTTCACTTGCAATACCTTCTCCAACGCCAAACCTTCTTGCACCTACTCTTCAATTCACATTGCTCAACCCTTCCAATAGAACATGGACCATTCAAGGACGAGTTACTGCAAAGACAAGTATCAACACCTACACCAACCAAAAAGGTCCTGGTCAACTCTTTGGGTTTGACCTTGTTAGTGCTACTAGAGATGAGATTCATATCTATGTGTTCAATGAACTAGCTACCTCATTATATGACCAAATACAAGTTGGCATAGTCTACATAGTCTCAAATGGCACAATCAAACCAATTAATCCAAAATACAACCATTTGGAAAGTGCTTTTGAGATTTTCCTTAACTCCTCTTCAACAATTGAACGATGCTTGGAAGAGTGCCCACTTATTCCTTTTCATTGCTTCAACTTTAAATCTATCCATGAAATTAAAACTATGCCGATCAATTCCATGGTTGACCTTGTCGGAATTGTCATTTTTGTTTCCCCTTCATCAACTATCTGCAAAAGGGATGGCTTTGAAGTCATTCTCCAAACAATTGGGTTGAGGGACATGTCTGGGTATAGCATAGATATTACACTTTGGGGGGAGCATTGCACAATTGAGGGTGCCCACCTTGGAAACCTTCGAGGTTCATCTACACCCTTTATCCTTGCAATAAAAGGTGGGCGTGTTACAGAATTTAATGGAAAAACCATTGGAACCATCTCAAACACCAACCTCATTATAAACCCAGATATTGAGGAAGTTGAAGCCCTCCAAGAATGGTTTGCTAACAATGGATTCCGTTCTGCCTCCCCATCTTTGAGCAAAAAATCCAACTCGTCTTCTTCTACCTCTTGTAAACGCATTTCCATCTCTGTGCTACAATCTCTACAACCCTCTGAGAAGGCAACTTGGAATTCAATTATTGCTACAATCACCCATATTAACATCAATGACTTTCATTTCCTTGCATGCCCTCTATTTGTCGATAGAATACAATGCATGAAAAAAATTTCCCACAAAGTTGGCAATGTTTGGCATTGTACAAAATGTGATGGGGATTTTACAGAGTGTGCTTACCGATACATACTCAAACTTGACATCACGGATGCTACTGGAAAACTATACGGTATCACAGCTTTTGATGATGTTGTGCAAGAACTAATGGGGGTCTCTGCAAAATATTTTTGTCTCCTATCAAATGATCCAACGTCTCTCTTGGAAATTCTTCAACATGTTTGTGCTTGCCAGTACCTTCTAACATTATCAGTAAAGACAGAGACTTTTAATTCACATGCTCGGTTGAAGGTGCTTCTTGTTATGTCAGAAGAGGTTTCTCCATCATTGTCCCGTGTCAATACTCCTACGGAAAGTGAACACATTCTACTTACTAAACATCCAATTGCTCGCAAGCTTTGAACTCCTACTCTTCATTTCTACCTTTTGTACTTACTAGCTTGTACTTAGCAAATTCACATTTATGTGTACACACTTTTACATAGGCGCTACTTGAAACCATCAATGAACAATCTTGAATATTATATTATTTAGTTTTGTTGTACCATTGTGTTCAATCACATATTCTTTTTCAACCTATGCTGCAATTTTCAAATTTGTACTTATAATTTAGATTGCTTTGTCAAATATATACTTTTTTTCTTTATAAACATTGTTCAAGAGTGTCTTCACAATGCATATTTCTTACAATATACCTTTTTTAGTCTTTGAATTATTACATATATATTTTTTATCTCTTCCACCAAAGGCACTATAAAAGCAACATGGATAACCATTTATCTTATACAAGATAATTTTGTTTACTCTTGCAATTATTACATGTATAGTATTTTTCTGTTACACCAAATGCACCAGAAAGTCCACAACCACTAAACACTTCTTTTTGTAGGAATGTCAACCAATGATAACAATGATCAACAGAATGCATGTGGAAGACTTATATATGCTCAAAAGAAACATGAAAACAACAAGCAGCAACGCCTTCTATATAGAGCTTCTCGTCAACTTATTCATATCCCTTCTCCATTTCACGTTTCTCAACCTCCGCTTACACACTCCACACCATCCACAACCACAACAACGCACCCAACAAACATGGATCTACATGCTACACAGCAACGATTTCGTACAAGGCTGGACAAATTATCTCCCATGAAAATATGCTCTATATGCATGGAGTCATATCCTGGAATTAAAATAAAACACTCTTCTGGTGCATATGCATGTTCTCGTTGCAATGCGGAACAAAATGGCCACCGCTATTCAATTGCAAACAATAGGGATCCTGGGATACAACCATTAGTGCTAGCAAGGCTTACTCAAGTTGAAGAAATGCTCATTTCTCGAGTTAACCCAATTTTACAAGTCACTCATGCTCGTGGGGGACAATATACATATTCTGGCCACACTATAAGCTTCCCTCAAAACATTACAAGCATTGCCACTTTCCTCCCTCATTTACTCTCAAACATTGATATCCTTATTATTCGTAAATGCAATTCTACAAAGAAGCCTTATGACTTCTTTGTTAGTCAGACACGTGTTCTTGTTGCTCTTGAATACAAGATTTCAAATGATCCATACTACAAAGATGTCCAACTTAACTCATCTGCATTATCTTATTTTCCTCTTAACCCAATTGACATTTCATCCCACCTTCATCATGTCACACCCACTTACTCCCCATATGTTGAACATACCTCAACTTCTACTACTCAAACATCCAGCATCCTCGAACCCCATGAACAACAATCATTCTCCTTTATATCTACATAAACAAATTGTAGAACTGAGGTTGATGAAATCAAACGCTTCTTAGCAGCAAGCCATCCAGGAACTCTACCTTGGATTGACTGGCCCCCAATAGACACTTTCCCTATCAATGAGTATAACACAATAGGCCTCCTCTCAATGGCCTTCCCAACCTTATTTCCCTTAAAAGTTGCAATGCTTAAACAACCGCACATTCAAGAGGTTGGTATGGAAAATATGCACTACACCTTCTTAGGTACCATGACAATAGGTTTGGGAAACATCCTCGTTTTTGTTATTACATTTATAACCTGATGATGCGTCATTGTAGCCAATCTACTACTTCTGTATTTGTAAAACGTAACATTCATGATACATTGCCCCCAACTATATCAAAACTTGTACAACAATTACAAGACTTACCTGATGCTAAAATTGCTGAGCAAGTCATGTGCTTCGGATCCACACTTCGTGGGACACGCTCCTATTGGAACAAAAGTAGGGGTGAGCTAATTGACATGATCACTCAACAAGGAACACCTACATTCTTCTTCACAATCAGCGTTGCTGACACAAAGTGGCCATATTTGCATTCCTTGGTGCCTGAACAAGCTCCTTCCACTTCAAAGCAACAGCACCAATGGAGAATTCGCAACCTTATATCAAATCCACACGTTGCATCTGAATACATGGACAACAGATTCAAAATATTTCTAGAAGAGGTTCTTAAAAAAAGTCTTTTTACAAAAGACTATTGGTGCAGGTTGGTCACAACTCATATTCCCATGAAAATTCAATGTATTTAAAACCTAAAATATTTTTTCCTAATCTTTATATTTTACATGTAGGTATGAATGGCAACACAGGGGATCTGCACATATACATGGATTCTTATGGCTAGAAAATGCACCCAATATGGACACGTTAGACTGGGCAAAAGCTACATAGGTTGAAGAAGCCAAATTATACTTTGACAAGTTTGTTACAACATGGAATCCTCGTGTCAACCATTTACAAACTCCAACATTACAAGCCTCTATTATAAATGATCCATGCACCATTGGATCAGATTCCATACTTGCAACTAATCATTTGGATGACTATGAAGAACTTGTTCATTGTGTCCAAAGGCACACAAAATGTTTAGAATCTTCTTGCCTACATAAAAAAGGATCATCTCTTCAATGTCATTACGGGTTCCCCTTTGATCTACAGCCTACCTCTTCCTTATTCATTGATGCAAAAGGCCGAAAAAATACAACCCTATAAGGAATGATGCCCTTCTGAATATTCACAACCCTATGATGCTATCCATTTGGCAAGCTAATGTTGATTGCCAACCTGTTCTCTGTAGACATGTTGTCCTCAAATGTATTTCAAAGTATGCATCAAATGCATAGCCTAAATTAGAAAGCTACCATGCACTTCTTTCTCGACTTGCAAATGCAACTCCAAATGATGTCCCCATCCTTCTGCCAATAAGACGTTTCCTATCTGAAACTGTTGCAGAAAGAGACATTGGTGCACAAGAGACTTTCCACATGCTCCAAAAACTCCCTCTTTGTCTTTGCAATCGTTCCTTTATGTCCTTAAATGTTAGCCAAAGAATTTTTCACCGTATTTCCAATGACTCTCTTGACATCCCAACAACACCCACCTTCATTTCTGCATACATGCAACGCCCACTTGCACTCGAACAACTTACCCTTCTTGAAGATGCACGCTCTTGGTCATACTCACCTCGTCGAAATCAATCAAAATGGAAACCAATCTACCCTCCCAAAATTGTTCGTGTCTTTCCTCGATTCACCACCATTCCACCCATTACTGCAGATTCATTTGTTCCCTTTTGCTGGAGTGAGCTCCTCCTATACAAACCTTTCCGCAACCTCCATAATGACATTGGATCCACAACTTTGGCCATAACTTCTAATTGGGTTTGCATTAAAGACACATATACCGCATGGCATGTTGATCGTTTGCCAGAACCCCCCAGTACCCCTCCCTTTGATGACTCTCCCTCTGCTTTAAACCATTTTCCCTTAGCCCCTTCCATTGATGAATGGGAACTCCTTTCTCAACTCCACCCCGAAAACAACCTCTATGTTGATGACCTTGACATGCTTGGTCATCATGAATTTGACAAAGACCACAATTGGACCGAACACCATATTCCTGCAGACATCCATGTAATAGCTATACCATTGATTAACATCATTTGAATGTCTACACATGTAGAACCTAACACCTTGTCATCTTCATGTTTTCCTACCTCCTTGTCTCCCACACAACGCATGGCCTTTTCCCTTATCATCGCACACTCCACAAATGCTACAACCCTTCCCCCAATCAAGATGGTCATTCAAGGCACTGCAGGAACAGGAAAGTCTTTCTTGATTTCTTGCCTTATATCTACATTCCAACATGCCTCTAGCAATAACCCTTCACCCTTGCTCCTCCTTGCTCCCACTCATGTTGCTGATTTTAACATACATGCGTTAACAATACATTCTTCCCTTTGCATACCCATTACAGAGATGCATCCTCTTGAAGGACAATCCCTTTCAAACTTCCAACAACAATTTCTCCATATCCAATACATAATCATTGACGAAATGAATTTCATTGGCCCAAAATTGTTAACCCGCATGGATGACCGCTTACGACAAGCATTCCCCTCCCAATGTACAACTCCATTTGGTGGCTGCTCCATCATCTTCCTTGGTGATTTTGGAAAACTACCACCTATAAAATACATCCCCATGTATGTTGGTGCATCACGAGGGAATGCTCTCTGGCGTACTTTTGACACTTTTGTTACACTTTCAACCATCTTTCGACAACAAGGGGACACCCCTTCTCAAGTTTCCTTTCGACAACTCCTACTCAATCTTAGAAATGCAAATCCAACTATTGAAGATTGGACGCTCCTCATGTCAAGAACAACCTCGTTCCTTTCAGATGAAGACAATAACACATGTGACCAATGCACTCACTTGTACATAACTAATAGCTTTGTTGCACTGCGCAACAAACAAATGCTAAAACTCCTCAACATGCCAATTGCACATTGCTTTGCAGAGAAAAATAAACAACATGTACAAATCTCAATAGATGATGAACAACTTCCATTCAAGGTTCTAATAGCAATTGTTCAACAAGTCATGTTGACAACCAACTTGTGTGTCTCAGCAAGACTTGTGAATGGCTCACTTGGGAAAGTTATTGCAATTTTCTACAATTCCAATGATCAACCACCTACATTGCCATCTTATGTTGTAATTGATTTTCTCCACTACAATGGCCCCCCATGGTATTCTTCCAATCCAAATTATGTCCCCATTCCTCCTATAACAAGGGGTTCACGAAAACAAGTACCCCTTCGCATGGCATGGGGTTTAACAATCCATAAAGCACAAGGGATGACGTTGCAAAATGCAACAATAGATATTGGCAACACTGACAGACGGGGACTTACATTCACTGCAATATCAAGAGTAAAATCTCTATCAGGCCTTCGCATATCTCCACCTTTTTCCTTTTGTAGGTATTCTCGAATGAAAGATAGTCCCTATGTGTAGCATAGAATACAAGAAGAGAACTTACTTACTTCGAAATCTTTGCAGCCACATGCTCCATAAAGTTATATTCCTGCTACTTTGTAGCTCCATTTTTTTCACATCTTGTATTCCTGTTGCTACCAACATTGATATTTTTCTATGAAAGACAAGGAAATACTACTCTATAAAGAAGACAAGAAATTTAATCTTCTTATCAGCACTTTTCTTGTACTACTCTATCTTATTTACTTCAATGTGTTGTCATTAATTTTTTTAAAGCAAGCACATCAGCACATTTCATCCCATCTTAGTCTTTTTCCACTAAATATAAAATGTCAAGGGTCTGTCCAAAAAATGTGTGCATGGGATGATGAAGTCATGTCATCGAAATGATAGTCTGTTCTCTATTTCACTAACACTCTCGATCATTATTTTCTATCTTCACAAAACTGTTAAATACACATGGTTATTGTATCCAAGTCGGAAGCCGACTAATTGTCTTCTTTTCTACTAACGACAGTTTCAATACAGTCATATCGACTTAATCGTCGACTTCTTTTATTGGTCGCTCTTTTTTTCTCAAACAAACCACTCTTACTAGACTCTAATACTGATCAAATTTCATAGTTGACATGAGCAAGAATATCATCATGTTCGACGGTCAATGATCCTGGTAGCCACTCAAACAACAATATGTCGAACATCTTTACACAATGACATAGTTAAGAGTCGACCAATATTTAAAGGTTCGACCAACTCCGACCATTTTGACTTCCGAACATTTCTACTTCCGACCATATCTTAGAAAAAAAGTCAAAAAACAAATTCAATATTCACATCAACAATTCCATATGTTGTTGATGATTACAAAATAACAACTTCAAGCCGACCAAAAACAACTATCCATCAATTGAACCACATACTTAAGAGTCGACCAATTTTTAAAGGCTCCAACAACTCCGACCATTTTCACTTCCGACCATTTTCACTTCCGAGTATTTTGACTTCTGACCATATCTTAGAAAAAATGTCGAAAAAAATATACAAAGTGACATAGTCAAGAGTCGACCAATATTTAAAGGCTCCACCAACTGTGACCATTTTTACAACCGACCATTTTCACTTCCGACTATTTTGACTTCCGACCATATCTTAGAAAAAATTTCAAAAAAAAAATCAATATTCATATCAACAATTCGATATGTTGTTAATGTTTACACAATAACAACTTCAGCCCGACCAAAACAAACCGTCTATCAATTGATCCACACACTTAAGAGTCGACCAATTTTTAAAGGCATCGACTAGCTCGGTCAATGCTTAGCATTCACTAGCAAATACACAGTGACATAATCAAGAGTCGACCAATATTTAAAGGCTCGACCAACTCTGACAATTTTGACTTCCGACCATATCATAGAAAAAAGGTCGAAAAACAAATTTAATATTCATATCAACAATTTGATATGTCGTTAATGTTTACACAATAACAACTTGAGGTTGACCAAAAAATCAACAAATACACAATGACATAGTTAAGAGTTGACCAATATTTAAAGGCTCGACCGACTTCGACCATTTTGACTTCCGACCATATCTTAGAAAAAATGTCAAAAAACATATTCAATATTCACATGAACAATTCAATATGTTGTTAATGTTTACCAAGCTCCATTGAAGCTTTTGCTTTTGATTGTATTCTTTCCATTTATAGTTGTATAACTTATATTGATTCCACATTTCATTACTATTGTTTAAGCACAAAATGTACTATATCCTCTGCTTCAACTGCAACAGAAGTTTATAACTTATCTATGTCTATCTTCAATACTAGGTACATTGTAAACATTTAAATCAAGATTCCTCATTATTAACACTATATGTTTTCAAATCAGGTATGTTGCAAAAACTCAACAAAAGAAAGGCTGAACAGATGGACCTTGAAAAAGAAACGACTAAAAATATACAATTGGAAACACTATTTAAAGACACTGAACCCACCATAGGTTGCAGAGATTAGTTCAAATGGGGCGTGTTGTACATAGCTATCAGAGATAGAAATATACCTAATTCAATTTTGGAGGAAACCATAATTTATGAAAACATCAAGAGGTCTAACCTTCACAAGGCAACTACACGACCAAAATTTTTTTACTACTTAGAGGTTATTGCATGGATCTTGCCCCATGTGCATACTACCACAAGGATAATTTCAAATGCAAATGGGGAACAGCTCGCATCCTTCAAACCAGTGCACCTTTCAGCCGAATACAAGTTGCCTCCCTCCAATGTATTTTTAACTGATGCTTGGCTAAGACGTGCCAATATAGATACTGTTGAATGTGCAAGGGAAATGTTGCTACCAGGAAAACAACTTACACCCAAACATACCAAGAAATACACCACCAAAGACTTAAGTACCCCCTATAGAATAATTGTCCTATTGTTGAGCAGACTCTTTGGTCTACTAAATGCCAAGAACGATAAACTCAGTTGGGTTCCATTGATATACCATGTTGCCACACATGGTACAATCTTCAATTGGGAAACTATTATTTCACAAAGTATTGTGTCAACCATTTCTACAGATCAAGTGGGCCTTTCACAAGGGAAATCAGAATTCTTCATGTCTAGCTACCTTATCCATTGCATATTAGTCAGCCACCCTTTCCCTAATTTGGGATGTACTTGGAATCAGAATAAAACTCCCATTCATGTAGCATATCAATTAACTTGGGCTCACCGATATGCAAGGTACTACAAATTACTATGCGAAGAACTAATCATGCCCCTTTATTTACTTGTCTTCAATAAAGAAGCAAATTGTATGTCAGACAATGCCTTGGATGTAATAGGTGAATATGGAGACTATTACTTCTCCTAAGAAGGGACATACATTAGAATGTATGGGGGCACAAAACCTCCTTCTCTATTGCCCAAATATGCTACAGATTACATTGTGCATAAAGAAGCAATCAGACAAGTGTTCATCAATGGAATTGGTAACTATCTCAATCACAACAACATAGCCTCTTACCCACTTGTATCATTCATTATCGGTGGATACAAATTTCATAAGATTAAGGCAGTGGAAACCTTTATTGCAGACTTGGAACCTTTTCAGTTTGGAAAAAAAATATTTGTAAGAAATGACAACGAAGGAAAAGTGGCTAAACATTGTGCTTCTTATAAAATCACTTTTCAGTACTCAAATCACTTTCTGAAAGAAGAACAAATATATAAAAGGGTACAGAATATGACAGAGCTACACAGCAAATTATATCTGAACATTGCATCTACTCCTACCCAAACTACAACCAAAGAAAAGCAACCAGAAATACATAGACAAAGAGAAGAGCCAGTAGCAGTTGGTCAAATTCATTAATCGCCCCCGACTACTCACAATCGACAATTTATACAAGCAACAAGTAGTCGGGATCACCGACCAATAGATGGTAAAAACCCACATTCATGCGACAATGAACAGATAGACTGTTAGTTGGAATTAAATAGGTTGTCAAATCATTATTTAATGCAATCAGCTACTTTTAATTCACATGCATCGAACGCTTTCTCCATAAATGCCGACCTAGAAGATTGTTGGATACTCTTTTTCCAAAAACTGTAGAACCACACTTCAAAGACAATAGAATCCTTTTGCGAACCTGAGAGTTCTACAGAGACCATGGAGCCTAAGAAATCTCAGACTACAACTCGTTCAACCACAGCTAAAGTCTGTGAATTGGAAATGGCATAAACACCACTGGAATCCCGTTTAGAGTTGGTTCGAAACACTAAGGTACACGAACCACACTGGCGAAAAACTTGGAAAGATATTCTTGAGTGGGCAAAGAAATCAAATGGCCATTAGAGGGAGCCAGCCCAAAAACTGCAGACTGCTACCATTCTGCAATACATGAACGCACCTATGCTGGAACAGTTTGCTGGACTGAAAGACATTATTGCTCGATTCTTAGTAAGCAGATATCATAATGGAAAATTCTATTTTGATGTTCCAGTCGAAATAAATGTTGAGCTCATCAACAAGATTACAGGGTTATCAAACAAAGGTCCAGATGTACCTACTCAACACAGACCAGAATTGATCAAGGAGTTTACAGACCACCCAACTGGAAATAATTCTCGAGGATTATTGGTGACCCAAATAAAATAGGAAAGTTATAAAATAGCTGCGCGAATTGTTTCCACTGCTTTTTCAACCTCTGGTCGAGGGTCCGACTTAAAAATTGAAATGCTAGAGGTTGTCCTAAGCATGGAAAAAGATGGCAAAGTATACAACTGGGCTAAGTACCTTGCTGAAATTATCAAGAACATATGTATGAAGTGCCAAGAGAATGGAGCGCCCATTCGCTATCCATCTCTAATCATCTGGATAGAAATGACGGCTATAAGACCAAAAGGAAATAAAGACTTTACTAAACCAGGACCTGTGTTAATGAACAACTTTCGTTGCTTTATGAAAGGAGGTAGCAGACTTGGGCCGTCAACAGTCAACATTAGGCTAGAATCCTGGTTCCAAGATTTGAAAGTTCAGTCAACCAGATGGGGAGTAGCTCAGAATGTTCGACGAAGTCTACCTCCGACCGCTCACATTGAACTTGCACTAGACCATACATCAGTTTGGTACTTAGAAGGAGAAACGGGATGCACACAAGATCTCAACTATTACCTTTTGGTCGAGGAAATCTTCAATGAGCTTCAAAGGCATTCCAACACAAAATTGATAATCCCTCCTTTGGCACAGGAAATCGACATTCCCATAGTCGAACCTTTAACGGATCCAGAGAAAGAATAATCATATGAAAGCCACCTATATATGGACAATTTTACTTTTGAACCTCAGCTCAAGGCTGGATCAGAACCTTTCGCACTTACGCTCATTCCACAGCAAGATTCAGCGGATGGAGCTCAACAATCGGATGCAGAGACCCTGTTGGACAATCCTGAGTACACATTGACAACCGACAGTATCCACCAAATGGCTGACCAATTATCCATAGGTCGACATTCAAGACTTGTACAAATACAGGGCAAGGGCGAAAGCAAAATGACCATTGACGAGCCGACAGTGGAAGATGAAACTAAATTATACGACAGCGCAACTCGAATATTGGAATATGCAACGAAGAACAAAATACCTGTCGACAACCAGTTAAAGAAATTTTTGGAAGTTGAGCACCCTCAACCCAAAAAGAAAGTCAGGTTTATCATTGACGATGCTGTCGACCTGTCAGATAACTCACCTCCACCATCGTCGGCCATTGTCACGCAGGAGACTTTTTTTTCTACACCTATGGTAAGTACCCCACTTGCACTTCAACCTCCATCTCAAGTTTCGAATATTGTACAAACTCTTCCTTCCTCACTTCGAGAAACATTCCAAAATGATAGCGACATTACCCAATTCATGACCCAACTCCTGGCCGTGTTCCCAGATTGGCGAAAAATCATAACCAAGAAACCTGCATTCGTAGACACTGCTTCACCGACAGATTCTGCTCCCCTTGGTGTCATCCCAACCCAACTTTTCAATCCATTAGATACCTTAGCACTGCAACCAATTGGCATGCACCATACCCATCTACAACACAATCGTGACACAAAGAATCCAATTTTTGCTAAACAGATTTCTTTGTTCATTCCTTTTCCAGTCAATCCGTCGATGGAAGCCCATTCACCTCCCCGACATGTCATGAACTCACCGCAACATTTCCCCGACCTTCAAGTTTTAAATGTAATCAAT